>VDFB02109042.1:60482152-60904700 GCA_007258455.2 Sequoia sempervirens
ACTTTCCTCCATCGGGTTTAACCTCTTCTCAACTACTCTTGTAACACATCAATTTGTGTTTGGAGAGCTACCAGTGCATCTCTTCCACCACCATTTCTGCCACCTCAACCACCTCTAGCACCACCATGCCTAGCAGACATCACTCTTGGAGGCATCTTTTCTTGACTCCTCGACTCCACAACCACGGTCCTGGTGCGAACTGTCTCACGATCGGTGATCTATCCACACGCTCAAGAAAACCCGCTCTGATACCACTTGATGAGGGCACAGCCCGAGACTTAGAAAATAACCCACAAACAAGAGAATAATTTTATTATTCAGAAAATGGAGCTTCTTACATGCAGAGGATCTCAAATCCCAAGTTCTACAACACATGCAAGTTACAGAAAGCTACAGAATAACCCTTTTGCAATATGCGAGCTTGTCCCCAAAAAGCTACCCAAAAATTAGAAACCCACCCATAAATAGGGCTCCTCTTTAGTTTGTAGCCAAAACAACATTCAAATTTGAGTTTAGGCGGTTTGGCGCTGAAAATTTACAACTTGAAGTTCAAATTTCAAAAGAACATTTGCAATTGTATCTTCTAGAAAGTGCGCCAACTTCCCGGGGCCATAACTTTTGATCCGAGACTCCGATTCGTGAACCGTTTGAACCGTTGGAAAGGTCTTGAAGTCAATAACATGCTCAAAATCCTACACCAATTTTAGCAAGTTTCAGGGCCATTCCAAGAAATCTAATTGCCTCAAATCTAACTCAGAAGATTTTCAGGTGCAAATCTGGGAAACTAAAATTGCAATATCTTTCAACCCAGGAATAGAAAATAAAAACCATAAATTAAGAATTTCATTATGATGAAAAGGGTATCCAAAATTGTAAAAACATCTAAAAACTGAGAAACTTGAAATTTAACTATTTTTGGGTGATGCAAGATTGCCCTTACACCACTGGATGCTCTTGCATCAATATACCGGTTGGAGTCACCTTCAAGTTCTCCTTTCGAATGTGTCTCTTAGGCAGGCCCCTCTAAGGGTAAAAAAAAGAGAGCAAGCACATCTGTAGTTCAATCAATCTTTGTTTACGTGAACAAAGAGAGAACACTATTGTGCAGTTTTCACACATACGCCCCGCTGAAAGCAGGGACCCTCTCTTACTTTAATTTTGGGTGCTTTCGATCCTCTGATTTTGAAATTTGGCCAATTTGAGATGTTCTTGAATGCTTATTCTGATCATGCAAGTGATCCCTTGAAGTTACTCATTGAAAATTCTAAGTTTTGAGGTAATTTTTTGGTTTTTCACTAGTTTCAGGAATTTCCTCCCTGGGCGGAATTTCCCGATTTCCATCTATGCCTTGGATACCTGATGAGGACTGCTTTGTATTGCACTTCAGACATTTTGGCTCTTCATGGAATTCCATGTCTGGTGAAAATCCCTGAAATTCCTTCAAGCCCTTAGATCCCTGAATTTCCTTCACCTCCTCAGATCCTTGAAACTTGTCTTGGGTTGTCATGTCGCTTCATTTATGCTTATTGTATGATTCTACAGCTCATATTTAATGGAGTTTTGAAGAATTTTATGTTGTTGAATTAGTGCCATGTTCTTTGCATCAAATTTGAAAGAGATTAATCCTTGAGTGTTGCGTGTGAATTTTTTTTTCAAGCTTTGAATTGCTGACTGTGGTGGCATTGTTCTGGTGTCATTAGCATTTTCTCGAGATTGGAAATTGTTTCTTGTCGCTGCCCTCTTGAATTTATTCATCAATGGTATGTACATAGTGCCTTTGCTTTTGATTAATGAGAATGGATGGTTCTATGGTGTCTTGGGCATGTATTGAGTTCGGGTTTGGGTGTTTTTAAAAGTTTGCGATTGAAACTAGGGTTTCCCATGGTTCTTTCACCGCCTTCCTGAGTATTGACGTCACAATTTTTTTTATTAAATGGGTGATTTGATAATGCCAACCATTACCAGACATAGTTCTCGAATTTGAATATGTGTGTGACGTTGATTTGCTTGAGTTGATCTAGGGTTTCTTGCATTTGACAAAGTCGATGATCTGAGTGAATCCAAGCTCACATTTCCATTTGTATTCAATAATTACTTACCTTTGGTGAATTTATCATGATTTAGTGAAACAAACGAGTGAAGAACTAAGATTTGAACTGTTACTCATGGCAGATCCCTAGGGTTTCAATTTTAAATTCATTGCTAATATTAGTCGAATTGTCCTTGAGAAAATTATGAGTTTGGATCCATCGATGAATGATTTGAGACAAACAACATTTGAGCCCAGGTCCCAAATTAATGATCATTCAATCAATTTGGCCAAGTTGTGAAGGATTGGAAATTTTGGGATTTCGAGTGCTTCACGAAATTCCTCTACCTTAGGAAATCCCTGAATTTCCATTGCCCTTTCTTTTTTCCGAAAATGTGTGTAAACACGAAGATCATTCTAACTTCATGGATTTTCATCCCTGATGTAAATCCCTGAAAACCTGTTGAACATGGAGAATCAAAGAAATGTAGGGATTAATGTTGAATGATTTTGGTGCTTTATGCTTTGATTTGAATGATTAAAGATATATGATGTCATTTCTTGAGTTATGATGATGATTGAATAACTTTTGGGTGATTATTATGCTTTCATCGCTAAATTCGGCCTGGCCTGAAAAATCCCCGAAATTCCTTCCTGGCTTGATTTTCGCGAAGGGGTGAAAATCCAAAACTTTTAAGGAAGTGTGTTTTATGATTTTTATCATTGTGTGGACTTATTTGAATGATGAATATGTTATTGGTGATGAGCTAACTCTGATCCTCATGCTATAATGGATATTTATTGTGGTCTTTTACTGAGTGCAAGTTGAATCAAGCAAGGCAATTGCTAGCAAGGTCAAGGGTGAACAAATGGATCCTGATGTTGAGGGATCCTCCATCTTAGAAGCTAAAAGGATCAAATTGGATACAAAGAGCAGGGTTCCTGAAAGCAAGTTATCTTCCATATGGTCAGAAGTGATGGATAGAAATGTGGGAAGATGGGACTATGAGGAGTTCAAGGAAAGAATGGTAGAGAAGGACCCTCCTTTGTTGGCAAGAAGATTGGTAAGCTTTGGGTTGGCTCATGTGGTTGGCTTTCCTTCTAAAGTGAAATATTATGAGTTAGTTCTAGAATGTACTGGACACTATGATCTGGGCACACAGAGAGTGATCAGCCCACAAGGCAGAGTGCTGTCAATTTTCTCTCCTATTTCAGTGGCCCAAACATTTGACATGCCTAATAGATCCCATGTGGTGCAATTTGATATTGAGGTAGCCAAGAATTACTATGCAGAGGATACAAACAAGTCTTTACAAGTTATCAACTCTTGGATGGAGAAACCTAAGGCACATATTTCCAAGCTACCAAAGTAGTTATTCAGGGAAAAATTCAAGTCAGAGTATTATGATGCAATCACTCTTCTTAGTAGAGTGATGGGCTTGAAGAGTGAAAGAGTATTTGAGAATTGGATGTTTTACATAATAGTGAGAATGGAGCAGGATGTAGACTATCATTGGGTAGATATAATCAGTGCCATGATCCATGAAAAGTTGTGCAATGTGCTACAGACCAAGAGCTTCACCATGACATCCTACTTGGTCTATGCCTTGGCAAGATTCCATCCATACAAGGGATTGAGCACTCGAGGGGTCTTTGGCTAGGATGTGATCTATGAGGTCTATCCCCAGTTGCATTTGGGAAGTTCTAGCTATAGAAGGGTGAATGATGCATTCACCATGTACATTACAAGGTTACTCCAAGGAGTAGAACATGTGAGAATTTTTGATGCTTCTAAGGAACTAATCTAGAAGTTTGGAGCATGGTTTATTCAATTTACCACTTTCTCCTACATAAGGATTGATGGTTGTCAAAGAGCTCCATACAGACTGCTTAGGTACCCAATTGATCTCATCATACTTTTGGAGATTACAAGGAAATTTTTTGACTTTAATAACATTTTGAAGGACATGCATAAGAATGGGTTTGGTAATGACTTCCCTCTAAGAATAGGAGGTAATGAGGCTTGTCCTTCCATAATCAAAGCACACTCCTCTGAGGAAGAAATGGGTACATTGGGTTTGTCATTCCACTCCAAGAGGTCTAGATTTGATAGAACAGGTGGGGCTCAAAAGAGAGCTAGGAGAGATTTCAGACATAAGGATGATATTGAGGACTATTGGGCTAACTGCAAAGATGAATTTGAGGTATGAAGGAAGAAGTTCTCAAGGTTTCCTGCTCACTTGGTCAGATTGTATAGCATCAAGGCCATCCCTGATCAGATTGATGATGATGGGGAGGTGATTTAGAGCCATGACTTTGAGCCAATCAAAGACAAGCCAGTAGGTGAAATTGACTAGTTGGAAGAAGAAAAGACAGAGTTGGAGAAAATCAATGCTCCTGTGATCAAATACACCAAGCTATGGATTAAACATAAGATTTGGGAACTGGACAGTGAAGGAAAGCAATACACCTATGACTTGATGGGAAACTTGGAGTCCCATTCCACTTCTGAGGAAGATGAACAAGACTCAAAAGGAAAATAAAAGGTAGGTTATCCCTTCAAGATCAAATTAAAGGGTGTCCAAGCAGAGGCTAAGGAAGAAAATAAAAGGAAGCCCATTGCTAAGAAAAGGAATACTACCTCTAAGAGGAAAACATCTACTCAAGAGGAGGAGCATGAAGAAGAAGGGGAGAAAGATAGTGTCCCTATGCCCAAAAGGAGAAGAGTGGCAAGAGCATCAAGGAAGAAGAGTGGGCATCCTAAGGGAGAAGAGAGTACAAGACCATAGTTGATAGATGTTGAGAGTTCTGGGGAGAAGACACAAGTCTATTCTAGGAAAGCCAAAACTCCATCTCATAAAGAAAGTCTAGTGAAAGAGGGTACCCCTACAATTCCATCTGTTGTGCAACAACAAGAAGACACTTCTACCCCTCCTTCAACTCAAGAATTGCATAATAAAGAAAAAGAGTCAATAGAGGTATCTATTGAGGATGTCCATGAGGGTGAAGATGCAAAAGAATTCAAGGTTGGAGATCTTCATAGTGATGAGATAGAGATTGGAAATATCCTACAGTCCTCCTTGGTGTCATATGAAGACTCACCTATTGGAGATGAAGAAGACAAAACCATGGAGAAGGAAAAAGCACATGAGAGAACTCCCTCCCCAATCCAAGTGGTAAAAAAGACACTTGATCAAGAAGAGAAACAAAATCCAAAGGAAGACAAGGAGGAAGATGAGAGGGAAGACAAAATTGAAAAGGTCCCTACAGTGCAAGATTTGAATGTTGACTCCTCCATGGATCAATCAACGGTCAGATGCCTCTACTCCTGGCTGGCTTAGTGAGAGATTGAAGAGAAAGTAGATAGTTGTGGATCATACTCCTCCCAACTGGGATGAACTACTAGCCAATATTGGAAAGAGAAAAGAAAATAAGAAGGCTAGGGTGATTTCTAGGATCACTAGGGATGAGGAAAATAATAGGATAATTCATATTGCTACTCCTATAGCAGACAAAAACAAGGATGAGATAGTCCCTCGAGTCAATACTATTCAGAAAATAAAATTGGGGCCTACAAGCAAGGATCAAGAGAAACAAGAGTACCAAGAGTCCTCTCAGGCCATCCTAAGGAGGTTGGATAAAGAAACAGAGGAGAAGGAAAGGTTGTAGAAACAATTGAATGATGTATATAGATATGTGCAACATTTGATGAAGCCTTTGTAGACTATGAGAAGTGAAAGAGTGACCCCTGAAGGATTGTTTTCTAAAGAGGCATTCGGTGAACTTGAGAAAATGAAGGCTTCCACACACGCTACTCATGAATGGTTGCAAGGAGTGATGCTTAGAGGAGACAACATGATCAAGGACATCTTGTCAACTGGTGGAGATGCACATAGGTCATTTGAGTGGTTGTAAAATGTGTTGGGACAAGATAAAATTGATGTGGACCTTCTCCTACACAAAAAAAAACCCATCATGGATTATACTGGGGAGAAATTAATAAGTGATGGAATTTTTCCCTCCTCAAAGGTTTCTGAATCTTGGGAATGGTATGAGGCCCTACAGATCAAACAGAGGGTTCTGAAGAAAATTAATAAGCAAGGTTAGCAGGTAGGAAATACTTTGAATGATATCTACAATAAGTGTATTTCATTCTTTGAGATAATGACTAGGAGGAAGAATTTTGCACCGAAACATCTGAGCTTAGAACAATTAAGGAAATGGTGGCATGAGGTTTATGCCCCAATTGATGATGGTCCAATCACAGGCCACCATTTAGATGATGCATCCACCTATATTACTGTCATGGAGATATATCAGGATCTCAAGGCGGAATGGGATAAGGTCATCAAGGAATCAAGGGAGGAGATTAAATACATTGAGAGAAGGTTTAAAGTGTTAATTACTCTACCTTTGGTCGACCTAGAAGGGATTTTTCTTAAGGTACAAGATAAATTGGATCGAGATAAAGACAAGGGGCCAGCTAATGAATGAATGCATCAAAATTTGTGCTTCCCATTATCTCTCCTTTTGTTTCCTGCATGCATTGGACCGAGCTACATTGGAGAACTGAAGCCGACCTGGAAGAGTCCCAAGAATTTAATGCAAAATATTGTTATTCTAGAAACTTTCTTGGCCGACTTGTTTCGTGGCCGATTATCTTTGTAACCCTATTTGGGCCGACATAGCATGAAATTTTTATAAATAGGGAATTTCGCCTCATTTGCAAGGGCTAGATAATTATATTTTGGAGCGAATTAAAGAGTATAGCAAGAATTAGAGTTAGGAGTTAGTCTTATTTTGAAGCAAGTGTTGTGACACAAAATACTAGAATTGTCGCTACTCTTGGGTGATTCAATACAAGTGAAGAAATTGTGCCTTGGTGATCTCTCTTGTGTTCATTTATTTTGCATGGTTCTTGTTGTTCTATCTTTTGAGATTGCTTGGAAATATTTGATATATGTTAGACTTCGAGTTAGGTATGATTCAATGGTGTTTATGGTTTGATGCTTGAAGTGTTTGTAGCAATCCCTGGTCCATACTTTTAGCAACTGGCTGATTGTGAGTTGTTGTGTAAAGTTAGCCTGGACCTTATATTTGTTGTGCTTAGTTCAATTGTGAATTTTTTATTCATTTCAATTGCAAACAGGGTTGTTTTGAATGAATGTTCATGATCTAAAAATATTTAAATGCCTTAGAAGAGTGCACTTTTTCTATAAGATTGCAGATTAAATCTAGGTTAAGCAGGAATTAGTTTTGAATGGATTGGTCCATTTCAAGTATTTTATCATTTGCATTGTTAGTCTTAGAATTAGTTTTAATCTTAGAAATATCTCTTAAACCCTTATCTTTTGTTATTTCTTTTATTATTTGGGTTAGATTTAGAACTTCAAAGTATCATCATATTGAAAAATCTAATAAGTTTGGAGATCTAGTATTTGTTTGTAAGGTCCCTTTGTGATTACCAACATTTTCAAATTTATCACTGAGTTGTTTATGCATTGTCAAGACCTGACATTAGAGACCTTGTGGTTATCTCTTGAGGCTTGTTGATAGAGATCTACCTTTCAAGAGAGATAGGATACCTATATCTTATTTGAGTTGTTGTGCAAAAAACACCATCAACAAACACACAATATACTCCACTCACACTAGCAAGATTTTGTTCAATTTTAAGAATCCAAATTGAAGTGTGAAGGCAATCATTTATACAACTTAATATCACCAAAAGACATTTGATTCTCAAGATCACCATGAGGTGTGAGAGAAGCGCATACGCCTTTTAAGTGATATTACTTTGTATAAGAGATTACAAAACATAAAAGGCACATGTTCATTTTAACCTTCAAAGAAAGAATGAATTCTTTTTAAGCACCAATATTGAAGTGTGATATTTTCTTGTTCAATTTTAAAGCCTCAAAACAAACTCTAGTAAGTTGCCTAAGGTTCTTTTTAATCCCTTTGTTTTGTTCTTTTTAAGCCCAAACAAAAATTATTGAGTCCTAAAAAGCTTGAAGATGACAAAGTCCTTAGAAGTGGGATTATAATTATTCCCCAAAGTGTTTAAAAACACTTGATACAATAGAATGATGATGTCATAAGAAGCCTTGCTTTTGTTTCCTCCTCTTTTGAAACACTCCAACCTACAAAACTAGTTAAAACTACAGAAAATAAATGCTAAAAACTAATTAGAAGTCAAAGGTGACCAAATTGAAAAAAAACACATTGAAATTTTTTGAAAATTGCCTTTTACCCCACCCCAGCAGCACCGTCTATGATGGCAATGTAGTTTGGAGAGTATTAGCAGTGCTCTAGTGATACCAATGATGCTCTGTGAAGAAACAGTGAGCACAATTGCAACACTATTTCACCAAGCGGTACAATTTGGAATTTGAGTTGGTCAGGCTAGGTGGAAAATGACTCAAGCAGTACAATTTGTAGTTTGAAAGCATTTCCAAATAGCGTTGTTGGACTGATAATGGCGGAGTTTGACCTGTCAGTGGTGCAATTTCTTGTAGACACACAAAATTCAAAAAAAATAATGGAATTTAGTGAAAAAACATGTTAATTTCTTCAAATCAGCCCTCCTAGCACCAAAATTTGAATGGTGATCCTAGACCTGCACAAACACAAAGAACAAACACATTATTAGTCGAATATGCAAGTTAGAAACATGATTCCTCATAAGATTAATTTGAAGTATGAAAACAAGAAATAACATGAAGAACACAAGTAAAAAAGCTATTAAATCATATTTTAATGTCCAAACTCTCAATCCCATGGGGGAATTGGTGCTATTTTGATGTGGAAAATAGCCCTTTCCCAATTCCTTGCAAGCTTGATGATCAATGGTGAATATTTTATGTTCCTTCATGAAATTTTTCCATAACCTAGCTATGAAATGATGAAAAACTATGAAAAATGGATGATAATGGATGAAGATTACTCAAAACAATGAAGATAACTTTTCATAAGTTTTGGATTAAAATGCCTAAGATTGTGGATCCAAAATCAATAAAAGAGCATTCTATTTATAGAAGAGAATGATGGAAGAATGAGCCAAAAGGATGAATGTGGGTTCAAACACCAACCAATAGCACAATGCCACTTGTCAACATGTGAGTGGACAAAGGTAGAGCACATTTTGATGAATGTGCAAATTAATACAATTAGGTGGAAATTCAAAAAATGGAGAAGTAACAAGTTGGAGGGAGATGAAGGATGAATTAAATGCCACTTGGCTCAAGGAAACGACATGTAAGAGGCCTTTAATGCCTTGTTGGATGGACAAGTACTTTTGGGGGGAGATTTCAAATTTGAGGAATATTCCATCCTTTGATGCCTTTTTGAATGAAAATGGAGATTTATAAATTAATTAAATTAATTTTCATGATCAAGTTGAGAAATATAGAGGATTTGAGGGATTAAGATTAGGATTAATCAGGATTTGAGTCATTTAAATGGAGATTAGGTGATTTGACATTATGATTTAGATTTTTGGATTTAAATAAATCAAAATGAGAGGAATAATGATTTTAGACTTAATTAAATAAAGTTTGATTTATTTAACTAAAGAGGATGGTCTTATATTTAAATCAAATAAAGATTAATTTATTTAATTTAAAGGGAATGACTTTATAGCTTAATTAAATAAAATGAATTATTTAATTAAAAGAGGGACTATAGGATTAATTAAACAAAATGATTTATGTTATTAATAGGAGATGATGACTTAATCAAACAAAATTGATTTATTTAATTAAGAGATGAAATGTGATGAATTTAATCAAATAAAGGCTATTCGATTAAATGGTTAGCAGAGAGATGATTTAGAATGAAACAACATTAGTAATCAGGTGTATAGGATCAATCAGTATATTTTACTTGTCTATAGCCATCAAAACTAATTGAACCTTTTCCATGGATCTTAATAGATGTATCATCACCAAACTTAACAAGACCACCATTATACTTTTGAAGTTTAACAAAATTACTCTTGTCACCTATCATATGATTTGAGCATCCACAATCAATTATCCAATAGTTTATCTTCTCTCTTACATGAAAAGAAGTCAACATAGTTCCTTCAATATTTTGACCTATTTCTAGAGCACTTTTTGTCACACATATTTCAAGATTAGAAGAATTAGTTCCAACATTTAAATCCATGAGTGTAAGCATTCATCACTATCATCATTAGGATATTCTAATTCCTCATCATCAGATACACCATTATATTTTTCAACATAATAACTCTTCTTGATAGATTTACCTTTATGATCCTTATCTTTGTCATTTTCAAATTTGATTAGACATTTAGAAGCATAATGACCTATCTTTCAACAATTAAAAAACTTAAAGGGTAACTTACCTCTTTATTTTATTGTTCCCTTTTTCAATCTCCTTACAAAATTTGCTTCCACCTCATCAAGATCATCAGGATCTGATTCATCATCCTTCTTTGCCTTGTTGAATTTAAAGGTAGTTTCTTTCTTCATACTATCTTTACCAAAATTTCTCAATTCAAAAGAATTTAAAGCACCAAACATTTGATCTCTAGAATATTGATCCAAATTCTAAGATTCCTCAATAGCAGAAACTTTAGAGCTATAAGATTTAGAAAGAGTTCTCAATACCTTTTTTACAACTTCACTTTCTTCTAACTTACCACCAAGACCATTGGTGGCATTAACAACTTCATCCACTTTAAGCATGTAGGCTATAATTTCTTCATATTCTAACATCCATAGGTTTTCAAAATTGTCTTTGAAATTTTGTGTATTTTCTTGCTTGACCTTATCATCTCCTTCATAAATGCTCTATAACTTCACCCAGACCTCTTTAGCATTTTTGAGACTTATCAGTTTCCCAAGTTCAAAATCATAAAGACCACTCAAGATAACATTCCTTTATTTTCCATTATTCTCATAATCCTTGACCTCATCATCGCTTTTTGAACCATTAGTAGGCATAGTATATCAAGTTTCAACTGACTTCTAGACTCCAAACAATAGAGAGACAAGAAAGGCTTCCATATTGGCTTTCTAGTAAGAATAATTTGTTCCATCAAACATAATATTTTTGACACCCTTCATGTACACCTTTCAGATCTACCTCAAGTGGTTAAGCTTCTTCCAAGGAACCACAACTATGATACCAATTATTAGACACATAGGTCAACTGAGATGGGGGTTGAATTAGTTGAACATTAAAACCTTAGACCCTCATTATCATCAAAATAATGTAAATTTTTGGTGTGAGCCCAAGATCACCAACTCCAACAAAAATGTCCTCCATAAGATAGAGAGAGGCAACACAAGGCCATTTCACCAAATAAGGAGTGAAAAATATTAAGATGCATAATTTACATACTATACAACATTTTAAAGGAAAGTGAAATGCAATGGGTATAAAACTTCCCAATAAGAGAAAGAAACCACCTGAGAAATTAAATGCAAAACTAATAAAATATTCGGCCTAAGTAAACTTAAGCAGGTAAATGGTAAAAACCATTTACTCTAACACCCCCCCTTAATTGCAACTTAGGGAGAATTATTATGAAAAAATGAAGATGAAATATGGGTCTTGGCTACACAACCATGTTAGGTACCCATTTACAATGCAAAAAAATAAATCTCTCACAATTGGAGAAGAGAAGAAAAACCCTATGGGAAAAAACCCCTCTCCAAAAGAGAGAAAAGAAAACAAAAATGATGCATGGATGGAGGATTCAATCAAACCCCCCAAGGACTACATACATCATATATATACAATCAATGCCCCCTAGAAGAGGGAAAGAGAGAGACTATATAGCCCCCTCACAATGTGTAATCACCTACAAAAATGGTAAGTGCCTGAAGAAAAAACATGATCCATTATCGAAAAACAACTTATCTCCCTTCTGGAAGAAACAAAACTAAATACAAATGAAGGTATGCTTCCCATTCAAGATAAGAACTGAAAGAAAGACGCATGAAATTGTATGATGGTGTCTTTGAAATGTGCTCATGTTTTTCCAAGACCTTGGAAAATGATGCCACAAACCAATAAGGAACATGCCCAATCACAATAGAAGGTGACAAACAAGGTACCACTAGAAACTGATTTTGAACATTCTCCAGAGACTAAGATGGAGTGACAATAGTTGTACCACAACTATCATCAAATAGGAGGGATATACCCTCAAATGTGTCTTCCAAGTTAGAAATGTGAGATTCCATGAACAATGAACCAATGTATGAAAAATAAGAATCCCAATAAGAAAGAAAATGAGATACTAGTTGTGATGAATCACTGGATGTGTTCAATAAATCATCAACACAAAATGAATGGTCCTTTAGAAATAGAAAGATATGAGACTCAATCAATGACTCTACACAATGAATCATTGAAGTTGAAGGTACATCAACTGTCCATGATGGAGAAAAATGAGCATCTGAAGAACCATTGTCATCCTCATCTGAAGACTCAAAGTATTCCAAAACTTCAAACTCTTACATAGTAGCATGGTCATATGGTATCTTGTCTAAAAAATGAAGAGGCACATGACAATCTAAAACACAATCATCTGGGAATAGCTGAGTATCAAGATCTCCATGTATTTCCCAAATTTTAGTCCAAAGAATATAAGAACACTCAAAATGATCAATAGAATCCAAAGTGGCATCATCAGTATGCATTGCAATAACTCCTAGTACATGATCCCTTTTGCAACTCCATGCAAATTTCTTACAATCAGTATCATGAAGGAGAAAAAGATTATACAAATGTGGCAATAAATGAAGCCATCTAATATGTTTTATGATACCATCTCTTCATTGTTCATAGTTTCTCCTTTTCAAAATAATCATAGTAGGATGAATTGAAAACCCCATAATCAACTATGACAAATCTCCAAAAATATAATGACAATAACCTTCAACAACAATTGGAAACTCCCAAATATTGCAAATGAAGTGAAACCTATATCAAACTTCAATGGATTAAAAGCACCACCAAAAAGTAAAATATGAGAGAAATTCCTCAACCACTACAAAGGTGACAAAAATATCTCTCTATTGATATGTGGTTTGTAGAAAATGACCTTCATTTGCAAAAGATATGAAAAATAAAAAAAGGCCTATAGAGGCACTTTTGACAACTTCAAGAGCTCTCAATCATACCATACAACCACAAAATGGACAGGGGCTAAAAATTGAGCCTCTTAGGCCAAGTGAAATCCAAATCGCCAAGTTTGAGCACAAGGGACCAAGTCACGCCACCAAGTGACACCAAGTGACCAATTACCAAGCAACTTACACTTCAAGGTAGGTCATGCATGTGCGAGAAAGGACTTGTCACTAGTCATGTGAGCATTTTCTCACACTATGCTTATTTTCACCGAGGTATATGAAGACCAATAACTACATATTTGGGCTCAATATGGGATTAAAGTCTTAAATAGCATTCCAAATAGCCATAAACGGGCCCTCCTCCAACGAAACCTGGCAAATATCTGATGGAAAACTTTAGAAAAACTAAAGTCTACTGCAGAATTGGCCAATCAAGGTCCTCCAATCTGCACAACCCTAGCAATGAGCAACTCGAGCCTTCAAACTACCTCCACTGAGTAGAGGAAATAATGTCCCCCACACAAATGAATCAACTAGCCAAGCACAAAATTGTGGTCTCCAAATTGGGCCTCCTTCAAAGAAATTAGGGCCTTTGAAAAAAATGCCTCTTAATGTTGAAGCAAGAGATTGCAGCCTATAGATGGGCAAAGTTATAGATGCCTATTGAGATTGATTCCAACCTTCAAGCATGGGATCCAAAACTCCATGAAGAGAAAATGTGCCTCCTTTCTACCAAAATTCAACTGGCCTTTGCCTCAAAATCGAGGGTCTTTAGAATGCAGTCCTCTTTAAATTTAAATGCTAGAGTGCAAAAAACATGGCTATCTCTGCAAGCATAAGAGGAAATTGTGCCGATCTAGGGGTGATACGCACCCTGCCAAATAAATAGTTTTCCTTCAAAATAAATGTAGGTCTTCTTCAGTAAATGTTCCCCCACTGCTCAAATGAATCGAGCTAGTGAAAAAAAGGCCTCTCTCCAAGTGCTGCAAACTAAAAATTAATGCCTCCAAACTACAAGAAATCATGCCCAAAGTGGAAAATTGTGCCCAACCAAGGAAAATCAACCTCAAAAATCAATAAATCAGACCTCTTTGGAGGAAAGTATCATGTGCCTCAGCCAAATCAGGATAGAGGAAAAAAAAAAATATCAAGGGTGGTGCCTCTCCAACTAGAATCACACCCTTCCCTCTCACGTAGCCAGACACAAATTCACCAACAATCTCTCAAATAGTAGAAAAAAATGAGGTAAAATTTAAAAAAATTTAAATGTTGAAAAAAATAATTCAATCTCAAGCACTCTAATGAAAACTCTTAGGAAGGATTCATAGATTGGGTGGCTCTGATACCATGTTGGTGTGAGCCCCAGATCACCAACTACAACAAAATGGTCCTTCATGAGATAGAGAGAGGCAAAATAAGTCCATTTCACCAAATAAGGAGTGAAAAATATTGAGATGCATAATTTACATACTATACAACCTTTTAAATGCAAGTGAAATGCAATGGGTATAAAACTTCTCGATACATGAAAGAAACTGTCTAAGAGATTAAATACAAAACTAATAAACTATTATGCCTAAGTAAGCTTAAGCAGGTAAATGGTAAAAACCATTTACTCTAACATAAACAAATGAAACAAAAACATATTCAACATCATACACAAGAGAACATCATATTTACATGGAAAACTCTAATTAGGGAAAACCATGGTGAGGATTAGCTCACATGTATATGAATAGAAAAACTGAATACAATAGGCTCACTTATAGAAGGGCTCACTGTCCAAAAGAGAAGAAAGGCTCACTACCCAAAGGACTCACTATCTAGAAGAAAGAAGAATAGAAGAAGACTATTACATAGAGATTCACTATCTTAGAGAAACAAGAAAACTCCACCACTACAACTCTAGACTATCTAC
Organism: Sequoia sempervirens; assembly: GCA_007258455.2. Taxonomy (NCBI): domain Eukaryota; kingdom Viridiplantae; phylum Streptophyta; class Pinopsida; order Cupressales; family Cupressaceae; genus Sequoia; species Sequoia sempervirens. Next base: position 60,497,211 of record VDFB02109042.1, read on the forward strand.
AACCTTTGGCTCACTACCTCCAGCAAGTTTTGGCACACTAAAAATATAAAAACCTTTTGCTCACTGCATTTGGTAGACTTAGGAATTTAAGCTCACACTTAGATTACCAAATGATCACATTCACATCATACATCACTCACACACCTGCCACAAACATCTCCAACAATTAACCTTTCTTATTTATCCTCCACAACCTTAAAAACTTTATCCATGTTGTCCTCAATGAAATGTATGCATGTCAAACATGCAACCAACAAATAGGTCAGCACCAAACACTTCCATGATGGAAAAATGTGAAGGAAAACCACACTAAGGGTTAATTAGGAAAAAAATATATATTGTCACACTTCACTACACTTCCACAAACAACAAACAACCTCTACAATTAGCGCTAGCATGTCAAGTAGGCCTTACCTACACTAACACTAACAATTGACCACATACACACCTCTATAGGTCCAAAAATACCATACAGACGACATAGAAACATTCCACAACATCCAAAAATATTCTAATACCATAAAAATATTCAAAAATACTATCAAAACTAGCTAAAACTAAATAAACTTTCATTTTGTGCAACCAACCACACTGCCACAAACATACATCTCACTCACCAACCTTGTGAAACAACTGAACACTAGATACTCTATGGAAAGGTAGATATAAAAAATATGAGCACATTCCAAAATCTATAAGATAGGAAACCATAACACAGAGAAATGCAGAGCAATTCCATTTTTCCCAAACAACCTTTTGCACAAGAAACACATTGTCAAACACAACTTCCACTATCGCACAATCTAGAACCTGAAACTATGGATATAACACCTCTGAAAACCTCTAATAATCAAATCCAAACCACACAAGCATATCTTCTAACCTTTGTCACACTACACACTCTCTTATTCAAATTTTCTTAAAATCATTTGGAAACCAAGTGAACCAGCTACATCAATAACACCACAAACACCTGCTCAACATATTTACAACATATGCAAAACCTACTCAATACCACAAACACTTGTTGACATGACCACACTAGAGGTTGACATTTGATCACAACACTAATGCCAACTGTTGAAAAATCAGAGTACTAAGAGGGGGGGAAATCAATATTCACTAAAACTCATTAATCTTATCAATTTGAACATCCATTCAAAGCATCACATTAAACTTGTAGTATTGGAAAGGAACATATAAATCATGCACCACATCAAGGAATAGAAGAACACCAGGTTTACGTGGAAAATACTTAAAAGGGAAAAACCATGATGATGATTAGCTCACAATATATTATAACCAATTATAAGAGAGATTGTAGAATGGTGGACTCACTATCCTGAAAGAAAGAATGACTCGCTATCAATGGATCATTGTCAAGGGATCACTACCTAGAATAGAAAATGATAGATAGAAGTGTGGTTCACTACCAAAATGAACTACTAATAATGCATCTACAACATGTCAAAGATATAATTCTAATTAAGCTCTAAAAACTGACTTAGCACACTTCATACATCACCACTTCACCTTTCACACTTCACACTACATCATATTTCACACACACATTTTGTACACACACACACACTCATTCCATACTTTGCACAATGAATCAGACTTGCATATATATCACAACCAACCAAAACATCAATTAGGTCATCCTAATTGCATGAATCATTTATCATACATGTTTTCTCAAAATCCATTCTACACGCTTTGCAAAATAAAATAAAATGGGTACACCTCTAAAATGGGTCGACATGGCCCATAATCACTCCCATAAATCCACTCGTTACATACTTCAACTCCACACTACCCCAAAATCCTTAGGTTGGCACCACATAGTAAAATTGGTGAAGTAATAACTAAATGAACCAACTATTCATTCACAACAACATGTGGACCACCTAAATACTTGCCACTTAGAGTACACATACTTCTAAAAAAAATTGTAAACACTTCCTCAAAAGTACATAGCATAATAGTCATTTGTGGTGGAATGTGGAGCATTCCAATATGCACTCAATACCAATAACACTGCCATTACAAAACTAATACTCTGTCAACAATATCTTCAAGTGTGGAAGATATTCAAACTTGAAACTTTGGATCTGAACACCTTCAATATGTACATCATGAATACCTCAAAACCATATGACAAGATATTACATAGCAAAGCAATGCAGACCACAAAACTAGTTCACTATAACACTGAAATTACACTTTAAGACTTGGTCAATTATCCACAACATTTTGGTCTTCTTCAGACTGATATTTTTTCATTTCTACAATGGATTAGCATCAATCACAACACAATACACATCCAAACATCATTATGCTCATGTTGCCAACAATCTCCCCCTTTTCATTGATGACAACAGACTCTCATTCTCCAAAACTGCTCAAACTACTCCCTCAAAATATTCCAAACATTCTCCCTGTTTGACATCAAGGGGAAATGGTGCACTATATCACTCTCCCTAATTGATATATATACACGAGAGTATCCCCCCCTTTATTTTGTAGACACATAAAAATAACCTAAGCTTGCAAGCTTTATTTTTCCATGACTTACCATTTTCTTCTCAACATAATTAAAATATTTAATTATGTCCTATTGTCCAAATTCAACTATTAATTAAATAATTCTTAATTATTTAATTAATTCATATCTTTTATTCCTCTTGGTTATTTAAATAAATAAATTACATTTATTTATTTAAATATGTCACTAATTTCTTATGTCTCTTTATAATTAAATAAATTCCTAACTTTATTTAATTATTATTCACTTTATCCTTTTCCTCTACAATTAAATAATTTTCATTAAATTATTTAATTGTCCTTTTATATTTTTCACCAAATTTAAATAAAATCATTTATTTAAATCCACATTCCCATTTTTCCCAAGTAAACAATTAAAAATCATTTTTTACTGTCCCGACCCCACCTCTTTTGAATTAAATTAATTTTTAATTCAAAAGGTCAACACTACCTCTTAAATCAAATAAATTTAAATTCTTATTTGATTCTACAACAACCTCTTTTTTCATGCCCAATATCCTCTTGTCACATGCATTCCTTTCCACTGATTTAATTTTCCTAAAATTAAATCATAGCCCTCCAATTCAAATTTTACCCTAATTCTTCCCTAACCCTAATTGCTAGTTGTCATATTCAATCTCATCCTTCCATCTTAGGGAATTTTTCAACTACTAATCTTGGTCATTCATCCAAAAAATTGACTTTTTTAAAAGGGAAATGTCAACCTCATTTTGTCACTTCATGCTGGTAAATTTTTTAGTACACTTGCAATTTTTGAGTCAAATCCTTCAATATTTTTCTAATTCTTTGTCATAGGTCATAGTTGCTCATGAAAATCTAAGGGAAAATGTTTTTTACAACAAATGGAGAAGGGAAATGAAGGTGAATCATGGAGTGCAACAAATATTTTGGTGAGATTGTTCATTGGTTTATGCTTTTATGTTCCATTGTGCTTCATTGTTAACTAGGGTTTATTTTATTTATGTTGTATATTGTTAACCTGAATTTTTCCCTTAGTTACATTGGTGGACCTAACCTAAAGGAATTTTTTTTTGTAGATTCCATATGGATTTTTCATTTTTTTAGGTTCTAGGTACAGTTTGACACAATTACAAATGCAAGAATGATGCAATCACCAGGCTGAACAACACAACTGCTTTGCATAAGGGAATATTTAGATTTCATTTAATTTTGGTGGTTTATGTTGGATTTGGGTCATTTAGCCTTTTGTTTTGTTAGTCTAACCCTAGTATCATATCATAAGCATCATTAGATCATTTGTTTTTGGTAGATTCTCAGTTGTTTTACAGGTTTAGGTTCATGCATCACGGCTAACCGTCATTCACTACATCCATGTTTTTGGTTCATCATAGTCATCATAAACCTGAGCCACATCTATTCTGGTGAACCGCAATCGACATCCTCTGATTCATAGTCGCAATTTTTGAGATGCATTTGTTCACTTCCGTGAGCCATAACTATCTGTCTAAGGTTTGCTTTTAATTTTTGTAAATATTTTTAGTTTTTTTATTTTTTTGTTTTAGTAGGCTAGGGTTTTCTGGTTATTGACATTTTTTTGGTAGCATGTGGCAAGTTGGAGGAGGATACTAACTTTATTTTTTTGTTCATTTTTATAATGTTCTTCATTTTTAAGCAACAAAAAAACAACTACAACTTGCATTTCACATTCATGGGTTAAAAGGAACTACATTTACATTCATTGGGCTTTAAAATAACACAACTTGCATCTATACTCATCAAGGTTAAAATATACTTGCATTTTTCATAGCATTGGGCTAAAAAGAACCTTGTTTTTAAGCAACAAACAAACAACAACTACAACTTTCATTTCACATTCATGGGTTAAAATGAATTTTAGTTACATTCATTGGGTTTGAAAAGAACACAACTTGCATCTACACTCATCAAGGTTAAAATGTACTTGCATTTTTCATAGCATTGGGCTAAAAAGAACCTTGTTTCTAAGCAACAAACAACTACAACTTTCATTTCACATTCATGGGTTAAAATGAACTGCATTTACATTAATTGGGTTTCAAAAGAACACGACTTGCATCTACACTCATCAAGGTTAAAATGTACTTGCATTTCTCATGACATTGAGCTAAAAAGAACCTTTTTTATTTCATAATAAGTTGGGATAAAATTTACAAGTTTTTGGCATGTTTTGTGGCATGGTAGTGATTTCTTAGTGTGTATGCACTTATCTTGTGCCTCACAACAATCTGGAGAATCAAAATCACTTAGGAATTATTTCTTTGCCACCCACACATTTTGGATTTGAGCAGTAAAATGAACAATCTTGTGTGTGAAGTGAAAGATTTGTGTATGCATTCTCCTCATGCCTTTGTGAAATCTTGGATGATCAAAAAAAAAGTTTTCAATCCACTTTTGTTTACCCATCACTAGAGGGACTACCACCCTGCTTTGAAAGGTGGGAATGACCCAAGCTATAACGGGCTAAATCCAAGCTCTTTCGAACTGCTATATAAATTTGTGATTGCAAGGAAAGTTTGCAATCAACAGGAAGTAGTACATAATAGCTCTCCCCCAGTATCTTTATGATGAAAAAATCCCTTTTTCTAAGGGTTGGGAGACGTCTTGAGGGAGTTTATCATAGTATCCCTTGAACTAGATGCACTTACTAAAAACCTTTGTGTAGAAAGCCAAAATCCTTCTATCTACTGGCGTAGGAGGTCAAACCTTTGAAGTTGTCCCACACTTTCATGGTTCATTGTAGAGATGGAAAGTTTCTTGAGATTTTTATGGTCTTAGGGAATTCAAAACTTGGTATTCCTGAGAAGTGAGTGTCATGGAGGGGATCTAGTGCTACAAAGTTCCTAAGCTATCCACTCTAAATAGGCACGGATGGAGAAATCCAAGTGCGAACCCAACATATATTGTCCTTTCCAACCATAGGATTTGTGCAATTGTTTTCAAAGTGCTTGTATCAAAACAAATCAAGACAAAAAAAGTGTTTTCCAAAGTTTTTGCTAAATTAATTAACAACTAAACACCTCTACAATCTAAAAAATCATAATCAGACTAGAAACAATTCACAAAATTATCAAAATTGCAGAAAAACTAGACTCTATTCATTGTGCAATGCAATTGAGACTCTGTGAACCACAATCAACTGTATTGCAATGTAATTTCTATTAAAAAACACATCTATTAAACCTACAATAAAATTGTTGTCTAAAACAATGCATTTGTCCTCTGTAATGCAACTATGACCTTAAATGCCGCAACTTCTTGTCACTCAGAAAAATAATTTTCAATATCACAATCCAAAATAAAAAATTCAAGATCTGCCTCTGACCTCCTTTTCACAATGACCTCTATATGAAAACCAAAAGGACTTGCTCAAACTTTCCACTATTGCACCTTTTAGTTTGTGATTTAGTCCTAACAATAGGCATACCCTTGCAAACTTTAGTTGTATTTTAGAATTCCTAATCACCTTCAGCCTAGTCAAACTCTTGAGACATTATCTTTGCATATTTTAGAATAGGAAAACTTTCCATACTTTGTACAAACCATTGCTTCAAGAAAATATTGTCATTGGACCAAGTCACTTGTCACACTTATAGTCTTTTTCATTCTAGGTGAGTCCTTTCTAGCTCATAAGTCTAGTTTGGGAAACTCACTTTTTCTCTTTTTCATTTCACCTAGTCTCACTAGTCTCACAAAAGGTCCTTTGACAATTCAAATTGAAGCATTAGCTAAAATTTGGATGGTTAGTAAACCTCTTCTCAAATCTCCCAAAGTTTATGACCTTTAGAGCTTGCTTACACCTTGCATTTAGAACACTTCCTTAACCTATTTATACATTACCATAGCATATCAAAACTATCTAATTTTAGGACACCATCATTTGTCACCTTGCATTAGACATTCCTCTTAGACATTATTATCACCTTACATTATACATTCCTCTTATACATTATTAGCACTTTGCATCCCTAATAAACATTATTGTCACCTCAAATTGGCCAACCAACATCCTCTTTTGACGTTATTGTCACATTGCATCAAGGCACTCCTCATTTCTTATTCCAAAAAAATCCAGAAAACATTGACTTGGTTCATATAATTTCCATCCATAGGCCTAGTTCTATATCATTTTCATTTACCCTTTTTGGTTTGAGAAAATCTTACATGGTTGAGACTAGATTACAAAAATGTAGAAGAGGCATGGACCTTTTTGGAAAAGAAGATGACCTTTATAACCATACTAGTGGAATGAACCTAAATTCCACTTCACATACAACTCGCAACAATACCAACATGGGATCTACCTCCAAAAACCCTTTCAATGACACAAATATTGGAAATCCATCACACAAAAATCCTTTTGATGAATTCATTCAAAGAGACGCAAATGGAAATATGTTTGTAGAAGACATAGAGGCTACTGCCCAAAATCTAGAATTAGCTTCTTTTGTAGATGAGTTAATCATGCTATATACACAACAATATTTAGCCAAACTCTTACATGAAGGAGCTAGATTACCACATGGAATTGATGTCAACACCTTGAGAGCAGCATCACCTAGTCACAACACAAAAACTAGTCAAGATCCCTCAACACCACAACATAGCACTACCACTACTTCTATTGGCATGGCAAACCAAAGTGAAACAAACATGATCAATACATCTACTTTTGGGACACCAAATATATCACAAACCATGTCACAACCAATGCCACAAGTGTCCAAAATTGTGTCACAAAATTTTGGATCAACATTTTCTACATTTGGATCATCATCCAACACTATGGGGACATCCTCATTTAATCCTTTTGCAAGAAACAAAGCAAGAAAATTTTCCATTCAAGGACCTCAACCTAACACCAATACCATGTCACAAGGTCCTCAAATTGACACAAACACTAGTGGCCCTCATAGACAAAACACAGGCTTCCCACATGGTCATATCTATCAATTTGGACAAGGAAATCAAGCATCACAACACATGAGGATGTCACAAATAGGTCACACCCCATTTGGTCATCAAAACATGCATGGACATTGCATTCCTCAAATGCAATTCAATGCTACTAGATCACATATCCCAACATATACTTCCCATATTTATACACACGCCCCACATCAACACATTCCAACTAAAAACACATAATCAGAACAAATGGGAATGCATGGGATACCTATTTACAACATGAGTGATGCCACCAACAATCCAATAGTAGATGTGTTGACTACCCAACTAGCTTCCTTACAAAAGCAAGTAAAAAACATGCAGCTCTCCAACAAGAAGACTTATACATCCTTTGACTTGCATCTATATCCATTTTACACAAGCTTATACATGCCACCATTTCCTCCAGGATAAGTGGTCCCAAATTTCCCTAAGTACAAAGGAAATATAAACCCTATTGAGTACATAAGAGAATTCACAACCAATTGTGTAGATGTGGCATATGAACACACTTTTTTTATGAGAATTTTTATTAGGAGTCTCACAAGTCTCACACTTGATTGGTTCAGACTTTTACCTAAAGGGATAAGATCATGGGACGAACTTGGCAACAAATTTGTAGAAAACTATGCCTATAACATTGACACTAATGTTACAATCACCACACTATGTAATACAACACAATAAGAATTTGGTGAAACATTCATTTCTTTCTTTCAAAAATGGCAAGGCTTGGCAAGCCGATGTCCTGTTGAAATCTCCAAAAAAGATAAGGTACAAATGTTTGTTCAAAACCTCATTAGACCTTTGAAATATAACTTGCAAGTCCATTGTTGTACAAAATTCACAGACCTTGTTGAAAATGGTGTCCAACTTGAAAAGGCTATCATCGCACAAGGTGAACTTGAGGACCCTAGTAAGAACACAAAAGTGAACATGACCAATGATAAGAACAAGTATTGGGACAAAAACAAACATGTTACTAATGATGGTGTTTTTGAAACTAAAGTGGTGAATAAAATCATTCCTGCAATCACACTTAGGGGATCTCAACCACAAAAATCTACCTCATCTATCCCAACACTTACTGTAAATGTTGTTCAAAGTAACCAAGACCAAGGTCAACAAAGGAAAACTATAAAATTCCCAAAAAAATGCACATACACCCTCTTGGGAGAACCTATTGAATTTTTCCTCAAGAAGCTCATCCAATCTAACATTATAACCTTGGAAGAACCTAAAGCATATGACCCAGGATAGTTTAAACCATCATGGTGAGACAACAACACCTTTTGTGATTACCATAGATCAAAAGGACATAAAACATCATCTTGTAAAAAATTGAGGAACATCATACAAGATCTAATTGAGAACGATGTCATCAAATTTAATTACCAACAATACTCTTCCAATACTGAACATACCATTCATAAGAATCCACTGCAAGATCATGGTTTGGGAAATCCCTCCTCGTTAGGTCAAAAGACCAATAACTAGGCTAACTACACTCGTGTTGCCTTCAATTACTTGAGTGGGCCTATAATCAATCACCTTCTAGCTGCTAATGAATATGTCAATACCATCACCATCAAAATGACTCTTGAATGCAATGTCACCACTTGTCAAGCCAAAATAATGATACCTATCCCTTCTACTAAGCCACGATAGCCTAAAGGAAAATTTAACCTTGTCGATCAATTTGGTGAAACCCTTGCATAGATTTCCATACTCAAATTTTTGCACCTCTCTCCCACACATAAAGCTATCCTTGACAAGGCTTTAAAAGAGTCTTCAGTCCCCACCAACATTAATGTTAACCTCTTTGAAGCTATGGTCATATATTTTTCCAATTCCCATCAGGTCACTTTCTCAGACCAAGATTACTCTACGCCTAAACCATACCATAATGATGCATTACACATTGAAGTTTTCATATACAAACACAAGGTCACACGAGTCCTAGTAGATCATGGAGTTGGACTAAACATATGCTCCCTAAAATTGGTCAAGGCATTAGGCTTCTCTGATGCATGTGTAGCTACCACTAAAAACATTATAATCAAAGCTTATGATGATGAGGATCATTCTTCTAATGGCATTATCACACTCCCTATTCTCGTTGGGCCAACAATCATAGAAACCACATGCTAGGTCCTGGATCTTGAATTTCCCTACAACATCCTCCTTGATTGACCTTGGATTCATGCATTGAAGGTCATACCATCCACATATCACCAATGTTTGAAGTTCCCCTTTAACAACACTGAGATTACCATAATTGGTGATCCTGACCACTTTCAATATTGCACCAACTTAAGGGGAATTTTTGAACATCAAGTACCTATTAATCATGAAGCTTCAACATCCACCTCATCCCAATAGGTTGATCCATCTACACTTACCAAGTCATCCACTTCCACTGCTTTGATCTCCACCATACCATCCACTTCCACCATTCCAACTATCGATCCAAACATCAAGATCTAGGACAAAGGTTGTGGCAAGTATAAACTGAATACTACCTATTACATCACAAAGCTACCAAAGTCTCCCCAGTCTTATGGTAGGCCTTGCTTCAAGATAGAACCAAAAGTTATCTTTAAGGTTCCTCCCACCACCACTTTCACAAAATGGGGAGAGGTAAACAAAGAAGACATTGATGATATTTTAGCTTGGATTTACAAAGACAAGGAAGATCTACTACCACTACCAACAGAACAATATGCCAAAGGCTTTGAGATAATCAGGGAAAAAGGCTATAGTGGAATCAATGGTATTTGCATAAAAAAATGGAATGAGAGAACCCTTAATTCTGCCTAAAAGACCAAAGAATATAGGGTTAGGGTTTAAGCCAATTCAGATTGACACTCCACGTACCCTTGTGATTTCAACTGAGGGTGTACGTGCTTCTGAAAATGTCGAGACATCTGATGAATCCTATACCGAGACTGACTCTCATGAATGGGAATATAGTTCTAATAAATCCCTTAATGACTATGATCTTGAAGAAACCTTTCGAGAACTAGACAAGCCTCCTTTTGAGGAAAGATTCAAAAAAAAGTTTAAAATTGGTTCACCAAAAGATCCTTCTAATTGAAATTATAAAATCTCAAAGAAAAGAGAGGCCTAGGTAAGAACCTTTTGGGCGTACGATCCCCATGACAATGACAAACCTACTCCGCCACCTGACACTTCTGACTTTCCCTTCCCCAATCCTAACCTCTCCCATGAGCCCAATTTACTCGAGATCATTAAGGATGAAGATTTGATGGAATCCTCCTAGGATCCTAACTGTACTTTTTTCTTTACCCTTTAAGCCTCCATTTGCATACTCTCAGTGTCATCTCCACCTTTTGCTAATATTGATGATGGTATCTCCCTCATATATCCCCAGCTAATTGATTGGGATCAACAATGTCCGCCTATCATGGACACTTTTCAGAGTGATGAGGCCATCATCAAATTCATGAGACTACATGAAGGAATACCAAGTGGGGATGATAAAGCTAGATTTACTATAGATCTCGATTCTACAACATATTTCAAAGAGACTGTTCAACCCTCTAGTCACAAAAGTAATAAAAAAATAAAACAAGAAAGGAAGCGTCTTTAGGTGAAAATTGCAAGGAACCTTCTGTTGACACAAAAGTAAAAATAAAGGACATATCCGAGGGTGAAAACCTCTTTAAGGCACCTAAGGATGGAGGGTTGGACTTTCTCCCCGTTACTCAAGAGAAATTGGTCATGCTAATTGAAGATACCATAGAAGTAAATATAGGCACACCTGAAAATCCTAAAATGATTCTCCTTACAGCATCATTGATAGAAAAGGAAAGGCCTGAGTTTCAAGATTTCTTCACTGAACATCAGTTCAACTTCGCTTGGTCCTATGTTGATATGCCATGACTAGATCCTACATTAGTCTTGCATCATTTTCCCTTACTTCCAGATGCAAAATGGGTCAAACAAAAACTTTGGAAGATGCACCTAGAGATCACCTTGCTTGTAAAAGTTGGGCTCAAAAAGTTGTTAGATGCTAGATTCATAATATCTATAGATTATGCCAACTAGATATCAAACCTTGTACCTATCAAAAAATTGAATGGTCAAATCCGTATTTGCATAGACTTTCAGGAGTTCAACAAAGTTTTCCCAAAGGATGATTTTCCACTCCCAAATATAGATATCATTGTGGATCTCATAGTAGGATATGAGATGATGTATCTTATGGGTGGTTTCTCAAGATACAATAAAATCTATATTGCCCCCGAAGATCAACATAAAATGAAATTCACTTGTCCCTAACATACATATTGCTGGTATGTCATACCTTTCGGACTAAAGAATTTAGGTCCCACTTATCAATGGGCTATGACCATGATATTTCATGATATTATGCACACATTGATGGAGGAATATGTTGACGATCTCTTGGAAAAATCCCTAACACAAGGCGATCACCTCAAGGTGCTAGACAAGATCTTCAAAAGGCTAGAAGAGTATAAGGTTCATCTCAATCCTAAGAAGTGCTTCTTTGGTGTGACTTCAGGTAAACTCCTGGGGTACATAGTTTCTTGCCAGGGAATTGAGGTTGACCTAGCTAAGGTAAAAGAAATCTTGGATATGCCTCCACCAAAAGGAATCAGTGAGCTTTGAATATTATAGGCAAGATTGCAATCCATCAAACGTTTCATTGCATAGTTGGTTGATAAATGTCAACCATTCCAATACCTATTATGCAAGGGAATTCCCTTTGTTTTGATAGAAAAATGTAAAGCTACTTTTCAAAAAATAAAAGACTATCTTCCAACACCGCCAGTCCTAATTCCGCCTATTGATGGGAAACCTTTGATATTATATATTTATGCAACCACTTTCACATTGGGGGCATTACTCACATAGAATGACCATGACGAAAAGGAAAGAGAAATATATTACATTAGTCACACTTTGGTTGGGTATGAACTCAACTATACTCCCATTGAACATGCATGTCTTGCAGTAGTCTTTGCTACTCAAAAATTGAGACATTATATGCTGAACCATAAAACAAAATTAGTGGCTAAGATAGATCCATTGAATTACCTTCTTAGTCGGGCAGCATTAACAGGATGATTGGAAAAATGGGTCATGATACTTAGCGAATATGACATACAGTATACAAAACACAAACCAATAAAAGGACAGGTCATATCAGATCAACTCGCTGATGCACCCATAAAAGATGATCACCCGTTGGTAGCTGATTTTCTAGATGAATCCATCTTTCATGTAGAACCTAGATTACCTTGGAAACTTTATTTTGATGGGTCCCATATAGGTCATGGTTTAGGAGCAGGCATATTATTAATCACAACTCAAGGAGATTCTATTCCTAAATCATTTCGCATCGCATTTCCATGCACTAATAATGTTGCCAAATATGAAGAATTATTGATAGGACTTTGAATGGCAGTTCAGTGGAAAATTAAAGAACTCCTAGTTTTTGGTGATTCTCAGTTAGTTATCAATCAAGTCAATGATGACTATGATGCCAAGGATGAGAAGTTGATGCCTTACAAACACATGGTGGATAGTTTCCTGACATACTTCCATATGATTTCTTTTGAGTAGATTCCTTGAGCACATAACAAAGCAACAGACACTATGGACACAATTGGATCTCTCTTGGATATCTCTAATAATTTGCCGCAATTCAAGTTATTAGTGGAACAACTGTTGGTTCCTCCCTATGGCATTCTTGAGTCTGAAATGGTTTGTGAACTTGTTAGTCCTAATTCCCACTTGTATTAGGACATTTATGATTACTTACATTCCTAGATTTTACCACCATCCCTTTCCAATAACCAATGCAAGTCCTTCATTTGCAAAGCCACCCACTATACCATCATCAGTGACACCCTATATAGACGCAACTTTGGCAATACCCTCCTCCGATGTCTCGACACAAATGAAGCACAAAAAACCTTATGTGAGGTACATGAGGGTATATGTGGATCCCATTCGAGTGGCCCAACCTTAGCCAATAAAATCATGCAACTTGGGTACTACTGGCCAACTATGGAAAAAGATGATCTTCAGGTCATGAGAAAGTGCCATCAATGTCAGGTACATAGTGACCTCATTCATGTGTTAGTGTAATTAATATTTAATTACACTTGCATAACTTTACTTAGGTAATATTTTAATTCCTAGGTTAATTATTCTCATCCTTATCTTGTTGAGCTATCTTGTTGCTCAAGATAAGATTAGGGTTATGCATACTTTGCTTTTATAAAGCAAATCATCTCATATAATTATGAATTCCTGAATAATAATATTTTTGCACATATTTTGCAAAGCTTCTGCTTTTTCTAATTTTCTCTTCTATGGAAGGCTTTTCTAGTTTTCATTTTAGATCTTGGTTTCTAACATGGTATTAGAGCCTTGATTTGCAGCCCCTTCTCAGATTTTTTGGAGAAAATCATTGTAGAGTTCGTTCAGGATTCCTTGAGGGTATCATGCCTTGAGTTCATCTATGAGGTGTTTTGGATCAGATCGGGCTTCACCATTGGATTCAGAGCTCTAGAAAAAGTCAGGATTGAATTTTATTTTGCAGATTTTGGTCATCGTTTGCCAAATCCATGAGGGTTTCAAGCTAGGAGATTTTTTGCAAGCTCTGGAGGTAGCCAATTTTTTGGAGCATTTTGGGCACAAAGGAAGGTCACCATCACGTTCGTAGTGCCCAAAAACCCTAAGATCACCCTTCGTTTCATCGAATTTGTAGAAGTTGGTCCGGAAGGCAAAAACAATTTGCTAGGAAGGTCGTATGGCCTCCCTTGCACGCTCCCCGAGGCACAAAAAATGAAAAAAAATTCCGGCAGGGGGGCATATACCGGTAGCCGAGAAATTTTTCTAGCAGGGGGGCATTTTTTTTCCCTGATGGCCTCCAAGCTATCAAATTTAAGCTCGTGAAGTGCTGACGTCAGCGTACGGTCGGCCCTCTTTTCCCCCTCCTAACCCTAGTTTACCTTCAAGGAGCAATGTTTTTCTTTTTGGCGTAACTTGGGCATACAGTATCAAAATCGGGCAAACAAGATATCACCGGAAAGTTGGTTCTGAGCACTTTCTAGTGGTGTAGTTTATTTTTCAGTATTTTTCTATTTAGCTACATTTACTTTTGTTTGAATTCAGATTTTCATTTATGGCTTCCGATCTCATAACTTTTTTCCACGATCTCCGATTTTTTCCTTCTTTGCGGTGTTGGAAAAGTATTGAGGAGCTCTTTTTTTTTTCCATGCACTTTTTTCTGTATCTGTCCCAAGTTTATCGTTATTCAAGATTTGTCTTGATGGGTGTTTTGGAGATTACTTGGATGTTTTGGCAGTTGGGAGGGTGAAACTTGAATATTTGCACTTCATTTCAGTACCACATCATCTTATTTTCTATATATGCATGTTTTCATTCTCTCCTTTTACAATCATTGGGTTATTGTAATAAATGAACTAAGATAAAGTTCCATTAGGGGGGTTTCTTGCATAATAATCTGATTAGAGTGTGCATGCACTTTGATCTCCATCTTCATCTTGTTTTGATGAAAAATCGCATGGGTTATATCTAGTTTCTTAGTTTATTTTGGCCACATCTTGTCATAGCTTGACACATATCAGATTCACATCGGTTCACACTTTAAATTGATAGTTTATGTTTCTTGCTCTGCATTGGTTCAGATCTTTCTCAGTTTGAGGGGCATGCTTTTATGGTAAATGTTCCAGTGTCTTTATGGTACTTGTTCCCATGGAAGAGTTTTAGTCTCGGTTTGGAATTGGCATCGAGATACACGGTTTCTAGATTTTGTCATCATTTCATCTACTGTTGCTTCACAGATTCCAAGGTTGTTCTAGTTTGTGAGTATTCCAATGTTTTGTGGCATCGGGTCTGCTGTCACATTATTATGATTCTGATTTGGTTTCTTGTAGATAGAAGTATCTTTCCTTGCTTATTGGATTGCAGTTCCAGTGTTACTCCACAGTGTTCTTCCAGTGCTTCTTTGCAGCAGTCATCTCATTGTAGGGGGGTTTTGTCCCACTAAGTTTTCCTTCTCTACCTCATTATTGTATTTTTACTTGGATACCTGATTAGGCCTTATTGCCAGGACCCATTCATACTCATTCATGATTTAGTGCATTCATCTTAGTTTTAGGTGCATGCTTGTTTAGTCTCCCTAAGTTGCACTTATGGTGGGGTGTTAGTGTAATTAATATTTAATTACACTTGCATAACTTTACTTAGGTAATATTTTAATTCCTAGGTTAATTATTCTCATCCTTATCTTGTTGAGCTATCTTGTTGCTCAAGATAATATTAGGGTTATGCATACTTTTCTTTTATAAAGCAAATCATCTCATGTAATTATGAATTCCTAAATAATAATATTTGTGCACATCTTTTGCAAAGCTTCTGCTTTTTTTGATTTTCTCTTTTGTGGAAGGCTTTTCTGGTTTGCATTTCAGATCTTGGTTTCTAACATCATGCACCCGCACAGGAGCTATGACCAATCAATTCTCCTTGTCCCTTTGCACAATGGGGACTCGACCTCATGGGTAAGATTCATCCCACTTCATCCAATGACCACAAATTCATTATTACTACAACTAAATATTTCACAAAATGGATCAAGGACATTCCTCTCACCTACATAATCGGTAAAATTTTTTTGAAGTTCATCCTTAACTACATCATATGCTAGTATGGTGTTCCCTAATCCATCATCACATACAACGGTAATCCTTTTAAAAACTAGGATGTCCATGAGCTTATTGAGTGATTCCATATTCAAAATCATTTCTCCATGCCATATTACCCTGAAGGTAACGACCAAGCTGAGGCATCCAACAAGAAAATAATCAAAATTCTTAAGAAGAGTGTCAATGACACTAGTCATGATTGGCACATCCAAATTAAACCCTCTCTATGGGATTACTGCACCAGTATCTGTACACCTATGGGTTCCACTCCATTTACCTTGGTATTCAGATCCAAAGCTATTTTTCCCATTGAGAATGAAGTCCCCTCCTTAAGGGTCTCCATGAAGGGATTGGTTGATGATGAGGAATACTGACAATCCAAATCGCATGAGTTGGAACTATTAGAGGAACATAGAAAAAATGCCTTGACTCACCTACATGCATATTAGAATTTCCTTTTCCAAAGTTACAATAAGAGAGTTATGGTTCGAAGATTTGACGTTGGTGTCTTGGTCTTGATGCAGAACCTGAAGAATCAAGTTGAACGTGAGAAGCCTGAAAAGTTCAAGCCTAATTGGATAGGTCCATACATCATCACTGCATCCTTTAGGTTTGGAGCTTATCCATTATCTACTCTCGAAGGAGAACAATTATCAGAACCCATCAATAGTTTGCATCTACGAAGTTCTACACAGCTTCAGAGAGCTTGGCCAAACCCAAAAAAATACAAAAAAAATAAAAAAATACAACAAAATCATTACCTTGATGAACACCTGGCAAACAGGCGTCTTGGTGACACCAAAAAAATTAGAAAATATTAAAAAAAGTAAAGAGAAATAATCCATCTAATAGTGAAAACCACTTCGGTGGCACTTTGGATAAGTACCATGGTGAAAACCTTGCAAACAAGCACCATGCGTAGGCAATCTTTGCTTCACCATCTACTATCACTCCATCTACCTTTATCCATAATAAATACCCAGTCTTCTAAAACTCTCATAACCTCCATCATAAAATCTTGCTATTTCCTTCCATCGCTGACAACGGTTGACATCATGCCTTGCACATCATCCACCTTTCATCCCAGGCAAGTCCCATTTCATCTTGTTAATGTTCGTTAGTCCTAGACCTGACTGGGGGCAACACCGTTATCACTTGACTGCAATGGGTCTCGTACATGGTCCCATATATCACAAAATGTCCAAAAACCAACAAAAAAATCAAATATTCGACAAAAGACAAAAAAAAATCAAAATACTTCAAAAATCCAAAAAAAATCATAAAACTTCAAAAGTCCAAAAAAATCATAAAACTTCAAAAATCCAAAAAATTAAAAATACAAAAAAGCACAAAAACATCCAAATAACTCTCAAAAATCCCAAAAATAGAGTCAAAATCATTTAAAGTCAAGTCATAGTTAGAATGGTCGAACTACATGGTCTCTATGCATTTACTACGTAGGCAAGGTCATCATTTGATGTACCCCCAAGACCGCCTAAGTCAGTCTTTTAGGTTTTTAATATTGGCTGGTCATTCTAGTCTAATAAACAAGTTACTTGGTCTTTTCCAAGTTAGTCGTGTCAGTCACTAAAATCTATCATCCTCGATCATGGCATCAATCGAAATATGCAGTCTCTACACATTTTCTATGTAGGAAAGGTCATCATCAATGTGCCCCCAAGGCCACCCTTGGGTTGGTCTTTTAGGTTCCATCAGGTCAAATTAAAACCCATCAGTTAGTCCTCAATAAACAACATGTTAGTCCCATCTCTATCAAACTACGTGGTTTTTGAGTGTATGACATAGGCAAGGCCATCATCGATGAGACACCGAGGCCCCCTAGGTCCAATCCCTTAGGGTCTGTTGAGTCAATCTTTGTCTCATCACAACATCCTAAATTGAACAACTCTTAAACAAATCTAGCCAACCATTCAACAAATAATTCAACCAAATTGACACTTCAAATGTGGCATCTGGTCAATTGGGCCATCTAGTCAAACTTAGTCAAACTCTCATAATAACGTCAAATTGTCAATTCTTGGTCATTATTAGGGTATGTCTTTCTAGGGAATGACCCTTGTCATTTATTTTGCTTCAGGATATGTCTTTCCTGAGCATTGACACTATCAACTAGCATTTTTGGGATCGTCTTACATTGGGGATTGATGCTCCTGACATCAACACTATTCAGGATGTGTCCTTCTTGAATTTGACTCCTCGACATTTATCACACATTAGCCTACCTGACATAAAACTAGGCTTCAGTAACATTGAAATTTCAGCACTAATAATCTGTACATCCAAAAAACTATTGGCAAACACTGTCTCTAAATATGGTCACACTTGTCATTTGATTTTTCACCATGATACTAACCACCTCGAGGATGTCCTATATAGGATTTAAAGGAGCAACAATGTTTCATGACTTGTCTTTATTTTTTATGACTATCTGTGGTTGGTTGTGAAAAAAATACTGGGGTAATTGGGCTCCTCATATGAGTCATGATCCTCCTTTTATGCGACTATTTATTTTATATGATGGCATGACCTTGCACACCACTTATTTATTTCATATCATGGTATTTGTTGTCCATTGCAATATTCTGCCCAATGATGATTAATGCAACACCTATTTGTACTTTGGAAAATTATTGAAGGTTTCTTCTCCACACTAGCATTGATCTCCTTCCATCTAACAATCCCTCTTCTTCCACCCTCTAATAATGTCTCGTGACACAAAAAAACACAACTGCATACATGACCATGTAGGAGTTTGCATTAGTACATTTCACATAGGCTATACATCCCACATTTGCATATTTATATTTGCATTAACATAACATATAGGTAAATTTCCATTTCATAACTCATACATGTCATTGCTTCACATAAATACATGCTAGCTATAATAATAACATAAAGCATAATACATACCAAAATCATATCATCCACAATCAGAGAACATTACATTCATAATCATAATCATGACATTTTATGCATCCATTAGTATTTAGTCATCATGCATAGATAGAGAATTATCATAACGTCATCAATAACATCTCATCATAAAATACCATCATGCATACATACATCAAATAACACACAATGCATCATCATAGGAATCATAACATAGGAAACATCACTTAAACATCATAAATAATCATGCATAATAACACAACACATGGCATATAGTCCATGCCAAAAATTATATATATATATATATATATATATATATATATATATATATATATATATATATATATATATATATATATATATATATATCACTTGAAAAATTATGTCATAGTACAATGTCATAATGTATCTACCAAAATAGAGCTCGTAGGCTCGATGGAAAAAAATACAAGTGTCAAAATGGGTCTATCCAATGTTGCCATGATCCCCAAAGCCCATGTTGCTACTCTCACCTTGACTAGATCTGCTTTGAGACTGCCTACTACGAGACCAACCACTACTGACAACCTTTGACGTGCTAGGTTCCCCCTACTTTGGTGGAACTACCTCCTCATAGAGCTGCCTATAATACTACTCTCTACACCCAATCCTAGCAACCTCTTTGACCATATCAACTATAGACCTATTGTAGGTGGCAATAAAATCTAGACTCATTTGCTCTACCTATTGTGCCCTGATAATGGTCGTATATCTCTCTACCTATAGGCCATCCCTCTCCACCCGTATAGCCTGAAGCTTAGCCTCTAATGCTTATAATCTAGCCTACAAACTCACCAACTCCTGATCCCTATCTCTTGTACCACCTCTGATAGGTACATCCTAAAATCCCTCATCCCCATGTAGAATCCTCTCGCATAGGATCCGCTCCTCCTCACCCATCTCCTCCTCCTCGAACTACTCCTCATGCCCTATCACCTCCACATCCATAGTAGCCACACCTACTAGCACATAAAGCTACTCTACCTTAAGCCACTCTCCCTCTGCCTCCACATCTAGCATGGCCTCCTCCTATCTATCCTCCTCCTCTCTCTCCTCCTCTCCCTCCTCCTAGATAGGAGAAAGTGACCTACTCCTCCTTCATATTCTTTGTCATTGCCTCCTCCCACCATCCCCTCCCCTCCCACCCCTACCACCATCTCCTCCATCTCCTCCCCAACCACCACCTCCTCTCCCTCTTTCTCCACCTCTCCTACCTTGAGGACCCTGTCCTCGTTGAACCACTAGAGCTAGCTAATCTAGATCAATCAAAGGAATAAGCCAATGTAATACCCACCATGCATCATACTCTACCGAAGTTACTGCATCTGTTGGACACCCTCTCCATACTCATGATAATGTCTATAATCTATCTATGGCCTGCTCAACTATCGCTACTACAATCACTCGACCCCATGGAGTCACCTCCTTAGATGACCGATAAAACACTACTAGCCCCCATGGCTCTCCCTGCTGCTCATCGAACTATCTCAAAACTAGATCTGGAAGATACATATCAATAATATGTTGTGACTGAATAGTACACCCAATCAGGTATCTCTCCTTTCAACACCACTATAGATGTTGATCCTCATTAGGCCACTAAGCACAATCCATCCAAGGCCTCCATATGAAGCTAGCCAAAGTATATAGTCCATGTCACCAATAACCAATATCCTCGGTATGTGTCTGCATGACTGCTCCTCTCTATATATATACATATGGTATGCTGGCCCCCAATTGGTGACCAACTGGTGGATGGAACACTGCAATGTGCTCCCAAGCTCGATACGTGTCTGCATGACTACTCCTCTATATATATATATATACATATGGTATGTTGTCCCCCAATTGGTGACCAACTGGTGGATGGAACACTGCAATGTGCTCCCAAGCCCAGACCATCAAAAGAGTGACTCCACAACTCATGGACTATCCTCACTGATATTTCACATCATGCAGCTAAAAGTAAACCATCACTAGCAAACATGGACCCCATGCATATAAAATGTCACTGGCCATCATCTTGACTAGAATCTCTCCCCATATGACCAAAAATCCATGTCCTCGATGGTCTAGAATGACTACCCCAGCTATTAGAGAGCACAATATGTAGTCAAACCACTCATATCACGTAGCTATGTCTCCCATCTAATCTCATATTGGTCAATCCACAAATCCCTAACATCTTCATATACATAGTAGGTGGTCAAAGCCTGATTTCCCTGACCTAGATCGTATCTGACCCACTCACCTTAGATTGGTAGTTGTAAGATCTTGTAGATGTCCTCCAATGTGATAGTAGCCTCTCACATTGGAAGATGAAACAAGCATGTCTTGAAATTGCATCTCTCGAGAAGTGTAGTCAACATCCCCCTATTTTCCCTAACGATGGGCATGAATGTAACGTGATACAAGCCAAGATGCCATAGTTTACACTTTTCAATGCTAGTCAACTGGTCTCACAACCAATAAGTGCTTGGTTGTCATGAATCTCATGTATAAATTGGATCTAGATGCACCTGTGCTCATCATGATAGACACTACGATAATTAAATAGTTTACCTCAACCAATTTTGCACATGTCATAAAATCAAATCAACCTTACTCTAGGGAAACTTTGTCACTAGTCAATTATGTCACGTAATTTTCAATTGCATCGTGCAATGGCGAATGCATCTCATGATTTCATGGATGCATCACAAGATCCCAATTGCATCAAATCCCTAAATCAATTGTGACATGTGCCTACACTTACATCATTCCTAAGGTGTTTGCATCTAAGCCCTAATAGTTGTGCATAACTACAGTCAATTGCATCGCGCATATGCAAATGTGATTAAGAAACCTGCAAATGTGTCAAACCCTAGAAAATGTGTCACAAAACTCCAAATCCATATCCTACCCTAGGTGTGTTCTTATCACTTGTGTCGAATTGTAGGAAATTACATCGAATGCGATAGCACTTGTGGCTATCCCCGAATGATGCAATTGACTACTAAAATTTTAACCTATCTAAAAATTTGTGAAATCAAAATTAGACAAAGTGGGTTTGTAGGTACTCACTGGATCTCCTACGCCCTTTGGCCGTCTGAATTTCCGTACTGAGTATGCTCTATGCTCGGTGTGAGGAGCACACTCCATTTTCACTTAGAGCTCCTAATCTCAAAACTCCAAATGTGCAAAATGAGCCTTTGACTTGCCAATTTCATACTTATACCTCCAAAAAAATTAGGGTTTTAGCAGGGTCTCTATTGGCTGCACTTTTCTTAAGCCTTGAAACTACATTTCATCTACCTCGAGGGTCTTGAAAGTCATTTCTTTCATCAACAGGGCATTTGTGGCTATTAATTTGACTTGTCGGAATGATTTTTGATTTTTTTGAATTTTTTTGAACATTTCCATTTTTTTTCTAAGGGGGCATAGGTCTACCCTACGTACACTGTTGGCATATTTTAGACTAAATTTCTTTGTCACAATGTGATAAACTACATCATGACAAAGAGGGGAAAAATGTAGACACATAAAGATAACCTAGGCCTGGAAGCTTAATTTTTCCATGACTTACCATATTTCTTCTCAACATAATTAAAATATTTAATTATGTCCTATGGTCCAAATTCAACTATTAATTAAATAATTCTTAATTATTTAATTAAATCATATCTTTTATTCCTCCTGATTATTTAAATAAATAAACTACATTTATTTATTTAAATACATCACTAATTTCCTATGTCACTTTATAATTAAATAATTCCTAACTTTATTTAATTATTATTTACTTTATCTTTTATTCCTCCTAATTGTTTAAATAAATAAATTACATCTATTTATTTAAATGCGTCATTAATTTCCTATGTCTCTCTATAATTAAATAAATTCCTAAATTTATTTAATTATTATTCACTTTATCCTTTTCCTCTACAATTAAATAATTTTCATTAAATTATTTACTTGTACTTTTGTCTTTTCCTCCAAATTTAAATAAAATCATTTATTTAAATTCCCATTCCCATTTTTCCCATCAAGTAAATAATTAAAAATCATTATTTACTATCTTGGTCCCACCTCTTTTGAATTAAATTAATTTTTAATTCAAAAGGTCAGCATTGCCTCTTAAATCAAATAATTTTAAATTCTTATTTGATTCTACAACAACCTCTTTTTTTGTGCCCAATATCCTCATGTCATGTGCATTCCTTTCCATTGATTTAATTTTCCTAAAATTAAATCATATCCCTCCATTTCAAATTTTACCCTAATTCTTCCCTAACCCTAATTGCTAGTTGTCATATTCAATCTCAACCTTCCATCTTAGGGCATTTGTCAACTATTAATCCTAGCCATTCATCCAAAAATTTGACTTTTATAAAAGGGAAATGTCAACCTCATTCTGTCACTTCATGCTGGCAATTTTTTTAGTACACTTGAAATTTTTGAGTCAAACCCTTCAATATTTTGTTGAGTTTTTGTCATAGGTCATAGTTGCTCATGAAAATTTGAGGGAAAATATTATTTACAGCAAATGGAGAAGGGAAATGAAGGTGAATCATGGAGTGCATGAAGATTTTGGTGAGATTGTTCATTGGTTTATTAATACTTTTATGTTCCATTGTGCTTCATTGTTAACTAGGGTTTAGTTTATTTATGTTGTATATTGCTAACCTAAATTCTTCCTTAGTTACATCTTCTTCTCTCTTATACTCAAAATAATTCTCTAGAAATGTCTCCCTTAAGAAATATTTGCATCAAAGTGGTCTCCCCCTAACAATTTTATTTACCAAAAATGACCAAAAATGTGCCACATCATCAACTACTTCTACATATATACATTGAAATAAAAAAGTTGCATAAACAAACCATAAATCTACACCTTCAACTAGAAGAGGGTAAAATACCCTTGTTAGACACCTTCAGTTTGACAAGGAGTGTCTCCCAATCTCTCTTATCTACCTCTCAATACTTCTTGGTGAAGGTAAGCAAGTAATTCTAACTTTCATACTACACATGGAGATCTTCTCATTCTTCTAGAGAACTAGGCATTGGATTCTTTTGTGTCACCTTCTCTACACTAGCTAAAACTCTAGTAAAATATGTAAGCCTTGCACTTACCAAATCTCTGAGCTAATTATACTACATTATGATCTTCTCTTTTTGTTCTTGTAGTAGGAAGAATTGTCCATTCATATTTTCAATTGCTGCCCTTGTTGCACAATCTGCATCATTTTCCTAATCATATGTACCGAAGGCCTAAGAAATTTGTGACTCAATTGAATCTATTTTATCTTTTATGCTCCTTGTAGAACTAGGCCATTTTAAGAAAAAATGAAATAAAACTTTAGCTTCTTCCAAGCATTTTTGTACTTCCTTCAAGTTACCTTGTAACTTGCCATGTGTTGCACTGCATTTATCATAGATCTCTGTCAATCTCTTGTCATTGACCTTCTTTTCCATTTCCTTGTCCAATTTATCTTCTAAATTAGTAGAATATTCCTTAAGGGAATGTAATAACAACTTCAAATTATGTACATTGGATAAATAATTATCAATTGTTGCTTCATGAATGTTTTCCTACAACACCTTTACTGCTTCTTCTACCATTTATGCACTTTTTTGGTGTGTTTAAAGTATTTCATTCCTTTTGGAGGCATGAAAAGCATCA
The DNA here is from genome assembly GCA_007258455.2 of Sequoia sempervirens. NCBI lineage: Eukaryota > Viridiplantae > Streptophyta > Pinopsida > Cupressales > Cupressaceae > Sequoia > Sequoia sempervirens. The sequence continues at coordinate 60,522,066 of VDFB02109042.1, forward strand.
CCAAGCTGCAACTTGTGGAGGGGAGAAATATTATCCATATCTACATGTCCTTGTTGCATTGGAATTTGCAAGAGATGTGAAAAAACAATTGGTTCAAACTGTAGCTACATGTCCAATAAATCTTTTAAAGAATCTCTATCGAAGCTTCAAAGAATTCACCAATAGTTTTAGAATTTTCTCCTTTCTTATTCTAACTCTTCTCCTTATCTCTGCTAGCAGAAAATTCTTTAGCATTCTCTTCTTCTTCTATGGATTTCTCACCATCCAAAGGAGGTAAATTTTCTTCTTTTTTTTCCTTTGTCTTCTTCGAGATTTCTTATTTATCTTCTTCTCTTTGCTCAACATCTTTCTCCATATCCAAAGGGGGAAAATTCTGATCTTTTTAAGCTTCATCTTGCTCTGAGACATATTTTTTATCATCTTCCTTTTCTTCTTTAACAACATTCTCCACATATGGAGGGGTATCATCTGCTACCATATCTTCTTGAGCATCCTTGTGCTCAAGTACATGGTCATGTTGTTCAATATCAAGCTCATTTCTTTTTGGAATAGATGTGTTATGCTACATTTGATCTTCACTACCTAGAGGGACTCCCAACCCTTTAGCAAATTCTTCAACCTTCTGTAGAGTCTCATTCTTTAGTCTTTCAATATCTTCTTTGTCTCTACTCATGAGATTACTAACTCTTTGCTTTGTTCTAATTTTTTTTTGGAAGAATAAGGAGTTTTTCCTTGATGCATTTGTTGGAAACATGAGCATGTGGGATGAGCACAAGTTATATAGTCATGCATTGTAATTTTTTCATTGATGTCAACATTGTATTCGAGTATGAAGACGATTGTGTAGATTATTTTAGATGGATTGAACATGTTTGAGGATGATTATGAAAGGAAATATTGCAAGAAGGTTTGATCCATTGAAAGTGGTTAATATAGAAATTGACTAAGTGTCAATACAGGTAAATTTTGTGTACAAACAACTAGTTTTTGGTTCTACATTGGTCCATTGATTAATATATTTCTCTACACTTCTAATATAATTTTGATGGTTGCGATAAGATTCTAAATCCATAATTTCATCACGTTTTGGATTCTAGTGTGGAAGTTACGAGTAACAAAAGTTTGGACTAGTAGTTATAAGTTTTTTCCAATTTAGTGCATATGTTTTGATGAATCTTCACTTCTTCATGGATTGGAATCTAGCTTTATGATTTTGTGGAAAGGTTGATAGGTTTCAGTAGTGTGCATATTCCAAATGGCATAGAGTTTGGAGGTCCACGTGTCTGAATGTGGGTGTATTTTTGGCAAGTTTTATTATTAGGTCATTACTAGTGTCGACCTAATGAGTTTTATGCATTGTGAAGTTTAATTATGTATGGATCCATTATTTGGGTGCTATTTTAGGCCTATGCTGACCTATTTTGAATTAGTATGAGTTTTTAATCTTGGCATGAAGTGATTTTGTATAGATCTTGAGCTGACAAGTTATATTTTTCATATTACATCTAATTAGGTCGACCTAATTGATATTGTAGATGAAGTGGATATATATGAAGGATATTTTTGATGTTTTGAGAAGTAGAGTAAAGTGATAAGAGTTTTTGGATGTGAATTGTGTGAATATACAATGAATGCATATTAGAGAAGGGTATTAATTCAGATCAATATAAAGTGTGTAAATTCTATATTCTGAGCTTCATTGGAACTGTATATGATGCATATATTACATGCAATTGTAATAGTTCAAAACTTGGTTGTGTGCCACAATATATTCTATCTATCTCTTCTTTCAGTGGGTAGTGATTCCACCTATAGTGAGCACTTTGGTAATATAATATAACCAATTATAATATATTGTGAGTTAATCCTCACCATGGTTTTTCCCATTTTGGGTTTTACATGTAAAAATATGGTGTTCATGTGTAATGTGATGTTGTTGGCTGTTTTCATGCTTTCATTCATTATTGCAAATTGAATATGCTATGAGTATTGCATGTTTAAATGAATATTGATTCACCCCCATCTTAGTATTTTGAGTGTTCAATAATTGGTATCAGAGCTTGGTTCCTTGGAAGGAGCTTAAATACTTGGGCAAGATCTTGGAGTTTGAACACATGACTGTTAAAATATTTCCTACTACTCTAGAAGAGATACATGTTGTTGGGTTTACAGAAGAAGAGTACATGGCTGACATGAATGGAGAACTCATAATAGTTCTTGAAGATTGGGAAAGAACTAAAAGTGAGAATAATGATATGAAAGAAAATATCAAAGAAGTAAATGAATGTATTATAAATTTGAGAAAGAAAATAAAGAAGTTCAGATAAATACATAAGGAAGTTAATGAGAAATAGAAGCAAGCCAATGAGTCAATTACCAGTTGAAAGGTGAAAGTTGAAGAAGGAAAGGGAATTGAGGAATGCCTAAATTCAAACATGAAAATAAAATATAAGGAATGTCCTAAACTTAAACAAGTTGTGAATCTTGGATCATATCTTGAGAAATCAAGGAGTCATGAAGAAAAATTCAAAATGAGTTGTACAAAGCTTGATGAAATAATTACAAATCAGAAAGGATCTAAAGAAAAACGTGGATTTGGGTTTGAGATAGGAGAAAGGTCAAAGAACCATCTTGAAAATAATATTGAATACAAGAAGAACAATGGAAAGAAGATCCATAATCAAAGGAATGAAGCTAGAAAACCACCGGTTAGACATCCAAATGAACAAAGGTACCCATATTTTAATGGTTTCTATTATTCTTGCAATAAATTTGGACATAAGGATATGGAATGTAGAAGTGGAATGAATCATAATGCTCAATAGTTTCCTGGTCAATGCTTTATATGCAAGAGATTTGGTCATAGAGCTAGTGAATGTAGAAGTCAAATGATGAATGGTTATAAAGTGGTAGAATGGTTCAATATTCTAATGACTATTATTATACATACAATACATTTGGGCATAAAGCTAATCAATGCAAATCTAGAATGAATAGAAGTAGGATTGGTCAAAATAATGTCATATGCTATAATTGCAATAGACTTGGACATATTTCTAAGTTCCACAGAAGCATAAATATGGAGAAGGATAATCTGGTAAAGAAGAATGATCCAATACAAAAGATTGAAACAAAGAAGGAGATGGACAATATTTGGAGAAAGAAGAGACAGATGTTAAAGATGAGTTTATACCAACATATGGTGAAAATGTTTCCTTTGGAAACTAAGAAGAGAGCTTTGGCTTAGGGGGATCTTTAATGAAAATATTTCATCCCCTACCAAAGAAATGGTCTTAATACTTTAACATGCGAATATGTGGTGTAGATAAATTCATTTTATCTATTGAAGAAGATCTCGGTAGAAAATATCATGATATGGAAATTTGTGGAGCATTTGAAGTTGACTGTGTAGACAGTTAGGGTTCTTAGCATCTTTTTAGTTTGAGTATTCAATGCAAAATTATGTTAAGTGGTGAAAGGGTTATAAGTGATTTCACTTAATCAAATTTCCTTTGTAATCAATTTTTCAAGAGGAGAAGAGTAGATGAAGAGTAGTATAGTGTGTTTGAAGCGATTGAGTGGTGGTGTGAATGAAACCCTATCCGGAAAGAAAAGTATAAGGCATTTTATAGTTTTTTCACTTTCCCTAGTTTTTCTGAAAGTTGTTTGGAAGCAATTTGAGATGGATACTCTAATGGTTTTTGATGTGTTTGAGTGACCTCAACCTAAATTTAAGAAGTATCCTAAAAAATCTATGGAGGTCAATCTAGAAGGTGCTTTCTCGAGCGTTCCTTATGGAGTCCTACACATTGAGGATATAAGAATGTACATTCATGGAAAATTAGTAGAGTGTGATGATTTGAATCTTGGTGATGTGATTGTAAATGAGCTCACTAGTGAGGAATTTACATTGAAGATAGAGTATCAAAATCTGGTTGTGAAGAAACTTGATGTTTGGCAAGCATTTCCCAAATTTCTCCTAGATAATGCTTGGGTGAGAATTGCATTGAGTCACATCCATGACAAGTTTGTGTGGATGAATATTCTTGAGATGATCACAAAGGAAGTGATTAGCAAGGTTATAGGTTTATGTTCAACCAGACCAGTTCTAGTTCTTAAGTCAATAAAGAATGAGGTTGTGATGGAACTCACTAGTGCAACCTATGACAAGAGTGCATTGATAATGAAGAACATTAGAAACCCTGTTGTAAAGTATGCATCAATGATGATTGGATATAAGGTTTACTTTTCAAACAGAGAGAACTCTGTATCTATGCATCAATGATGATTGGATATAAGGTTTACTTTTCAAATAGAGAGAACTTTGTATCTACAACTGCCATTAATACTATGTATAAAATGGTTGAAAAGGGAGTTGATTATGACATATGTGAGTTATTGAGGCATTAGATGATGGAGAATCTACAAAAGAAAAAGGATTGTAGGTATCCTTTTAAATTTAGAAATTTAATCATATTTTTGTTATTTTATTTCTTGAAATAACTCCCCAATACAAAGAGTGTGGTGTGACTAAAGGGAAGACCTATAGCACACTAGATTAGATAATTTTTAAAAGTTCTAGGAGATGCTAAGGCATAGGAACTCCCTTGTTGCATTATTTTTAGTATTTCAATAGAGGATACAAGAAATAGATAGGATTCCTTAGAAGATGGTGCAAAAGTACAAGAATGACATCACATTCTTGGTGACAAAAGATGAATGTATCATGTAGGCTATAGAGCCTAGAACTATATGGATCTCAAAAATGGGATATGAGATCACCGAGGAAGAGATTGTGGGGTCCATAGATTACATGATCAACAAGCCTAAATACACCTATAAAGGGAGGTATGGGACTTATGAAGAGAAATCAATGGAGGTCCTATTATCATTTGAAAATGCACCCTGCTGAACAAGGAGTTCAACATTCTAGTGATACAATAGAAATAGGCTCAAGGTGTGGGACCCTTGCAATTGAAGCTAGATCTCCAGAGAAGGTTGACTTCCTTTCTAAACTAGGTGCAGAAGAGCATTGGTCTAACCCACCCTCAATAAAATCTAAACTATTGACTTGCAAGGGAAAAGGGAGAAGGAGGAATGCATAAAAATAATGGAAGGGTGATGTGCCAAATTTAGAGTGTTTCTTCCTACTTGTGATTGCACATAGCATCAATAAATTCACCAATGAAGTTCACAAAGATCTCTATTTTACCAATTATATGAGGGAGCATGGAGGTTAGGGCTTGAAAGATCTCAAAAGGGGTAAAGATTATCCACAATTGAAACCCATAATAGATTAACACAACCATATTATTGAACAAGAGAACTGAGGGGGGGGAAATCAGTTGTCATAGATTTAAACTTTAATTCATTCACCATAACTAATCCTTAACACTGCTTAGAAAATTAAACATTAAATACTAGTGCAAAAATTGAAAACCATCACATAAACATAATAACACCAAGTTTATGTGGAAAACCCAATAAGGGAAAAACCATGATGAGGATTAACTCACACTATAGAGAATACTGAAAAATTGATTACAAGAGGCTCACTGCCAAAACAAGGACTCACTTTCTAAAACAAGGAATCACTGTCTAATAAGGCTAACAACCCAGAGGGCTCACTACCATAGAGATACAAAGAAGATAAAGAATACTTGTTAGAGAGAGAAGACAATCTCAATGCAACAGAGAAATCCACCACAACTTACTCAATCCACTTGCAGACATGCATGAATGATAGAGTGCACCTTCAACTCACTGCTTCTAAAAACTCAACATTTAGGCTTCACATAGATCTGACATACTTGTATCATACACACACACTAATTCACACATATCTCTATTCTCTTTTTTTTCTTGTCTCTATCTCCTTTTTTCTCATCTCTTCTTCTTCCCTAACTCATTTTGCATTTATACCATCTTCAACTTTAAAACATATCCAAATTTGACCATCCAAATTCAAATTCAAATTAGGTCAGTGCCAAAACATCCTAGGGTGGAATTAGAATGAGAGTGACCCAAACACACACTTCATAAGGACCCAAATAGATCCAACATGCTTCAAAACTTTGAAGGTAGTATTTCACACAAGGTCAACCAAACCAATGTAAACCACATAGAATAATTAAGAATGAACTTTATAGATACCAAAATTATCTTCAATACAATCAAAACAACTCAAATCTAGAATGAAAAGTCATAATAATTTATCAAAGAGAAATCCGTACCAATAACATTTATCCCAGACCTCAACCAAAAACATAGAAAACCATAGTTCACAACTAGTGAACACAACTCACACTATACAATGAATCAATAGCCAAAAATCAAGATATAACATCTCCCAACAACCATGATCAACATATCTAAACCACACAAACATAGGAGCAAATCCCGGAGAAAAACCTGGAGCAACCAATGAACACTTGCAACATATCTTCATTACAATTTTCTCAATATCCTCGACATATACAACCAATAACCTATATCCATGACACTAATGAAAAAAGCAATCAGTTGATAACCAATTGACTAGTTAACATCAATGACAACACCTTCAATCTTTCCATTCTTCAAAAAATATCCCATTTTGTCATTGATGGAAAGACATGATGTGAAAAACCATCAAAGACACTGAATACACTTCTCAAGATTTTTCTTTTTGTTTCTCTCTATTTATCTCCCCTTAGTAGATAGTATTTTATATTCTTCCTCTTATTTTTCACATGCTTCCTCTCCTTTTTTCACATGCTTCATCTTCCTTTTCACATGCTTCCTCTCCTGCTTTGACATCAATGACAAAGGTAAAATATATTTTACATTGATTTCCCTTTTGATATAGAAAAAAAATACTCATAATGAGAACATCTGATACTACCTACTCCCCTTGAGAGGTAGCCACCAAAACATCAGTCCAGAAGAAAGATAGATCCATAGATCCACTAGACTAATGCATCTCTATGTGCATCTAGTTCAAGAAGGGAGGGGAAATGACCCCTAACTTCTCCCAAAGATACTGAAAAGTATCTTTAGGAAGAGCCTTCATAAATATATCAACCACTTGATCCTTCATCGAAACATATTCAAGCTTTACTTCATTCTCCATGACCTTCTCTCTCAAGAAATGATACCTGATAGATATATGCTTCATCCTCAAGTGCATCAAAGGATTCTTTGAAATGTTAATTGCACTTGTATTATCATAGAAGATAGAAATAGGATCATCATACACCATTATGATATCTTCCAGTGTATGTTTCATCCATTGAACTTGTGTACACTGAGATGCAAAAGCAATAAATTCAGCTTTAGCAATAAACAAGGAGACTAAATCTTTCTTTTTACTCAACCATGCCACCAATTTGCAACCAACAAAAAATACGCCACCACTTGTACTCTTTCTGTCATCTACACATCCAACCCAATCTACATCTGTATAAGCACTTAGAGTAAAGTTAGTATCTCTAGAATACCATAATCCATAATCTGGAGTGCCATTCAAATATCTGAATATTCTTTTAATAGCAGCAATATGTGTTTCCTTAGGATCTTCTTGAAATCTAGCCACAAGATAGACAACATGCATAATATTTGGTCTAGTAATAGTCAATTACAATATTCCACCAATCATAGATCTAGACTTCTCTAATTAGCCTTAGGTGAATCATCATCATTACCCAATTTGCAACCAGTCACCATAGGAGTACATACCGGTTTGGAACCATCCATCCCAAACTTCTTCAACTTTCACATACTTAGACTATGAAATAAAAATTCCTTTCTCTATTTGATTGATCTATAGCCCAAGAAATAAATTCATCTTTCCAAACATAGACATTTCAAATTCTTTATGCATATCTTTCACAAACATCTTGCACATATTTTCATTTCCTCCAAAGATAATGTCATCAACATATACCACTACAATAAAGATTTTGTCATTTTCAATCTTAAAATACATATTACTATCTGTTGTACCTTTATTGAAACCTTGTTGAATCAAATACATTTCCAACCTTGCATACCAAGCTCTAGGATCTTGCTTCAATCCATATAAATCTTTCTTCAATCTACACACTATATCCAGTTATTTTGACAACTGAAATCCTTTTGGTTGTTCCATGTAGATAGCTTCTTCTAGCTCACCATTCAAAAATGTTGACTTGACATCCATCTAGTAGACCTTAAAGTCTTTATGAGCAGAAAATGCTGAGAACATCCTTATAGCTTCCATTCTTGCTACCGAAGCAAAATTTTCCTAAAATCTATGCCTTCCACTTGTGAGTAATATTTACACACAAGCCTTGCTTTGTTTCTAACCACTTATCCATTCTCATTCAATTTATTTATGAATACCCATTTTGATCCAGTAATCTTTTTATCTGCTAGTATTAGGACCAATTCCCAAGTTTTATTCTTCTTAATCTACATAAGTTCTTCTTTCATGGATTCCATCTAATGTTCATCTTTAAATGCTTCACTTATAGTCTTTAGTTCAATATTAGAAAGTAAACATAGATTAACTTCAACAACAGCTCTGCTTCTAGTTAATATTCCTTTAGTCTTATCTCCAATAATCCGACTTTCTAAATGATTCTTTTGCACATATCTAGGCATCTTAGGTGACACTACCAAAGAATCTTCTTCTCTTTCACTCTGTTCATTTTTCTTCTCTTTCTCATCCTTTTCCTATTCTTCCACAATGTCTTCAATTCTTACACAATCAGGTTCATCAAATACATATCCATCAATGTCAATTGAATTCTTCGTCGTCTCATCAACCTTGACATTTGCAGTTTCTACAATATTTCTTAGTTTTTTATTGAAACATTTGTATGCTTTTATTTTAGTAGAATATCCACAAAAAATTCCTTAATCCCTTATTGCATCATACTTACCTAAAGTTTCTTCATTTCTTCTGACATAACATTTGCTTCTGAATACCTTGAAATAATTAACAATAGGAATTCTTCCAAACCATAGCTCATAGGGGGTCTTTGTGTTGTTTTATCTTGCTTGAACTTGATTGAATACATAAAAAAAAGTATGAATAGCTTCTTTCTAGTAGAATTTCGATAAACTAGCCTCAGTAATCATTGATCTAGCAACCTCTTGAATTATTTTATTTTTTCTTTTCAACCACTCCATTCTGTTGAGAATTTCTTGGATAAAATAACTATCTTCTTATTCCATGCACTTCAAAAAACATATTAAACTCATGGGAGGTAAATTCTCCATCTCTTTCAGACCTTAAGCATTTTATCTTCAAGTTTACTTCATTTTCAACCATAGCTTTGAATGTCTTGAATCTATCTAATGCATCGTATTTCTCTCTAAGAAATGTAACCCATGTATATCTAGAATTATCATCAATAAAAAGAATAAAGTACCTTTCACCTTGTAGACTTCTCAGTCTTGTAGGACCATAGAGATCTATATGAATTAAATCCAATAGTCTAGTAGTAGACTTCTCCTTTGATCTGTAGTGACTTCTTGCTTTCTTTCTAAACTGATAATTCCTGCAGATACCATTAATAAGATTTGTAATCCTTGGTAAATCTCTCACGACCTAAATTTCACTAATCCTTACCAAGTTATTAAAATTCATGTAATAATTCTCCTATTCCATAACCAACTTTCATTAATATGAGTCATAAAGCATCATCCATCAACACCCTTAAGTTGATAGATATTTCCTTTAGATTTCTTTCCTACAAAAATCAATGTTCCAGATTATTTTTGGATCTCACATTTTTCATCCTTAAACACAAGATCATATCCTTTACTGTATATCTGACCAACACTCAAAATATTATTCCTTAAACCCTTAACATAGTAAACGTCATCAGTATTATGCTTTCCATCAAAACTTATTGAACCTATCCCATGAATTTTAGCACTAGTATAATCTCCAAACATAACCAAGCCTCCATAATATTTTTCAAGTTTAAAAAACTTACTTTTATCACCAGTCATGTGATGTGAACAACCATTGTCAACAACCCAATAGTTCTTTTCTTGTTTAGCATGTAGGGAAGATATAATAGTACACTCATTTTTCTCCTTCTCCAAATGGATTTCCTTCACCTATTTTTTAGAATTAGCAAAAGTAGGTTCATCCTTTATAGCCAAGAACAAGCATTCATTATCATTAGGATATTCATACTCAGAATCTTCATAAGATATACTAGCATTCTTGATCACATAATATGCTCTGTTAATCTTCTTTCCTTTCTTTCTTTTCTTATATCTTTGTTTATTCCTCTTAGCTCTTTCTGGACACTTTGCAACATAATGACCTATTTCTCCACAACTAAAGCATTTAAAGGGTAACTTACCTTCATACTTACTAGAGCCTTTCCTCACCCTTCTCACAAAGTTAGCTTCTATTTCATTGAAATTTTCTTCATTTGGATCCTTAGCTTTTTTCACCTTAAAATTAGTTTGTGATTTGCATCCATTCCTCATATTCAACTTCCTCATCTCATAAGATGTCAAAAACCCCAACAATAGATCTTTAGTGCAGGCCTTATAATCTATACTCTATTCAATAGCACATACCTTCTCACTATAAGCATCAGGGAGAGTTCTATGAATCTTCTTTACAATTCTAGTTTCATCTATAGTAGCACTAATTCCTCACATTTCAGCCACTATCTTATCCAATCTCAATACATAAGATTTAACATTCTCATCTTTAGATACATGTAGAAGCTCAAACCGTGTCTCTAAATTCTGTAATTTTTCCTCTTTAAATCTTTCATCACCTTCATGCACCCTTTCCAAAGCATCCTAGACTTCCTTAGAAGTCTTCAGATTCTGAACCTTAATCAACATGAAATGTACCAGACTGTTCTTCAAAATGTACTTCACCTTATTGTTCCCTTCATGTGCTTTGATCTCATCATCCATACTCGAACCATTAGCAGGAGGGGTGTAAAGATTCTTGTAAGCTTTCTCCACATCATATCTCCAATACTCTAGATATTCTTCCATCAATATTTTCTAGATAGCATAATTAGTTCCATTGAACCTCGGATAATCATAAGTCATCTTGCTAGACATCTTATACCTTCCTGAAGAAATTAAGCTCCTCACCAAGGAACCGAGCTCTGATACCAATTTTTGAACAAGACAACTGAGAGGGGGAGGTGAATCAGTTGTCATAGATTTAAACTTTAAATCATTCATCAAAACTAATCCTTAACACTGCTTAGTAGATTAAACATTAAATACTATTGCAAAAACTAAAAACCATCACATAAACAAAATAACACCAAATTTATGTGGAAAACCCAATAAGGGAATTACTACAGTGATGATTAACTCACACTAGGAGAATATTAAAACTAATTACAAGAGGCTCACTACCTAAGAAACAAGACTCAATGCCAAAACAAGGACTCACTATCTGGAATAAAGACTCACTATCCAATAGGGCTAACAACCTAGAGGGCTCACTGCCACAAAGATACAAAGAAGATAAAGAAGACTTGTTACAAAGAGAAGAAAATTTCAATGCAACAAACAAATCCACCACATCTCGCTCAATCCACTTGTAGACATGCATGAATGATAGAGTGCACCTTCAGCTCACTGCTCCCAAAAACTCAACATTTAGACTTCCCATAGATCTACCATACTCACATCATACACACACACTAATTCACACTTATCTCTATTCTCTTTTTTCTCTTGTCTCTATTTCCTTTGTTCTCATCTCTTCTTCTTCCCAAACTCATTCTACATTTATACAATTTTCAACTTTGAAATGTATCCAGAGTCAACCATCCAAATTCAAATTCAAATTAGGTCGGTGCCAAACATTCTAGGGTGGAATTAGAATGAGGGTGACCCAAACAAACACTTCATAAGGACCCAAATATATCCAACATGCTTCACCAACTCCGAAGTTAGTATTTCACACAAGGTCATCCAAAATAGTGTAAAAAACATAAAACAATTAAGCACAAACTTTCTAGATACCAGAATTATCTTCAATACAATCAAAAGAACTCAACTCTAGAACCACAAGTCATAAGACTTTATCAAAGAGAAATATGGACAAACAACATTTCTCCTGGACCTCAATCAAAAAAACAAAAAGTAGAGTTCACAATTGGTAAACACAACTTACACTGTACAATGAATCAATAGCCAAAAATATGGATATAGCAACTCCCAACAACCATGATCAACATATCTGAACCACACAAACATAAGAGAAAATCCTGGAGTGAAACCTGGAGCAACCACTAAGCACTTGCAACATATCTTCATTACAATTTTCTCAATATCCTCGAAATATATATCCAATAACCTTTAACCATAACACTAATGACAACAAAAATTAGTTGATAACCAATTGACTAGTTGACATCAATGACAACACCTTCAATCTTTCCATTCTTCCAACACATATAACCTATAAAAAATGATAAAAAATCATAGATCCAAAGAGATATCAGATGTTACATAAAACAAAAGCATGGAGAAGAGATGAAGGTAGTAGTTCTATTAACATAGAGGCATAAGCCAATTTTATATCTGCAGAAAATGCTAAAATAGTATAAGTTCACCTGAGAAAATCTAGGGAAGAACCATTCAAAATGATACAAGTATTGCCTTTATAGTGCAGGAATAACTGAGAAATGAATTTAGAAACCTAACCCTAACTTAAATATGGTTTCCAAGAAGATGAAATTTGGTAAAATTTCAAACATCTAAATTGCCCCCAAAACTAAGCAACAACCAAGCCATAAAGGCTCTAACACCTCGAGCACATCCTAGAATGATGATCTTCATGAATGCAAGCATGGAGCACCCATAAAATCTATAGCAAAGTCTGGACAAACATACTTTGACAGAAGAATTTGACTTGTAAAAAACACTAGGAAGTAATGGCATCACCCAAGCAATGAATGTAGTGTTGGAAAGGTGTGGAAAATATGATCTAAGGTATATTAGATTCGATGTGGTTGTTGAGGAAGTTGTTGAGCCATAACTTCTAGCAATTTCTCATGAATTGGAGTAGTTGACCATTAATATTTGAATTTTGGCTGTTGAATCGAGCATGGATGGCCAAGATACAACCTTAAATGAATCTTTAAAATGCAACTACCAATCACCATGATATTCATGATGAATGACCATCACATAGCCCTAATATATCACAACCTCCCCTTAGTTTCCAAGGAGCACAACATTATAGCCTATGCCTATGTGATGAACTAGTTATTCACCACTTGTCTCTGGAATATTAACCTCATGATCCTATGGCATATAGAACACTGGCCTCACAACATGAAACTATGATGCATAGATCACCTATGATAGCCATCTGATAATCATCTTTAAATCTGAGTCATTGAAGTCCTCATTGCAACATATGTGACCATCACAAATAACCCTAGCATGGTGTAATTAACAATTGTGATGTGAATTACCTAGACAATGCAACCAAAACATGCCACCTGCTATCTTGGAATCTTGTCACAATATCACCCATCACATCTCCAAAACTAGACCCACCATCACCTTAATCGCATGTCACAAATTTGATTCAATCCCCTTGCTTCACAAAAGTGATGTGAAGCAATTATGTATTGATCATTATATTGCTTCCTCCACTTTCCATCGTGTTGGTGTTTTTTCTAGCAGAGCTTTGAAATCCTTTGAAGGGTAGCCAACCCTTATACTTAAGAATTCTCAAAGCTAGTGGCCAACAAAAGAGCAAAGGATTTTTAGGTCTTTACTCCTGCACTTTAGGCTCTATGGGACCTAGGAGGGTGTTCCTTAGTGTGTTCATTTAAGTTATTGGATTGAGAACACTTCTTCACATAGATCAATTCCTACTAAGTGCAAGTAAACACAATTTATTAAAACTTTGGTGGACCTTTGAGTAAACTACTACCTATCGCTAGGAATTAAGTGATACTTCAGACACATACTTCATAATTGAAAGATTTTTTATAAAAAATTTCCTCATTTTAAATCCATAGCCAAGTGTGTCACTATCTCATTTACTTGCAAGTTTATCAAACAAATAGACCATTACTTCATTAATTGGGATAATGGAATCAAATATGCAACAACTAGTAATATATCAGCTATTTAATTTAGAAAGTGATAGACTATTACCATAATACTTTGCAATATGAAAACTCACAATTTCTGAAATGCAAAAACATAGCCACACATTCAATTGAACAACTGAAGATAAATGAGAAGACCATTGATATTTTCATTTATAATTTGCAAAAAGGTACATAAGAGAGTACTCATTTTAGAACTAATATTTTTTTCTATATTTGTAGCTTCTATAGAACTAATTTAAGATTCTTACATACATGACCCATAACCAAGACAATTTATTATTCTATTAATTGATATTTTCTACGGTATGTTCCTTCCTGAGATTACCTTCTACCTAGACTATAACCAGACTCAAAAATTGAACCCCTTGCAATGAACCATGAAATCCATTTTATAATACAAGGGAGGAACAAGAATCCAACTCAAATGCAATTACATTTCATATGCATTTAAAAATTAATTTCGTTTTAATTTGAGCCATTTCCCGCATAGTTACATTTAATCATTTCTTACCACGGGAAGGAAAAAGACAAAAAGGGAACCCATGTAACAAGTCAAAGAAGAATCGACTATCCTTCCAAAATTCATCATTATCATTGCATCAAATTTTGCATGTCCATGCCAAAACCAGGGAAGTCACCATTAGTACCATCGACACAAATTAATGAACTAGCCACAAGATAACTGAGTCAGTACAAAAGCACAAAAACTAAACACCAGTTTAGAGGAGAAAACAAGGTGCTATTGCCTTGTCAGCAACTGAGTAAGCACACCCACTTGGTATTTTGACTAACATTGGAGTAGCTACTATGAATTCTTCATCACAATCACCTTAGGGCACCAGGGAAATGGGATAATGGCCAAAGTCAGGGTTTGTTCCTTCTCCATCACTTGAAGAACTATCGGAAACTTGAATGGGAGCATTGTGCCTCCCCAAAAAACCTTAGGACCCTTACATTGCATTTTACATTTCTTCTCAGGCTCGACAAGCATTTTCCCTTTAAACTTGACCAATTTTTTCTTAAATGGTCTTGTTCCTTAGATTTTAAGTACTTTGGATAATAGTTTTCTTACCTTTCTTATGGACACTTCTCTTACCCTTCGGGACTGTTGGAATTTCCATTGTGCTAGGTTTAACCTTATGCATATTGACAAGAGGTTCCTGCATGCTTAGCCTCCAATACCTCCTAGTTGGTGTAACTAAATTACTTGGTTCGCCCATCTTACCCAAAACAACACACCGACCAATGGCCTACCTTACACAAAATACATAGCTAAAAACCCATAGAGTTCCCTTTTGTAGGAATGAAAACTCAAACCAGTCCAACATAAAATGACACAGAGCACAATTGCAAGCTACAAAACCATTACCACCCTAGGAAACTAGAAAATGATAGATAAGTTGAACATATGCACACTTACAGACCCAGGGAGACCACACTATTTCCTCTGTGATTATTAACTCAACACTCGCATGTCATTCCTCTAGTACTACAACAGTTATTTCAGCTCCCTGACAATTGAAAATAGTGAGATGAACTATAGGAGATCTTCATTAAATAGAGGAATGAAAGCATAGAAAATTTAATGACCACCCTGGCTTGCTCGAGCGAATAGCTAATCAATTACTCCATGCTTAATCCTAGTCATTAATCATTTTAGAATTAAAACTTAATCAATGAAGCCCATTAAGGATTGCTACTTGCCTTTTCCTCCATACTTGGAAATAGTGATGATGTGCTGAAAAGATGCCACGTAACTACACACATCTCAACTATATTGTTTGCAAGTTGTCAATTGTCACAGAAGTTTCCTTACATTTCTTTCAATCTTCAGTGATGAGTAGTAATACTCTTCTAGAGGGAACATTCCTAGATGAAAACCCCATTGCTAGTCGTAGTAGATGGTTGAACCTCCCTGAGCATTTCAGCAATGAAGACCTCCCAAAGATACCTTCAAATAACCTAGGCTATTGCTGGTCACTGTAACAACTTTGAAGTAAAATATTTCTTCAACGATGGGCTAATCAAGTGATGGAATAAAGTGTTGACACACAACCACTATATTGCTTCCATTCATCTCTGTCACTCATCACTGAAACTCATAAAGGAGCTTGAGATATTTCGATGACGACGCGACAAAACACACTGCACACTCATCACATGTCACTGAAGTGAAACCCACAGTCTGAAGGAATTTAGCAATGAGCGATGCCAAAGTGAACCAAGGTCCATCGTGCATCACCAAAATAAAACCGCCAGAGGAAACCATTTCAGCGATGGATGACCACTTGAGTTAATGTATATTTCCCACATGCAAAAAATATGTTTTAAAGAGGGGCCTGTTGATGGTGTTTTCTGCACAACAATCATGATATTATTCAGGGTTGTTCTGAAGTATTTATTTTACAAGCTCTAATCATCCTTCCAGGTTAGTTGGTGGGAATCCTTTATTTAGTGTCAGATATGCTCAGAGTATATGGGTCACTAGATCAAGTCAAATCTAGAATGCATTTGGGTCTCACATCTCTACATATATCTTAAAGATTCCAAGGTTGTACGCAGTCCTTACTTGGTCTAGTCAAGTGAAAAATCTTATATTCTACTTAAGCACCACTGTGGTTCTTAGCCCTAAGTGTGAGCTTCATTTCTTACAAGGGGAAAGGGAAAGTTTAAAAGAATTTATCAAAAATATCAAAAAAAAAAAGAGTAAAGAGAATCTTGAAAATCTAAAGAAATATTTACCTTATAAGGAGTATCCTAGTATCTCTACTAGGGCTATGGATGCCTAGTTGGCAGTAGAGTTATGCTTGGGAGGACCACAACAATAACCTTGTTGGGGCTATGGACACCTGACTAGCAGTGAGGCTCTATCTAGGATGCTTTTGGAGTCAGAATCCTTACGTAGCTTGATTAGACTATTTTTAGTTCCTGCTGCAACTGAGGAAAGGGAAATGAATACATGTGCACACACTTAGACCCTGGTACACGAAAGGTTTACTTGCCTGTGCACTCCAAAACTCTATTTATAGGTGACCTGATGTAAGGATTGAAACTAGAGATTCTGGGTTCTTGATTCCAGTTTGTCACTGAAATGCTCTGGAGCATTTTCCCAGCAGGAGTCGCCATTTGTTGTACAGTTTTTGCACACACGCCCTGCTAAAAGAAGGGACCCTCTTTCTTGGTCTTTTTGGTGTTTTCTGTAGTCCTTCCTCTTAGATTGGTCTTTGGTTTTGGATGCTTGTAACCCTCTGGTTGTGAAGGTTTGGCCACTTTGAAACATGCTTGAATGCTTATCTTGCCTGGATGAGTGATCTCTTGAGGTGGTTCATTGAAAATCTTAAGTTAAAGGTAAGTTTCAGGTTTTTCTTGGGTCTCGAGTATTTCCTCACCTGGTGGAAATCTCTGATTTCTATCAGTGTCTTGGATGTTTGAAGGTTATTGCTTAATGTTACATTCTGGATATTTTAGCACTTCACAGAATTTTGTATCTGGCGGAATTCTCTGAACTTCCCTGGGTCTCTAGAATCCCCGACTTCCGTCACTCCCTCGGATCCCTGAAGTACATCTTGAGCTGTCATTTCACTTCATTTATGCCTATTGTACGAATCTTGTAGCTTGCATTTAATGGAATTTTGAGAGATTTTATGTTGGAAATTTAGTGTCATTTGTCTCACATCAAATTTGAGAGAGCTTGGTCCTGGGAGTTATGTGTGAGCTTGATTGCTGGAGTGGTGAATTGTGGGTTTTGACTACATTTCATTGGATTTGTTTGCGTCTACTCATAATATGAAGCTTGCTACCAACAGTTTCCTTCCTAAATTTTTCTTTTCCAATGGTATGTATGTGTCGTTTTGTGGTGTTGTGTGCGTTCTATGCTTGCATTTCTGAGTTTTTTGGAGGTCTTCGATTAAACTAGGGTCTTCCCCTTTTCATTTCGATACCTCCCCTAAGCATTGAGGTCACAACCATTTACTAAATTGACAATACCAGTCATTTCTAGATTTGGCCTTCAAATTTGATCCTGTATGTAATGGTGATTTGGTGCAATCGATCTAGGGTTCCTTGCATTTGATGAATTGATGATCTGAGTAAGTTTGAGCTACTATTTCCCATTTTCATTTGATAGTCACTTGCTTTTGAGGGCCTTGGAAGTGTTTAGTATGGTCTAATTAAATGACCAAGTGAATCAAAGCTGGGATTGTTTGTCCATGGTGGAACCCTAGGGTTATGATATTTGAATTTCTTGCTAGTACCAATTGAATTGTGCTTGAATGAATTACAAGTCTAGACCATGGCTGAACGATTTGAAATGAACAAAATTTGAGCCCAAATCCCAAATTTGTGATCATTTGATCAATTTGGGTAGAACTGTGAAAATCAAGACTTTCAGGATTTTAGGTGCCTCGCAGAATTCCTTTGCTCTTGGAAATCCCCAAATTTCCATTGCTCTCTTGTTTACCCAGGAATGCATAAAAGCACGAAAGTTATGCTAACTTTGCTAATTTTCGTCCCGGATGGAAATCCCCAAAAACTTTATGAACGTGAGGAAATAGTAGAAATGGATGATTTGATATTGCATGATTTTGGTATTTCATGAGTGGTCTGACTAATTTAAGGTTAAATATTGCCATTTCTTGAGCTACAATGTTGATTGATTAATTTTTGAGGTGATATTTATGTTTTCTTCGCTAATTTTTGCATGGTCGTGAAATCTCCGAATTTCCTCCTTGGCCTGATTTCCGCGAAGGGGTGAAAATCCTGAGATTTTTAAGGAATTATGTTTATGAGATTTATGGGATTTTGATAATTGTTTGGGCTTATTTGGATGATGAATATGTTATTTATGATGCACTAACCTTAACTCCTGTGTTGTAATGAACATTGATTGTGGTCTCTTGCTGAATGCAGGCTGAATCAAGCAAGGCTATTACTAGCAGGGCTAAGGAGAAGTAGATGGATCCTGATGGTGAAGAAGCTCCTACCTCAGAGGCCAAAAGGATTAGGTTGGACACAAAGAGAAACTTTCCTAAAATTAATCTTGTGTCTATTTGGTCAGAGTGACTGACACTAATGTGGGAAAGTGGGGCTACGAAGAATTCAAGGCAAGGATGGCATCGAGTGACCCTTCTATGTTGGTGAGGAGAATGAGAGACATTGGGGTTATCTCTTGAGGCTTGTTGATAGAGATTTACCTTTCAAGAGAAATAGGATTTCCATATCTTGTCTGAGTTGTTGCTATGTAGAAAACACCATCAACAAATTGGTGCTAAAAGGATGACCTGAATAAGCAAGCTAGATGGTTTTATGTCTGCCATTTCTCCTAAAATATTTTGAAGAAGAACTAGATCTACTCCAAGAGAAGAATATTTTCAAGATTTGTAATCTCCTACCAGGTCAAGAAGGACTAGAAGAAGGGGATAATCATCTTCAACCTAGCCACTTCCATCATCTCCTCCATCCTCATCTTCATCCAGTCCATCTTCATCTGATTCTGAAGCCATCCCCATTCAGCAGCCTCGACTAGTCATAAATAGTCCTTTACCACCCCTACCTTCACCAATGGCTTTCCTTGCTAACAATCCATCTCATTTATCCTTCAATAATTACAATGTCATGCCCAAGAATCCTGAACACTTATGTTCAAAGTTCCATGTTAATGATCGCAATAGAACTATAGAGGAACACATCAGGATTTTTCATACATATCTTAGGGATAGGGGAATTAAACATGAGGATGTTGCATATAGGCTATTTCCTTATTCCCTAGGAGAAGATGCATTCTATTGGTATAATCATTTGCCTCTTGGGTCAATCCATAATTGGGCTGAGTTGGAAGCTGCATTTTTGTAGAATTTTAGGATTCCCATTAGTGCTAATGAGCTTTATCTACAGTTCACCAAGGTCAAGAGAGAAGTTAATGGACCTATAGGGTCCTTTAATAATAGATTTCATCATGCATATACCAGATTATAGGCTCCCTATGTCGTGGATGATGGCACTGCCCTAGAGGTCTACTATGAAGGTTTGGATAGTCTCATGGCTACCTTCCTAAAATGGAGACCTAATCCTCCAGCTAGCCTGCTTGATGTATACATAGAGGCTGTCAAGGTCAGTACTGATTTGAGGCAACATTTATCTTGGCCTTTACCATCATTAGGACCTACTGCTCACCCAAGACAAGTTCAGGCTCTCAATCAAGCTCTTACCAATCATACTCCTATTATGAATCCAATACCTCAGTTGCCTCTAGTCCCTCATCAAGGACCCCCTATAAATAGAGTCCCACCAGTGATCAATTATCCTCAGTAAAGTGTTAATCAACCCCTCTATCCATAACCCCAAGCTGGTTTCCCCACATATTTGCAAAATTCTAAGGTATTGAACCAGTCATTGAGCTCTGGTGTGGCAATAGGATATCCTCAAAACAGTGTGAGCCAGAATCCATATAGTAATCCTGACAAGGAGAGGTTGGATGAATTGACCGAACACATGAAGAAGTTGAACATGGAGGTCACCTATTTGAGAAATCATAATAGTCAACTCCAAGCTGCTTAAAGGAGTATGTAGTCTAACCACAATAGAGAAAATCAGGAGCCTCAACAAGGACAAAACTTTGACAGAGGACAACATTTTGAAATGGGACAAAATTTTGAAAGAGGGCAACCCTTTGGCTAGAATTTTGATAGAGGATAGGCTGGTGGACAAGGATTTGACAGAAGACAACCACCCAAATAGAACATGACATGGAATACAAGGCCAAACAAAGGAGGTGTCCCTACCCCACTGGATCAGCTAGCTAATCCACAAAAGCCTCTGAGTGGTGTGTATTTGGCTGAAGTTGCTTTATCAGGTTAGTGTAGGATCCATAAGACAAGTCAACATTCTGAGTTAGACTTCCCTGAGTTCTAGACAGCTGCATCTATCTTTTAGTATGAGGTGGAGAATAATGCCAACAATCAAGAGTTAGTACCATCTACTCCTTATGAATCACCTGTGTTGGTTTTGAATCATGCCCCTTTCCCATGAAGTGAGGAAAATGGACCTGAAGAATAGTCAGGTAAGCAAGGAGAGAAAGTAGATCAAGTATGCAATGGAGATGAGATTACATAGTTATTCAATGAAAGCACTGAGAATGATAATGGCCCTTTGGATGAAGAATAAATGGGAATTGAAGAAGTGCAGAAATTCCAACGGCCTATAAAGAAGTATGATTTGAGGAATATACCAACTAGAAGCCCACAGGCTGGAGGTCCATTTACCACTTCTATTCCTCCAAACAATTTTACCATACCTCTAGATCCCAATTCCAACAATAAGCCAACATATCCTCATGTACCCAGGAAAACTTATCCAAAGATCAAGGACAAGTTGATCCATAAAAATGGAAGGGTACTAAAGCAAGAAAATACAAGGTGGTGGAATGTCTCAGGGAGGCTCCTACTGACATGAACACAAAGTAGTTGGCTGCATATGTTGCAGAAGAACTCAAGAAACTAAAGGTAAGTATTTTTGCATTTGAACTATTGAGAGTACCTACAATTAGAAATGCAGTCTTAGGAGCTTACAGTATAAATTCAGTATCACAAGATAGACCAGTTGGTGGGACAACTAATAAAGTACTTAATTCTCAAATATCAAAATATCAAGGGAAAAAAAAAGATAAAATTCAAGTTGCTTAGGTTGATACCCCCCTAAATTTATTCCAAGGTAGAACAAAAACTCCTCCATTTCTAATTTCAATTCATCTCTTTGGGAAGAATTTGCACAATTGTCTGCTAAATTCAAGTGCTTCCACGAATGTGATGCTCTTTGTTGTCTATAGAGCCCTAGGAATTACCCTTGTTGTCTCCCAAAAGAAATTCACACAACTAGATAGAACAAAAGTTAATGTGGTAGGGGAACTGAACATGATCCCTATGAAAATTTCCTTAGACCCTAGAATTCAACAAGTCATTAATATACATGTAGTAGACATACCTGACACTTATGGTCTAATTTTGGGAAGAGACTTTACTAAGGCCTTGAATGGATATGTATCAACTGATCAGTCCCATATGTGGATTCCTTGGAAGGGAGTGCCTAATCAAATCAAGATAGAGAGAGAGCCTAGGATGAAGTATGTAATCACGGAATATTAGAATACTTCAAGTGAAATACTGGTGTCAGAAGTAAGCATGGGTAATTATGTGCTGGCAGCCCTTGTTGAGGAGTCAAATACAGAATAAATTCTTATGTTGCATACCACACCTGTCAATCTTATGGCAGAACCCAGTAGTACTAGAGCTCTGGTGGAACCAATTGAAGATGATGACGATCCCGAAGATAACTAACTTAGTTTGTTGGAAAATTTTCAAGAATTCATCCAGAAGTGTATAGAAGATTAGATTCACCTAGGTAGAGATATGAATTTTGAAGAACTACTTTTACCCAGTTGGTGTAGAGTTCACAATGCCTCTCACTCATAATTGGAATGTTGCTTGTGCCAAACAGTAGTAGAATAGGTATAGAAGTGCATTAACCCCACTCCAGTAGTTAGAATTAATATACAGAATACCCAAGATGATCCCAAAGGAAAGAGCATGGTACACTCTGAAGAACCTTCTAGTAGTAACAACATAAGAGAGAAGATGAAGAAATATGGAGTTGCTAGCTATTGGACACTAAGGTTTGATGGATCCAAATCAAAGAGAGGTACATGAGCAGGATTTGAGTTGATCATCCCTAAAGGTAAAACTTGTTGGATCTCAATTGTGTTTATGGTTTGTCCTTGATGATAAAATCCCTTTCAATGGTTTCCTTGTCAGGATGGTTCTCTTTGCATACCACAGGTATTGGTTGTTTCTCATTCGGGCTTACACATATCGGCATGAGTATGGCAGGGTCTCCTTGATCCACTTTGAAATGTTTGTTTTGCCTATCGGCAAGACATTTTTGATGTCATGTCGATTGAATTTATCATACAGGCTGCTGTCGGCAAGACTTCTTCTTTGCTTCGGCGACTGAAAGTGATCTCTATCGGCATATGTTATTCCGTCAGTATGTGGTCTCAGCGATATTGGTATGTCACACCAATCGGAGATTAAATGGAAACACATTGGCAAGAGCTTAAGGCTTCGGTGAAGGGTCATAGCAAAAAGTGTTATGTCTCCCCGACTACTGTATGTGCAAGTCTTTCGGCAAGTGTTATGCCATCGGTATGAAGTCACAGCGAGATTGCAATGTCACACCGACTGGCATAGGAAATAATCATATCGACATGAGTTATACCATCGGAATGCTGTCTTAGCGAACTCATCATGTCTCCCCGATTGGCAATAAAGGGACTTTGTCGGCATAGGTTCAGACTTGTCTCAACGACACACAAGAAGGTGGGTGATCTTCGGTGAAACATAGAGCAATCTATATAGTGTCTCCCTGACTATGTCTTGTCTTGGCGACTTAGAAATGACAAAGACCTTCGGTATGACATAAAGTAATCTCTGAGAGGTCTCTCCAATATCGTATGGTCTTAGCGATAGTGAATGGAACAAAAGTAAAACTCGGTGAGAAGTTTCCTTATGTCTCAGTGAATGATTAATGCACTAAGGAAGCCTATCAATGAGACATAATGTATTCGTTATGACTTCTCCCTGACTCTAATGTGTCTCAGTGAAAGCAATAACTAGGGGAATGTCTGGCGTTAAATTTTCCTTCGGCATACTGTTACATCGATTGAAAAGAATGCTAGGGTAAACTTTTTGAGTTTATTCTTTTTGCTGGGTATCGAACCCTAACCTGGCCACCATCATGAGAAAGCTTCATAAACTGTTGTTTACTATTATTGCTGGCTGTAACAGCATTGTCAGGATGAAATTCGTTTTTGGTTCAGAAATGAATGGTATGGCTACTATGTGTGATGCGCCTCTCTGGCTAGAAGCTCGACAATGGTTGATGGAGCCATGGGAGTTGCAGATTTGTCTGGTATTTTTATTTATGCATCTCATGCTACACATACTGTTTTATAATCACCATTTTCTTTAACTGCTCTTTGCATCTCTGTTACTAATATGAAAAATGATGCCCTCACTGTGTATTGTCTTTCATACATTAGAAGTTATGATTTTATGTGGTGGGCAGTTGTGCTTTTTATGCAGAGAAATGATTTCATAAGTTTCAAACTTGTTGAGGATGGCTCTTAGCTAGGTGAAACGACTCTTGTTTTGTTTGGTTGTTCAGCCGTTACTCCTAAAGACAGTTACCTATCTGGCATATGTATAAATAGAAGTAGAAACCTCTTTTCTGTTGCTGTTGTTGTAATTCTGAGATTATCATTCCTTGGCTGTATGAAAATGTATGGATAAACTCTGCAATAAAATATGAATAACAAGATGCAGAGATTGTAAATTTCTTCTCTATGTAGTATTTTAGGGATTCAATTATTGAATCTTTAAGGTATTCTGTAGATGAGAAAACAGAGAAATATGTGCTTAACTAAAATCAGAGAAATCCTCTGAGTTATTATTATCATAATTTGAGGGGTTGGTACTCCTTGAGATAGATATCTCTAAACGAGGGGTTGGTGCTCCTTGAGTGGGTGCTCAAAAATCAGCCTATAAGGCATTGTGAACAGTTGATTAAGAGATTAAGCTTGGAAGACATTTCGGGGGTGGTTTTTATACCCTAGGAGGGTTTTCCACTCGGCAAATTTTTGTGTCTCTTTGTTCTTCTATGTTCTCATAGCTTTACTGTGTTGTTGTTTTTGTTCACTGTTGTGATTATTACTTTTCTCAATTCTATTTATAAATGATTACATTCAAGTCATGAATGCATTAATCAGAGTAATATTGAGATCAAATCTGAGCTATGTTTTTGAATTTTTGAAAATTGGTCAAATCTGTTAAGTCACTGATTCACCCCCCCTCTCAGTGTCATTTTGACTCCAACAATTGGTATCAAAGCGTAGGGTCCTCTGATAGGTTTTAATCACCTTGGATTGATCTTGGTCTTGGAGTTTGTTTTTAATGGCACATTCTCAAGATGGTGCCTCTGTAACCAAAGCTCTGTTATTTGATGGAATAGACTATGTGTTCTGGAAAATCATAAAGGAAGCTTTTCTTATTTCTTTTGATGTTGATGTTTGGAGCATGGATATAAATGCTTACAATGTACTAGCCTCTATTCCCACTGATCCTGCTGAAAAAAAGAGGTATGAAACAAATGCCAGAGCTAAGCATGCCATCTTGTGTGGGTTAACTAAAGATGTGTTCATTAAAATCATGCATTGCAAATTTGCTCATGATATTTGGGAAAAACTTGAAACTATATATCAAGGGAATGAGAAATTCAAACTGTAAAAAATCATTACTCTCAAACATCAGTTTGAGGAGTTGAAAATGAAGGATGATGAAAAAGTGGCTGAATATTTCCTAAGAGTTGATGAAGTTGTCAATGCAATGAAAGGTCTAGGTCAAGATGTTAATGAATTTGATGTGTTCACGAAGGTTGTTAGAACCTTACCATCCAAATTTGAATCCAAGGTTTCAGCCCTACAAGAAAAGAAACACTTTGATCAGCTTACCTTAGACAGCCTACAAGGAATACTTACTGCCTATGAAATGAGAACTAGCAAAAACAATTCAACAGGAAAAGAAACTTCCGTTAACACTGAAAAGAAAGAAAAAGTCGAAGTCAGTGAATCAGAGTTGTCTGATTCTAAAGAATCCCATTTTGTAAGGAGATTCAAAAAGGGATTAGGAAAATATAAGGGAAAACTTCCCTTTAAATGTTTTAACTATGGAAAAATAGGTCACTTGCTGCAAAGTGTCCCTATGATGATCAAATCTGTGACAACGAGACAATTGAAAAATAGCCTAAGAAGAAGGCCTTCAAACCTAAATGGAACTTCAATTTCAAAAAGAAGAAAAGTTTGTTTAGTAAGGATGAATCTGATATTGAGTCTGAAGATTCATCAGCATAAGAAGATGAAACTTTGTTCATGGCTGAAATTACTCAATAAAATGATTCAAACACTATTGATGTTGAAGAAGGTGAAGTAGATCTTGAAAGTGAGCTGAAATGTGCTTTACAAGAGGTTAGAAAACTCAAAAAACAAGTTCTTGCTCAAGAACGTAAACCAGATCAAGAAATGGTCTCTCTGAAAACTCAGCCTGAAGAAGCTAAAAGAGTTGAAGACTGTCATCGAGAGACTATAAGCTGCAAAGATCAAGAAATTCAAAAACTGGAACAAGAAGTAGTCTGTCTTAGGAAGGAAATTGAAAAATATGAAAGAACTCTAAAACTAAATGAGATGCTCAACAAGCAGAAGATGTACAAAGATAAAACTGGTGTTGGTTTTGAAAAGGGTGAATGCTCAATTGACCATGCAAAACAAAACCCCTCTTCCGAAGTCAAAGTTTCAAGTTCAAATCACTCAGAATTTGGTAAGGATCATGTTTAGTCTTTAAGAGGTAATAGATCTTCATACCGAGTCAATCCTTTCTTCTATGGTTATTGTTTTTTCTGCAACAAATTTGGCCATAAGGTGAGCACTTGTAGGCTTATGAATCCTAGTATACCTAGGTTTGGTCTTAGGCAACACTATGGTTTTGTTAGGCAGATTAGATGTTTTAAATGCAATGCTTTGGGACACTCTGTCAAACAGTGCATAACTGATCTGCAATCTAAACAATAGAAAATTAAAAAGGTTTGGAAACCTAAGACTATTAACAACATTGAGCAAACTATGTTGGTTGAAACTACTTTTCTTTCCAAGAAAAGGGACTTATGGGTCTTGGACAGTGGATGTTCTAACCATATGACTGGTGACAAGGATAAGTTTATAAATCTTGAAGATTATGTAGGTGGCTATGTTAAGTTTGGTGATAACTCTGGTATTCAAATTAAAGGTAGAGGTTCACTTCTTCTGAATGAAGACACCCCTATCTATAATGTGTACTATGTGGAAGGTCTTAAGCACAATCTTCTAAGTGTTAGTCAAATCTGTGATAGTGGTTATCATGTTCTTTTCACTTCGCAGGGATGTGAGATTCAGAACAAGCTTGGAAAGGCTGTTGCAGCTGGAAGGAGGACAAAAGGAAATGTGTACAATCTTCTTGACTCATCATGCAATGACAATAATCAAGGTATGTGTCTAATGGGCCAAATTGAAGAGAACTAGTTATGGCATAAAATATTAGGACACATAAACTTTGAAAATTTGGTTAGAATTAGTAAAAATCAGAATGTTAGAGGTCTACCAGTTCTTAGCAAGCCAAAAAACTTTGTGTGCAAAGGATGCTTAAGTGGTAAACAAACTAAAATCAGCTTCAAGACAAAAGAACATTCTTCTTCAAAACCTTTACAGCTTGTGCATACTGATTTATGTGGACCAACTAGAACAAGGTCTATTAATGGTGAAAGGTACTTTATGTTGTTTGTGGATGATTATACTAGAATGGTTTGGGTCACATTTCTTAAGCACAAATCAGAAGCCTTTGAAAGGTTCAAAATATTTCATAAAATGGTTGAAAAGGAATCTGATCTGAAACTCAAATGCCTTTGATCAGACAAAGGAGGTGAGTTCACCTCTCAAGAGTTTATTGATTACTGTGAACAACACGGTATTAAAAGGTAGTATGCTACAACTAAAACACCTCAACAAAATGGGGTTTTTGAACGTAAAAACATAACTGTAAAAGAAATGGCTAGAACCATGCTAGATGAAGCTAAGTTGTCTGATATGTATTGGAAAGAAGTTGTTCATACAGTTGTATACATTTTGAATAGAGTGAAGCTTAGGGTGAAATCTAAACACACCCCTTATGAACTTTGGTATGGACAAACTGCCTCTATCAAATACTTTAAAATTTTTGGAAGTGTTTTATCAAGAAAGATGATGATAACCTTGGGAGCTTTCAATCAAAGAGTGATGAGGGTATCTTTTTGGGATACTCAACTCACAACAAAGCTTATAAATGCCTTAACAAAAGGCTTAACAAGATTGTTGAAGTTGTTAATGTAAAATTTGATGAAAGACCACATTTGATTGTTGAATCTTTGCAGGATAATGAGGAAGAACTTGAATTTGAAATAATTTCAAAAGGAGCTAAAACAACAAAGTCTATTGTTGAATCAACAAGCCCTAAAAATGAAAAAGAAAGTCCTGAAAAGGTTGCATCAAAAGCTCCTTCGAAAAATCTAGCTATATATCACCCCAAAGATCAGATTATTGGGGATAAATATGCAGGAGTTCAAACTAGAAGAAAGGCTGCAGAATCTGATGAAAAGGCACAAATTGCTTTCTATCTAGTTACTTAGTTTGAGCCTAAAATTTTTAATGAAGCTCTCATAGACTCATGTTGGCTTAATTCTATGTAGGAAGAAATTGATCAGATTGAGAAAAATCATACTTAGGAGTTAGTCCCAAGACTAGATGACAAGAATGTCATTGGAGGAAAATGGATATATAGAAACAAGGTTGATGAAAATGGTAATGTTATTCGCAACAAAGCAAGATTTGTTTGCAAAGGCTATGCTCAACAAGAAGGTATTGATTTTGGTGAAACCTTTGCACCTGTTGCTAGATTAGAATCTATCAGAATATTCTTGGCTTATTCTGTTTACAAAAACTTTACTGTTTATCAAATGGATGTCAAAACTACTTTTTTAAATGGCTATTTAGATGAAGAGTTCTATGTTGAACAGCCTGAAGGATTTATTTGCAAAGATAACCCTAATCATGTTTACAGATTGAAAAAGGCCCTCTATGGCTTAAAACAAGCACCTAGAGCTTGGTACTCTAGGCTAGATAGTCATTTAATCTCTAATGGCTTTGTTAGAGGAGGTGTAGACAGTAATCTTTATGTTAAAACTGAAGGTTCTAATATTTTGGTTGTTGAAATCTACATTGATGACACTATCTTTGGATGCAACAATGTTACTTTAAGTAAAAAATTCTCTCAGCTAATGGAATCTGAATTTGAAATGTCATTATTGGGAGAACTAATTTCTTCTTGGGTCTTCAAATCTCTCAACGTCAAAATGGAATATTTCTTTCTCAAACCAAGTATGCTAGAGAGATGCTTAAGAAATTTTAGATGGATGAATGCCATCCAGTTAGCACTCCAATGGTTACTAGATGCAAACTTACTAAGGTTGATGATTCTCCTAATACAAATCAAACTAAATATAGATCAATGATTGGTAGTCTATTATTTTTAACTACTTCTCGACCTAAAATTATGCAGGAAGTTTGCATTGTTGCACGGTTTCAGGCATCACCCAAAGAATCTCATGTCACTGCTGTTAAAAGGATTTTTAAATATATTTAGGGCACTCTTGATTATGGTCTTTGGTATCCTAGAAGCAATGATTTCTCTTTGATTGCTTATACTGATGCTGACTGGGCTAGTTGTTTGGATGATAGGAAAAGCACCAGTGGTGCTGCATTCTTTCTTGGTGATCGTTTAGTGGCATGGCACAACAAGAAACAAGTATTTGTTTCTCTTTCTACTGCTGAAGTAGAATACATTGCTGCCACTTCATGTTGTACTCAAGTTCTTTGGATGAGTCAAACTCTATCTGATATGGGTATTGAAGTTCCTAAACCTATTTCTATTCTTTGTGATAACACTAGTGCGATAAATATTTCAAAAAATCCTATTATGCACTCTCACACTAAACATATTGCTATCAAGTTTCACTTTCTTCAAGAAAAAGTTTTGGCTAATGAAGTCTGCTTATAGTTTGTTGGCTCACAAGATCAGGTGGCTGATATTTTTACTAAGCCCTTAGCTAAAGAGTTATTTGAAAGGTTGAGACTTAGATTGGGAGTTATCTCTCAATCTTTACTTCTCTGATTTTACAAGCATTGGCTTAGGGGGAGCATGTTCTATGTTTTGATTCACTTACAACTCTCTTACAATCTTGGTTGCTACACTGTTACTCTTTTTGCAGCTATTTCTCATGGTATTTTGGTTGGCTTCTAAGTTGTTTTTCATGGCAATGCACATTCTTCTCTTCTATTCTTTGTCATTGAGGCAAAAAGTGGGAGAGTCATTTGTGTTTTGCCATCAAGGACAAAGGAGGAGTTTGTTGGATCTCAGTTGTGTTTATGGTTTGTCCTTGATGACAAAATCCCTTTCAATGGTTTCCTTGTCAGGATGGTTCTCTTTGCATACCAAAGGTATTGGTTGTTTCTCATTCAGGCTTACAGATATCGGCATGAGTATGGAAGGGTCTCCTTGATCCACTTTGAAATGTCTGTGTTGCCTATCGGCAAGACATTTTTGATGTCATGTCGATCAAATTTATCATACAGGCTGCTGTCGGCAAGACTTCTTCTTTGTTTCGACGACTGAAAGTGATCTCTATCGGCATATGTTATTTCGTTGGTATGTGGTCTCAGCGATATTGGTATGTCACACCGATCAGAGATTAAATGGAAACACATCGGTAAGAGCTTAAGGCTTCGGTGAAGGGTCATAGCGAAAAGTGTTATGTCTCCCTGACTAATGTATGTGGAAGTCTTTCAGTAAGTGTTATGCCATCGGTATGAAGTCATAGTGAGATTTCAATGTCACACCAACTGGAATAGGAAATAATCATATCGGCATGAGTTATACCATCGGAATGATGTCTTAGCGAACTCATCATGTCTCCCCAACCGGCAATAAAGGGACTTCGTTGGCATAGGTTCTGACTTGTCTCAGCGACACACAAGAAGGTGGGTGATCTTCGGTGAAACATAGAGCAATCTATATAGTGTCTCCCCGACTATGTCTTGTCTTGGCAACTTAGAAATGGCAAAGACCTTCGGTATGACATAAAGTAATCTCTGAGAGGTCTCTCCAATATCGTATGGTCTCAGCGATAGTGAATGGAACAAAAGTAAAACTCGGTGAGAAGTTTTGTTATGTCTCATCGAATGATTAATGCACTAAGGAAGCCTATCGATGAGACATAATGTATTCGTTATGACTTCTCCCCGACTCTGATGTGTCTCAGCAAAAGCGATAACTAGGGGAATGTTTGGTGTTAAAGTTTCCTTTGGCATACCGTTACATCGATTGAAAAGAATGTTAGGGTAAACTTTTTGAGTTTATTCTTTTTGTTGGGTATCAAACCCTAGCCTAGCCACCATCATGAGAAAGCTTCATAAACTGTTGTTTACTATTGTTGTTGGCTGTAATGGCACTGTCAAGATGAAATTTATTTTTGGTTTAGAAATGAATGGTATGGCTGTTATGTGTGATACGCCTCTCTGGCTAGAAGCTCGACAGTGGTTGATGGAGCCATGGGAGTTGTAGATTTGTCTAGTATTTTTATTTATGTGTTTCATGCTGCACATACTGGTTTACAATCACCATTTTCTTTAACTACTCTCTACATCTCTGTTATTAATATGACAAATGATGCCTTCATTGTGTATTGTCTTTCATACATTAGAAGTTATGATTTTATGTGGTGGGAAGTTGTGCTTTTTATGCAGAGAAATGATTTCATAAGTTTTAGACTTGTTGAGGATGACTCTTAGCTAGGTGAAATGACTCTTGTTTTGTTTGGTTGTTCAACTGTTACTCCTGAAGATAGTTACCTATCTGGAAGATGTATAAATAGAAGCAGAAAACTCTTTTCTACTGTTGTTGTTGTAATTCTGAGATTATCATTCCTTGTTTGTATGAAAATGTATGGATAAACTCTGCAATAAAATCTGGATAACAAGATGCAGAGATTGTAAATTTCTTCTCTATGTAGTATTTTAGGGATTCAATTATTGAACCTTTAAGGTATTATGTAGATGAGAAAACAGAGAAATATGTGCTTAACTGAAATCAAAGAAATCCTCTGAGTTATTATTATCATAATTTGAGGGGTTGGTACTCCTTGAGATAGATATCTCTAAACGAGGGGTTGGTGCTCCTTGAGTGGGTGCTCAAAAATCAGCCTATAAGGCATTGTGAACAGTTGATTAAGAGATTAAGCCTAGAAGGCATTTCAGGAGTGGTTTTTATACCCTAGGAGGGTTTTCCACTCGGCAAATTTTTGTATCTCTTTGTTCTTCTGTGTTCTCACAGCTTTATTGTGTTGTTGTTTCTGTTCACTGTTGGGATTATTACTTTTCTCAGTTCTGTTTATAAATGATTACATTCAACTCATGAATGCATTAATCAGAGTAATATTGAGATCAAATTTGAGCTATGTTTTTGAATTTTTGAAAATTGGTCAAATTGGTTAAGTCACTGATTCACCCCCCCCGCTCAGTGTCATTTTGACTCCAACAAAACTTTCTTTGTTGCTCACAGACTTCAGTTTCATTGTACCAATAATGTAGCTAAATATGAGGCTTTGATTCATGGATTACTCATGGCACTAAGGAAGAAGGTTAGGATTTTGCAAGTATTTGGGGATTCTGAGTTGGTGGTCAAGCAAGTTAGAAAGCAAAAGTCATGGAATGATAGACATATGACCAATTATAGGCATAGGGTATGGGACCTTATTGAGGGATTTGATGCCTTTAACATCTAGTTGATACCTCACAATAAGAACCAAACTACAAACTCTCTAGCTTAGGCAACTAGTACCTTGCAGCCTTTGTCCCTTTCTGTATTGAAGAAGTTCACTGTGTACCTTCAGTACCTGACATTGTGACTAACTTTCAGATATTTGAAGATGACAAGCATATCATGGATTTTATCACAAGTTCTGATGTCTTTACTTCACAGATCATTGATGAAGTTGAACCCCAAGAAGCAGATATGGACTTAGAAGGGTTCATCAATTTGAAGACTAATACTATTCTGAGGGGAATGGTGCAGTTAGAGAGGATTTTTGACCTTGATAGAATAAAAGATCATGAGCCAGAGGCCAAGAAGGCATCCATTAGTAGTCAATGTGACACATACAACATGGGGACTCAAGAGGATATCAAGAATGTCTTTATTGGCAATGTATGTACCCCTAAGGAGAGAAAATGAATTGTTGATGCCTTGCATACATATGAAGATGTGATAGCCTGGAGTTATGAAGACTTGAAGACATATGACACTTCAATTATTACACACACCATTCCTCTCAAGCCAGGAGCAAGACCTTTCAGAAAAAGGAAAAGACCAATTAATGCCTTGTTGGAGCTAGTCATTCAAAAGGAGGTGTAGAAACTACTTTAAGCTTGTATCATATTCCCGGTAAGACATTCAACCTGGGTTACAAATTTGGTTCTAGTGAGAAAGAAAAATGGAGAGATCAAACTGTGTTTTGATTTTAGGAACCTTAACCAAACATCAAAAAAAGATAATAATCCAGTTCCTTCATTAGATGAAGTGCATCAAATTGTCAATGGATCTCAAATGATGTCTTTTCTAGATGGGTACTCTGGATATAACCAGGTAATGGTGCAATATGAGGATAGGCATAAAAATTCCTTTACTACAAAATGGGGAACTTTTTCTTATAGGAGAATGCCCTTTGGGCTTATCAATGTTGGAGCCACATTCTAGAGAGCTATGGATATTGCCTTTAAGGACATCATTGGAAAGTGCATAATTATTTATATGGATGATTTGACAGTATTTTCCAAAAGGCGAGGTGATCATATAGCAAATTTATGCAAAGTATTTCAAAGGTGTAGAGAATTTGGCATCTCCCTTAATCCAAAGAAGTGCATCTTTGGAGTTACTAGAGGAAAACTACTGGGACACGTTATCTTAGAGAGAGGATTTTCTATTGACCCCGAATGAGTGGAACCCATACTGAAGATTTAGCCACTTGCTAGTAAGAAGGAAATTAAATCATTTTTTGAAAAAATTAACTTCGTAAGGAAGTTCATCACTGGATTTGTAGAAATAGTCATGCCATTGAATGCAATGTTGAAGAAAGAAGCTAAAGTTGAATGGAGTGTAGAAGCAAAAGAAGCATTTGCAGAAATTAAGAGAGCCATTG
This sequence comes from Sequoia sempervirens, assembly GCA_007258455.2. Taxonomy (NCBI): domain Eukaryota; kingdom Viridiplantae; phylum Streptophyta; class Pinopsida; order Cupressales; family Cupressaceae; genus Sequoia; species Sequoia sempervirens. The sequence goes on from VDFB02109042.1 coordinate 60,556,085, forward strand.
TTGAAGCTCCGGTATTGATAAGTCCTAACTATGACAAGCCTTTTTACATATATTCATTTTCTTTTGACCACTCCTATGCTGGTATGTTGACCCAGAAGTCTGATCAAGGGAATGAACACCCTATAACATTTATGAGTGCTCCTTTAAAGGATGCATAGTTAACATACCCAAGTGTGGAAAATCAATCCTATGCCTTAGAGCTGTAAAGAAGTTTAGACATTATATTCTAAGGAATAAGGTCTTAGCAATAGTTCTTGATCCCATAGTCAAGTTGTTGTTGATGCATAATGAATTGGGAGAACGTAGATCTAAGTGGGTAACCATGTTGCAGGAATATGATATCGAGATTCAACCCATGAAGCTGGTGAGAGGAAAAGGGCTAACCAAAATAATGGCTGAAATGGGTCTTGACCTCACAGCTCAACACTACCACCTCCAAGATGTGTCCCCATGAGAATAGTATGATGATAGTATCTATTATCTCTTGAACCAACAATGTACTGAACATCTTAACTCAGTACAAAGGAGAGCTTTGCATTTGAAGAGTGACAATTTTATGATGAAGGGAGTTGTTCTATACAAGAAAAATCATGAGGGCATCTACTTGAGGTGCTTAGGAAAGGAAGAGGTTGAAAGAGTAATGGTAGAGTTTCATGATAGACACAGTACAGGTCATGGATCGACACCCTCCACTGCAAATCAGATTTTGAGGGCTGGTTATTATTGGCCCACATTGTTCAAAGATGCACACCACCATGTTAGAACCTATCATGTGTGTCAGACTATAGAAATTAGAGAGAAGTATGCAACTCTTCCACTCCAATCAGTCATAGAGGTAAAACCATTTGCACAGTGGGGATTGGACTTCATAGGTCCAATCAATCCACCTTCTTTTGTAGGCCACATGTATATTCTTACTGTCACTGATTATTTTACAAGATGGGTTGAGGCTCTTGCTTGCAAATAGTGTACTTCTAAAGTGGTAATCAATTTCATCGAATTAGGTATTATCAATCACTTTGGGTGTCCATTGGCTTTAGTTTGTGATAATGGTCCTGCATTTGCATCACTGAAATTTTCCAATTGGGCGTTCGATCATGGAATCATAATAAAGTTTGTATCTAATTATTACCCACAAGGAAATGGTTTGGCTGAGTCTTCCAATAAGAACCTTTTAACAGTCATATGTAAGCTATTAGAGAAGAATCCCAAGGATTAGCACACTCAACTTAGATTTTCTCTTTGGGAAGACTGTACGAGACATAAGAACTCCTTAGGAACCTCTCCTGATCACCTTGTGTATGGTTTGGAACCTGTATTTCCCATCTAGTTAAAGATCCCCACTTTGCAGTTCATTAATGAATATTATGATGAAGGGGACAAGCGTGAAGCCTGCTTGGTTGAACTATTGCACCTTGAAGAGAAAAGACATGAGGCTTTAGAAAAGTTTTCCAAACATCAGGGTGTAGTTAAGAGATGGTTTGATAGAAGAGCCAAGGTGAAAGCCTTTAGAATCTCTGACTTGGTTCTCTACTGGGATAAAGCACATTTTTGGAAATGGGAGCATGGAAATTTTGAAAAACTTTGGCTTGGCCCTTACCAGATTTTAGAGATTCTAGGAGATAATGCTTTTCGCTTGAAAACTATCACTAGAGAAGATATCCCACTACCTATCAATGGGCGGTATTTGAATCATTACTTCCAATCCTAAGTTGTTTACAACTCTTTCCTTGTAAATAGTTATATTAGGTTTCCTTTCTTTGTTCTTCTTTTTCTTTGGTTAGGATGAGTTTTCCTTTTGCTTTGATTTGTTTTGTTTGTTACCTGCTTCTAGTTAGTTTAGGTTTGCTTCTTTCTTTGCTCTTGCTTTGGGTTTTCTTGTTTCCTTTTGGGCTTGTTGCATCTACATGGAAATCATTATATTATATGGGACTGTTCTGAATATTTCTTTTACAAACTCTAATCATCTCCCCATAGTCAGTTGGTGGAAGTCCTTTATTTGTGCTTCCCATTATCTCCCCTTTCATCCTCTTCATGTATTGGAGCGAGCTACATTGGAGAACCCAGGTCGACCTAGAAAAGTCTCAAGCATTAAATGAAAAAATATTGTTTTATTCTAGAAACTTTCTAGGTTGACTTGTTTATGGCTGACCATCTTTGTAACCCTATTTGGGCCGACATAGCATAAAATTTCTATAAATAGGGAATTTTTCCTCATTTGTAAGGGCTAGAAAAATTATATTTTGGAGCAAGTTAAGTGATAGAGTAAGAGCTAGAGCAAGATTTAGTTTATTCTGAAGCAAGTGTTGTAATACAAAATACTAGAATTGTTGCAACTTTTGGGTGATTCAATATGAGTAAAGACATTGTGCTTTGGTGATATTTCTTGTGTTGATTTATCTTGCATGGTTATGGTTATTCTATCTTTTGATATTTCTTGGAAAACATTGGATATATGATAGATTTAGAGTTAGATATAATTCAACAGTGTTTATGGTTTGATGCTTCAAGTGTTTGTAGCATTCCCTGGTCCATACTTTTAGCAACTAGCTGATCGTGAGTTGCTGTGTAAAGTTAGCTTGGACCTTATATTTACTGTGCTTAGTTCAATTGTGGATGTTTTATTCATTTCAATTGCAAAATAGGGCTAGTTTGAATGAATGTCTCATGATTTGAAAATCTTTAATTCCTTAGAAGATTGCACTATTTCTATGAGATTGCAAATGGAATCTGGGTTAAGCATAAATTAGTTTTGAGGGATTGGTCCATTTCAAATATTTCATCATTTGCATTGTTTACCTTAGGAGTAGTTTTAATCTTAGAAATATTTCTTAAACCCTTATCTTTTGCTATTTCTTTTATCATCTGGGTTGGATTTAGAATTTCAATTATCATTACATTGCAAAATCTGATAAGTTTGAAGATCCAATATTTGTTTGTAAGGTCCCTTTGTGATTACCAACATTCTCACATTTATCACTGAGTTGATTTTGCATTGTCAAGACCTAACATTAGAGACCTTGGGGTTATCTCTTGAGGCTTGCTGATAGATATTTACCTTTCAAGAGAGATAGGATTTCCATATCTTGTCTAAGTTGTTGTTGTGCAGAAAACACCATCAACAGGGCCATATGAGATCAATGATAGTTGAACCCTCAAGATTAAAGGCTTAGGACTTAAGTCTTTTGACATAAAATATTTTGGTCTAACTTAGGAAAAACTTAAATTGATAGAAAGCATGAGGTGACCGATGGACCTAGATGAAGGGGCCGGTGATAATATACTATGAATGGCTTAAGTGGTAACTTAAGTGACCGGTGACCAACTATAGAAAGTCAACATAGAATTAAAATTCCTAAGGGTTTATAATAATAATAGGTAAAGTGAGAGCTTCTGGACCAGAACCCTAACCCATACCCTTTGATACAAAGGTAAAAAAATCATGATCAAACAAAGACTTGCTCAAAATTTAGCAATTTTTTTTGAAAGCTCTACCAGTAGCTCATGCTCAGGGATGCATACCCCTAGTGGGTATGGAAAAAATCTAGATCTCAGGTTGAAGAAGACTAGCAAAGGAGCACAAAAAACCTAGAAACCTACCCGGACAAGTTAGAGTAAACACAATACAAAAAAAAAACCAAACCTATATGTAATATTTACATAGCAATACAATATGTTTTCTTCTTTTCAGAAGCTTCCTCTATTCCATAGGTTTCAACCTTCAATTCGAAGGCCCATGGCCCCAAAAGCTTGGGACCAATTCTTTCCTCAGTCAAAGACCTTATTCTCTCCTGTTTGTACTAGATCAACATTTGTAGCAATAATTTCCTGACAATAAACTCCATCGCGGTTAACAGGATCAACCAAAAATATCATGCTTCCAGAACTGCCCTCATCGTTCCAACAAGTACCTAGATGGGAAATGAAATCACACAATAGTTTAAACTCATCCATTCCATAATGTGTATAACCCACCTTCTCATTAGGTTGCTCCAACTCTATTTCCTTTGAATGAACTGGAAAAGTGAAAAAATCATAATCCAATTGATTACTTTTATCATGAACTTTGACCTCTTGCAAACTAAACTAAGAACTTTCACACACTCTTTGTTTTGTACTATGTAAATCATCCCCAGATATATCAAAAATAAAATATGCATATTCAGGGGAACCTTTGTATTGGTCACTATAGCATGGGTACATACCTAGGCCTTTGTGATTAAAGTATTGTTCACTAACATTTGGACAAAAATATTTGTTCTCTTCCAAAAAAATACTATCCTTATTGGATGAAAACATATACATAATCATGCTAAGAAGATGAGGAGCATAAATAAATAATTCAACTACACATTTATATTGATCAACATCATATCCCATGTCATTCGCCTCATTTGGCTGCCCTACACATAGATCAAATTGTCTCTTATTATCCATGGGAAATAGAACTAATCCACTATCCATATGTGTGTCATGATGCATAATTTTGTTATTCAATACTGAACCTCCTCTTTCATTAATGTACACATCATACTTTTCTTGTGTAACAAAACTTTCAAACTTTTCCTCACACAAAGAATCATAGGCAGTTGGGATACCAACATGTTCATCAGCATCTTCAAAGCACTTAACACTAGATTCAAGACCCATACATTGAATGGTGACACTCTTGTCTTCATACTCTTATCATTATCACAATTAACATGCTCAGTTGATGACAAAACCAAATCACATTTCAAATATCCTTCAAATGCAATTTCTTCATTTACTTGTGAACAAGTGATATTATGGATATTTGAACCATTGCCTCCTTCATGTGATTGGAGCACTTTTGGATCATCATCATAAGGGAAATTACATTCTTGAGAGAAAAACTCTAAGACTTCAATCTCCTCATGATATTTAATCTTACCTACAACATCAAAACTGAATGTTAAAGACTCATAAGTGTTGCCTTCAAAAAAGCTTATCCGTGTACTGCTTTGTTTGCTCACAACCATATCCTAACCATGCATCAAATGCATCATTAGAATTATCTAAAAGTGGGTTATCTCTACACATAAGGATCCTCACCTCTATTTATTGATGGGGATGGAGGATCATCAAATAAAGGATTATCCATTATCTTCATTGTTTTCATGGAATCCTCTACCTCCTCAACATGAAAACCTAAACCTTGCAACTCATCATCATTGTCAAAATCATTGTAATCACTTGAAGAGAATATAGAATCATCTTCAACTTCTCCTACATCATTTTTAGTCAACATCATTTGCTCACATTCTGAGAACTCTTCACATGAAGAAAATATCTCACTCCCAAGCAAAGAAACATTCTCATTGTTATTAGCATATCTCCTTGAAGTAAAGGATTCAATCTCCACTTCATAAGAATAATCATACTCAACAGAGGAATGATATGACTCAATTCCATCACAACTACCGCAACATGAAAACCCATCAATACTGAGACTACACTCAGGTTCCTCAAGATGAATGTCCAAACTTTCATTTTCAATACCTTGATCATTGGTTTGTGACAAAGCATCATCACCATTGGCACCACTGCTATTGATTAAATCATGAGATGGGATAACCTCTTGTACCTCTTCCACTTCTTCACCATCCAAGAAATACCAAGGACACAATTCAAGAACATCCCTTCTATTATCATATTGTGTATCTTCATCCCCATCACTGCTATGATGATCTAGACATATTTCATTTGTGAATTGATTACAATCATTATATTCTCCCATACAATAGGATGGATGTTCAAATCCTGATGCACCTTCTACATCTCTTTGTATTGTTTCCTTATCTTTCTCTACGAGGCAGCCATCACTAACACTCTAAGGCACCACTTGTGGTGTATAATCATAACTATCTCCCTCTACGAACTTTATCCAGTCAATCACTTGACTTAAACTGTGAGGCTTCAACTCCTTTGGCAAGGTACTTAGTCCTAATTGGTACATTTCGCAAAAAAGATCAATGCATATTGAATCTTTTGGTCTAACACTTTTGGGTACCTCCAACAAAGAATCCACAAATCTAAAGAACAAATCATAAGGTGATTCTTCTTTGTGCCTTTTCATTTCACACAATCTTTTAATAGAAGAGTCCTGACCAACTTTGCTTGAGTCTTGTAGAAATTTAACTTGGAGCTTACTATAATCCTCATATTGTGGTAATGGAGAAATTGGAATAGTAGAATCCTTATCATTTTGAAATAGATCTCTACTAATTGATCCACTGGTTCTATTTACATTAAATTTTCTAGAATGACCAATATTGGTGGTTGAATATACTTTCAACATTGAACATTTCAAGTTGTTCTCAATATCTATAGCAATTTGATATGCTTTATGCAGTTTCATAGGCTCTTTATCTCTTAATAGATAGCTCATATTTTTATCAAATGCACCTAAGTATACGACCAAACATTCCACATCATTTGGTTTTATGCTTTCAGGGATCTCTTTTATTATCTTTGAAAACCTGGGATTAAAAGAGGGGACTAACTCATCCTCTTCTTTCTCCATGCTCATGAACTTTTGTCTTATTAAGATTGGATCAATCCTTTCATCAAACTGCTCCATGAAGACTACTTTAAACTCATCCCACGAATGTATAGAAGATGTTGGTAGATACGAGAACCAATATATTGCATCACCTTTTAGAGACTGAACAAATAATTTGATGACAACATCTTCACAGTCCAATTCATAATCTCCCATTACATCAACAAATTCATGTAGATGTTTTCTTGCTGATTCAAACTTTTCACCATTGAATTTGGTACCTTATCTCTGATCTTAGATGGTTTGACATTTGGATAACCACAAATACTACTAAAATCTATAGCTTTGTACCTTTCGATACTAAAATTTCCTTGATGTGACAAGGGTTTTCTATTGCACATTGTTATATTTGGTTCCCTAGAAGGATGCACAGATTGATAATGCATTTTCTCGTGCTTTTACAAGCTTTGTCAGATCTACTTTACAATTACAAAAGGAAATTTGAACTCCCTTTGTGACCATGATCTTAAGCCTTTGCAATGCAAATCTTCTACCTATTTCTACTTTTCTTAAGATCCTAAAATATAACATGCTTTTCCATCATAATACATGAATTTCAAATTACAATTCAAAAGCATGTACAATTGTCATTACTATTCCATCTCTTAATGCTACTTCACCTAATTGGGAATCATTTACATCTTTAATCCTGAAGGTTTCTCATATTTTTCTTGCAAATTCAATAATATTTTCTTTAGATTTATGAGAATACCTAGAAGTTGGTAGTAGCTACCAATCTTTCTTCCTTGACTACAAATTTGCAAGATCTAGAAAATTTTATATTCTTTATCAGGTTCTCTAGAAAGAGTCGCCACCTCTTTTACAGAGGATTAAACTTCAAACAATTTGAAATTATTTCATAGGTAAATCTTGTTTTGGGTCCTTTTCCATTAGCGAAGTCACACTCAAATTCTCTAAACTTTACTACAACCAAAACATTTCCAAGTCCAAGAACTTCTCAACATCTGAACCAAAGTTCAAATTCACCAAATGTTTGACTCTAAAATACAATAGTCTGCAACTGGAGATTAAAATCTATCCCCAATAGAGTCACCATTTTTGTTGTTGTTTTTTTCAATAGAGCTTTGAAATCCTCTAAATGGTAGCCAACCTATTATGCCTTGCATAACCACCCTATTTTTATTTTTTGGTCAAAATGGGTTCCCCTTGTTTTTTTTTTTCCTTGGTGTTCCTATTTGGGTCTTAGGAGTTGTTATTTTTCCTCCTAATTCCTTGTTTATTTTCATTTTTGGGCTTGGGTCGTGGGTTGGAATGGAACTTAGAACTTTTCAAAAGTTCCAGGTTCAATTTTGGTTCTGATCCCAGCCTCGCTTCTTCCCTTGTTGGCTTCTTTGTTGTTGTTCTTGTCTCAAGCTCTTGGGTTTGTTTTCTCCCTCGGGTTTTCCTTTGTTTTCTTCCCCTTTGTTGGGAGTAGAGGTGAAGTGGAATATGAACCTAGAACTTTGCAAAAGTTCTAGGTCTATATTTGGTTTTGATCTTTCCCCCGCTCCTTTGTTTTCTTTTCCCTACCGCGGGACTGGAACCAGATCTAGAATGGGATGTGAAACTTTGGTAAAGTCCCTGATTCTATTTTGACTCTACTTCCGCTCTTGCCCTACCTCTGATATGCATGGTGGTTGTGTACTCGCCATTGCTATGATTCCACACCCAACCAACTGCATTAATTGAAGGATCCTCACATGCGTGAAGTACTTTTTAAACCTTAATCAAGGTTATTTGGCTCATTACAATCATCTAAAACATCTTAGCGAGCTAGAGCCCAAAAAAAATTGAGCACGATTTGGTCATGGGAGAATGTTTGTGAGCAGATTCCTAACGGTTTTCAACCCTTTCTAGTTGTGTTTTGAGGTAGGTGGGGTTTCTTCCATTTTATTTTTATGTTTTTCATTTGTTGTTCAGTTTTTTCTTCATGCATTCATGAGGCTTTTCCCATGGATCCTCACTTGCTTCCATTCATGTTTTGTTTGTATTTTTGTTTTTTTTGGTTTTTTTTTCTCCTTGTTTTCTATTTGTCTTTTGCTTTCCCTTGTTTGTTTGCATTTGTTTGTTGTCGTTTTCTTCATTCTTGGTGATGGTTCCATTCCACCCTACCCTAGTTTTTATTAAGGTTTCATTTTTGAAGGGTTCTAGATGCTTGAAATTGTTTTAAATCTCTCTTGACCCTTTTGATCTTATGCTTGTGTCGGTCTTATAGATTTGATTATGGGGTTTTGATGCCCTAGTTTTCATTTAAGTCAACGGCTTGCACAAACTAGGGTTTTTGTGTCATACCCTTTACATAAGTGCCCTAACTCAGTTGATCTCAGTCTCGTTTGTCTAGGATAAGTCGAGTCTAAATTCAAGCTTCCCCGTACCTTCTTTTGACCCAGTTCCATATTAATACAGGCGTACAAGGAGAATCTACCTAGCTCTAATAATATATGGTGGAACCAAAGTCAGAAACGAATTCGCCCCATGAAATTTCACATAAGAGTTCAGTTTCAGAAATTATCCCACTCCCAATGGGTCTTAATTCTGATCCTGATCCCACCAGCCTTGGTTGGACCGGATCACCGGACGATACAAAATATTGGAATTTTTTAAAGTTCTGGTTCCTCTTGAATTATTTGTTTAAGCTCTCTGGTTCTTGATCTTCTCCTAGCCCCACTCCGGGCAGGTTTAAAATTTTACTAAGTATGAAGGGCTACCGAGGGAACAATAGAGCAGTATGAAAGGTAAGATTTGTATGATGATTCACATGCCTTCTGTTGATCTAATCCAGGGTTGTCTTGCAAGATTAAATGATGTCGGGAGCATCTAATGAGGTTTGACAAAAGGAAGGGAAAGCTGCCAAAAGTTCAAAAGGAGTGAAGCCAAAAAATATAAAGGTGGAACATCTACCTTACACCATAAGGTATAAACACTAGGATGCTACTCCTATAGCAAGAAAGATGGATTTAGAATGATTTGACATCATAGATACCAATCTGGGGCCATTTAACTATGGTGAGCTAATCATTGACACTTTCTCAAAGGAAGTGATTTGTAGGGCTAAAAGAATAGCCCAGTCCGGACTAGCACATGTCACCCTCTTCCCTCTATCAGTTTAGAGCTCAGAGCTTATACTAACAGTAGCTGGGGCTTACAATCCTGCATCAAGGTAGTGTGTGGACATCTAGGGAAATTTAATTATTGACTTAACACTGCAAATGATGGGATTCTTGTTCAATGCACCTACTCCTAAGAACCATAAGAAATTGAATGAAGCAGAGGCATTGGAGCTATTCAATAGGGTCAAGGAAACTAATAGATCCCATTTGAACAAGAAGTAGCTAAAAACTAAGAAGAAGTATTTGAGCAAGGCCCTTGAACAACCCAAGAGGGTAGACTTCTAAAAGGAAAATGATGATTTAATCATGAGAAATACTCTACACATTTTAAGGAATGGATGTTTCCATTCATTGAAACAATTTTGGATGGTAGAAAATAGTTTGATTGGGGAATGATCTTGTTCGATAACTTGCATAACCAGATACTCAAGGTGAGGCAAACAAATACTTTCTTCATGACCTCCTATGTTATATATTCAACTGCATGGATGGGCATATTCCATGGATTTAATGCAGTGGGCATATTAGGGAAAGCTCCTAGAAAAAAAAGGGCATGGGAGCACTATGATTAATTGACCCTAAAAACATCAGAGCTATATCATAGGAGGTTAATGATGCATTCCTTTATGTCATTATTAACTAGTTGACATGAGATGTTGGATATAGGTTGAGTAGGGAAGCTATGGCCTTCATTGTTGAATGGTGACATTAGTATATCTAGTACCCAAGTTCTCTTAATTTAGATTAGCAAGTTTTGATGGACATCCTCATCAAATACCAAGATGATGCACTAATAAGATTGTGCTCATGGAGTTTATCTATCAAGCCATGGTAGTCAATACTAAATTTTCCAATATACATAAGTTGGGATGCCACAAATTTCTTATGAAGTTGGGGGAGTATTGTTGTGTTCATAATTTGGCTGCAAAGGCAGTATGTGAAGAATTGAGTTACTTGAAATTAGGATTGTATACAACCCAAAAGCACTTTGACTTGGAGCATAAGATGAATGGCTTAGCCCCCACCATTTTTGAGAATCACTATAACTTGCTAGAGGATTTTTGGATTTATTTGCAAGATGAATATGATGTTCAAAAAAGGAACTATGAAAGGCTCACCATGCCACAAATGGTTGAATATGGGGTGAAGGAAGATATTCCTAAAACATTATCAAATGATGGTGTAGTTTTGGACCCCAGTTATGAAGCATATAATGTAGGTACAAAGAATTTGGACCCAATAATCTGGGATGAAGAGGAATGTATTGATATAAAAAAAATTTCTAGGACAATGATGGATAGGAGTATCCAATGGGTTGTGATGAGAATAAAGGAGACAAAATCTCAATCCTTTAAGAAGAGGAAAGTGGGGGTTACCTAAGGCTATAGGAGAACTAAAAGGAGGACAACCCCTAAGGAACAATTGGAATATTATCCTCCCAGCCATGGAAAGGATGTTGATCCAGAAGTATCTGTTCAAGATACCCATGAATCATAAGATGTGGGGACTACAACAGCTAGAGAAGGAACCTCATCTCAACCTTCTCCCCTAGAAAAATCTACTAAAGAAGTACCTAGAAGAAGCCTCCATGATCAAGCTAGGACTCTTAAGCAAAAGGAGGTTGAGATACATGATATAGACACTAATTCAGAGGCTACAAACTCAGATAATGAGCCTCTTGTAATTACACCTTCTAAATAAGTTGAGGATGTTGAGGTGGAGCATATCCTAACCCCAGAGAATCAATGGAAGCTCTTCAAGGAGGCAAAGGAGGTTGAAGACAAAGCCAAAGTTGGTGCACTTGCAAAATAACAAGAGTTGGAAGCTAGAAGAAAAACTGAGGAGCTAGCAAGGCAACACAAGGAGAAGGAGGACCTTCTGCAACAACAAAAGGAAATTGAATGGAAAGCTAATGAAGAGAGGGAGAAGTTGTCTCTCCTACAAAAGATTCATGATCTTGAAGAGGAGAAGGCCTGATAGAGGAGAGAAAAGGAATATCTTGAGGCCAAATCCAAAGCTACAAAAGAGGCCCAAAGAAAGAAAGAAGAAGATCTCTTACTGAAGAGAAGGGAGGTAGAAGAACAAGCTAAACATGAACAAGAAGTAGCTAAAATGTGGGAGAAGGTCAAAGAATTAGAAAAGAAAAGAAATGAGATGTTGGAAGAGAAAATATTAGAAGAAGAAAAGGAGAAAGTTGAAGCTGACAGACTAGCTAAGGAGATGTCTAAAAAAGAGCAGCAACAAGAGGTTGGTTCCCAATCTAAGGTAACAATTTTCCAACCCTTCTCTTCTACAACTTCCTCCTCACCACAAGTGCTCACTCCTCTTGCTGCCCCAATGTGGTTAAATATCAACTTGGAGAGGAAATGGATAGTCCAGCCTCAACCACTAAATTGGCATGACATGATGAAGGAAATCGAGAAGGAGAGGCCCAAGAAAAAGGATCGAGTCCTTCATTCTACTAAATTGATAGATGCTAGGGAAATAGTGGTTGAGTGTGCCATCCCACTGGTTAAAAAGATAAACAAGAAATTCAATTTAGTGATTATCAACTAGGCACTATGAACTTGGGGAGGCCTACAAGGAATCAACAAATGGATCTTATTGATATTGTAGCATCTTCTACCAAATCAAGAATGATAAAAGATAAGCAAAGGAAGGATGAGCTGAAAGCTAAAGTGGATCAATTGCATAGGTTCTTGAAGGACTTATCTTCTCCTGTTTCTTTACAATCTGTTGCCCTTGAAACACCAATTTTGTTAAGTAAGAAAGAGGATAATGACCTCGTTGAAATGAGAAGCAAAGTAGGGATGTTGGATAGATGGATTGATAGGTTGAACCAAGAGGTAGAAGAACTACTTGTTGAAATTCATAAGGCTCATAAAGGTGCATGGGAATCAGCCAATGACATGACTGCATATGTCGAGACCCTCTGGAAATAGGAGGAAGAATACAGGGAACATATGAGGAAATTGAAAGAAATCAATAAGCTACCTCAACAAACACTTTTAGAGCAATCCATCCTTGAAGAAGGTAATATGGATTTCATCAAGAAAACTGTTAACATTATTAGGTTTTGGTCTTCATTCATTTTTGCACATAGGAATGAAGTGCAACGGGTTGGGAAGGATTTAGCAGATCAAATTGTGGAGTTAGAGGAAATTATAGCCATGATTGTGAATTAAGATATTCTTGTAAAGGATGGCCTCCCTCTTGATGAGCTTAGGAATAAATGGAATAATAGATTCAAAGAGGTAGTATAGAAGGGGGATGATGGTAATGATTTGCAAATAGATAGATTCATGGATATTAAGGAGGTAGTAAAGGTTGTTCGAAAGGAGCTTGCTAAGTTAGAAGATATGAAGAAGTTTACCACTAGCGAGTTGAAAAGAATAAAATTTGAAGACAATTGGATAGATGGGCCAAATGTAGATATGCTTAAATAGGTATTGGATAGCTATGATGAATATCTACATGAGCAGAAGACAGGGGAATGAAGTGGCTATTGAATATTCTTTTTGGATGAAGCATCAAATGGTACAGCTAGCTAGGCAGCTCTCTCCTACTTTTTAGGGACATGACACAAGTTCAACTAAGGATCCCCAATAGTTTGACCTTCTCCCTTTGCATGCAGATTTTTTACAAAGAGTTATCATTGATTAACTAAATATCATAATAGGCATTTGCCTCATGCAGCCCCAATTGCTCCTTGATTTGTGGATCTTAATTTTTGATGAGAGGAATTAGTGCTAAATTGGTCTATATGTTGAATTTCTCTCCATTTTGTAAAGGTCAACTAATTGAAGTCATGATTGGCTACCTAAAGAGAGATATAGGATATTTTTACAACTTTTAGAAGTTTTTACAGTTCTATGCAAAGATACTCAAACATTTTTACAAGTTTTAATATAGTTTATATCATGTTTAGAAGTTTATTAGTTTAATGGTAATGTTGATGAACAATAGTCATTTGTATTCCAGTGAGTCTTTTTGTGCATAAATGTCTCTTATTTGATGAAAATCAATAGAAGATTTTGAATATGAGACTATTTCATTGAGTTATCTGTGAATGAGATCTCTTTATGTTTATTGATCTATGAATTCTAGTAATGAGCTAGTGATGTGTTCTTGTTTGAAAATGAAGTTTTTAAAAAAAAAGTGATGAGGAATGGTTGTATGTCTTGAATTTTCACTACGAATGAATGAAATGGTATGGATTACTCTATGGATTGTGTCATTTTATGGTTCTAAGTTAGTTGAAACAAATGCTCATTATGAATTTTGTATGTCTAAATTAAAGAAAATATGTGTTTATGCTTTGTTGTCCTGAGCTTTGTTCTATATTTTGTTGTTTATTTACACCCCCGCAAACATTAAGTTGATTTGTAGCATGTAGTTTGTAACCCTTTACCAACAAGCCCCTTGAACATTACAGTTGCATAGACCATTGAATGACATCACCATACTTGAGAACCAACTGTAGAGACATTGGAAAATGGGTAGTTTATATTATTTGTCTTTTTCAGGAGAAGTAGAGTAGAAATATTCTATTTTAATGTTGTGTTACTTTTGACCATCAACAAAACCCTTATACTTAAGAATTCTCAAAGCTAGTGGCCAACAAATGAGAAAAGGTTTTTTACGTCTTTACTTCTGCACTTTAGGTTCTATGGGACCTAGGAGGGTGTTCCTTATTGTGTTCATTTAAGTTATTGGATTGAAAACACTTATTCACATAGATCAATTCATACTGAGTGTGAGTAGACACAATTTATTGAAATTTTGGTGGACCTTTGAGTAAACTGCTACCTATCGCTAGGAATTAAGTGATACTTCAAACACATACTTCATAATTGAAATATTTTTTATGAATTTTTTCCTCACTTTAAATCCATAGCCAAGTGTGTCACTAGCTCATTTACTTTCAATTTTATCTAACAATTGACTAGTACTTCATCAATTGGGATAATGGAGTCAAATATGCAAAAACCAGGAATATATCAATTATTTAATTTAGAAATTGATGGACTATTACCATAATGCTTTGCAATATGAAAACTCACAATGTCTGAAACACAACTTCTTACCAAATCCTATGCAATTTCTTACAAATTTGTGACCCTCCTCAAGCATTTAATCAACTCTTTGAGTTAAAGAATAAACAAAGCCACACACTCAATTCACTAACTCAAGATAAACGAGAAGACCATTGGTATTTTCATTTATAATTTGCAAAAAGGTACATAGGAGAGTACTCATTTTAGAACTAAGATTTGTTGCTATATATGTAGATTCTATAGAACTAATTTAAGATTCTTACATACATTACCCCTAACCAAGACAATTTACTGTTATATTCATTGATATTTTCTATGGTTTGCTCCTTCCTAAGCTTAGCTTCTACCTAGACTATCACCATACTCAAAAATTGAACCCCTTGCAATGAGCCATGAAATCCCTTTTATAATACAAGGGAGAAACAAGCATCTGGCTCAAATGCAATTACATTTCACATGCATTTCAAAATTAATTTCATCTAAATTCAATCCATTTCCTAGAAAGTTACATTTAATCATTTCTTACAATGGGAAGGCAAAAGAAAAAAAGGGAACCCATGTAACAAATTAAAGAAGAATCGGCTAGCCTTCCAAAAGGTGTCATTATCATTGCATCAAAATTTAGACGTTCTTGCCAAAATTGAGGAAGTCACCATGAATACCATCAACACAAATTAACGAACTAGCCACAGGATAACCAAGTCAGCACAAAAGCCCTAAAACTGAGCACCAGTTTAGAGGAGGAAATGAGGTGTTATCTTGCCTTGTCAATAGCTGAGTAAGCACACCTGCTTGGTTTTTTGACTAAAATTGGAGTAGCTACTATCATTTCTCCATCAAAATCACCATAGGGCACTAGGGAAATAGGACAATGGACAAAGTTAGGGTTCATTCCTTCTCCATCACTTGAAGAACTATTAGAAACTTCAATGGGAGCATTGTGCCTGCCTAGACAAACCTTAGGACCATTAATTTTCTTTTTCAATTTCTTCTCAAGATCGACAAGCCTTTTCCCTTTAAACTTGACCAATTCTTCTGAAATGCTCTTGTTCCTTAGATTGTAAGTACTTTGAACAATAGTTATCTTACCTTTCTTACAGACACTTTTCTTACCCTTCGGGACTATTAGAATTTCCATTGTCCTAGGTTTAACCTCAGGCATATCAACAAGAGGTTCCTAAATGCTTAGCCTCCTAGACCTCCTAATTGGTGTAATTGAATTACTTGGTTCAACCATCTTACCCAAAACAACACACTAACTAATGTCCCACCTTATAGAAAATACACAACTAGAAACCCATAGAGTTCCCTTTTGCAGGAATGAAAACTCAAACGAGTACAACATAAAATGACACAGAGCACAATTGCAAGCTACAAAACCATTACCACCCTAGGAAACTATAAAATGATAGATAAGCTACACATACTCACACTTATAGATCCAGGGAAACCACACTACTACCTTTGTGATGATTAACTCAACACTCGCTTGTCTTTCCTCTAGTACTATAGCAATTATTTCAGGTCCTTGATAATTGCAAACAGTGAGATGAACTATAGGAGATCCTCATTAAATAGAGGAATTAGAGTGTAGAACATTTAATGACCACCCTAGCTTGCTCGAGTGAACAAATAATGAATCACTCCATGCTTAATCCTGGTCGTCGATCATTTTGGATTTAAAAATTAAGCAATGAAGCCCATTAAGGATCACTACTTTCCTTTTCCTCCATAATTGGAAACAATGATGATGTGTTGAAGAGGTTCCACATAACTATGCACATCTTAGCCACATTGTTTGCAACTTTCCAATTGTCGTAGAAGTTTCCTTGCATTGCTTTCAATCTTTAGTGATGAGTAGTAATACTCCTCCAGAGGGAATATTCCTAAATGAAAACCCCATCATTGGTTGCAGTAGATGGTTGAACCTCCCTGAGCATTTTGGTGATGAAGACCTCCTAGTGATACCTTCAAATAACCTAGGCTATCACTGGTCATTGTAACAACTTTGATGAAAAATATGTCTTCAACGACTAGCTAATTGAGTGATGGAATAAAGTGTTGACACACGGCCACTATATCGGTTACATTCATCTTTGTTGCTTGTCACTAAAATTTAGAAAGGATCTCGAGAAATTTCAGTGACGATGTGACATAACACACTACACACTCATCAAATGTCACTGAAGTGAAAGCCACAGTCTGAAGGACTTTAGCAATGAGCGATGCCAAAGCGAACCAAGGTCCATCACCTGTTGCAAAAATAAAACCACCAGAGGAAACCATTTTAGTGATGGATGACCATTTGAGTTAATGGATATTTCCCACATGCGAAAAAGATGTTTTAAAGAGAGGCCATATGAGATCAACGAGATTCAAACCATCAAGATTAAAGGCTTAGGTCTTAAGTCCTTTGACACAAAATATTTTAGTCTGATTTAGGAAAAACGTAAATTGATAGAAAACACGAGGTGACTGATGGACCTAGACGAAGGGTCTAGTGATAATATGCTATGAATGGCTTAAGTGGTAACTTAAGTGATTGATGAATAGCTGTAGAAATTCAATGTAGAATTAAAATGCCTAAGGGTTTATAATAAGAATATGTAAAGTGAGGGCTTCTAGACCAAAACCCTAACCCATACCCTTTGATACAAAGGTAAAAAAAAATCATGACCAAACAAAGACTTGCTCAAAATTTAGCAAACAAATTTGAAATATCTACCATACTATCTGATCTTACTATCAAGCATCACAAAAGGGGCCCAGGCTCAGCAAGGTAAAGTCACAATGCACCAAACACCAATGATGAAATGAGAAAAGGACATTTATCCATGGAATATTCCCTTGGTATATACTTCCCCATCACACATCCCACATTACATTTCTATTGATGTGTATTTGATCCATAATCGTGATGCCTTGGAGTTGAGTGATGAAAGAAGATGTGACAACGTGTCTTGATCTAGATTGTTAGCACACATCATGCTTTGCTTTAGACACTAAAGAGCTCAATTTGTGATGTGAAGGAGTCATGTGATAAAAATAGCCACCACACATTTCTCAAAGCTATATACTCCTAGTAAACACAAATGCGATACATAGGAACACTAAAATGAATATTAGATCTCCACCACTTATTGTGAGTTGTTGATCATTGAAAATCACACATCACATTTTTACTCCATGCCTTTAGGAATGAAAATGTGATACAAAGGGATGGTGTAATGAAGTATAATCCTAAAACCTATCCATTAGCTCATGAGTATTGAAACCATCACATATAGCTCAAAGGGAACCACTGGAAGAAAAGAAAAACATGATGTGAAGAGATTGAGTGATGCAATGAAAATATTCCATGTGGTGCAAGCTTAGTAGGGAACAAAACAACTTAAGTGAAATATTTTGCATGTGCACAATAAGTTATTTTAAAGAGGGGACCATACCTAATAACTAGTCAAAATATTGACAGGGCCTTCATTTCATTTCCTTTTAATTCTATGATCAATGAAAGATGAAGTTTTGATAACTTCTTCAAAGACTAGCAAAGTTATAGAACTTGTGAAAAGACCAACAAAGTTAGAACCACTAGCTAAAATACTGACAACTCTTTGACTTAGCCAAATTTAAACATATTTAGATGTGTGGGCTCAAATGGTGAAAAGTAAGCAAGGGGTTGGTAAACATATGCTAACCTAGACATAAGGTTGTAACTTGAAAGACTGGGGATTGAATATAAGCATTCAATGAAAAAACATAACAAAAGTGCATGCCTAGGCCCAAAGTCTAGGGTTTAACATACAATAGTTTAGGAGGCACAAACTTGTAGGATCAAAAACCCTAATTTGATATAATTAAGGAATTTCAAAACCTCAAAAATTCTAGAACATAAAAAAAAATGGATTTCAACAAGATGCACATATAGGATCTCTCTGATAAGATATTATTGGTGGGCATCCAATGGTGACATGAAAAATGACAACATTCTTGGTGAATTCTAGGATTATTTCTTGCTAATCATAGAATTTAGTAGCCTTGACAAATACATTAGGCACAAAGTCATAACAATCTTTGCAACAATTGGGTTCTACCAAGGGAAAAAATAAAACAAGTCATGTGCATGTTGCACTTGGAAGAAAGAAAGAAACTAGAGCATACATTTCATTAAGGAGAATGTAGGGTATACAAGAGCACTTCTTGGGAATTAAAAATCAACTAAACTAATATGTACATCAGATAGAGAACAAGGGATTCTCAAATAAAACCATTGTCTTGTTTTATAAAGTAGCTTCCCTTCTCATTATTTTGTAGTGCTTCATAAGTTCATGAGTAGCAAAGGGGAGATGGAGATTAAAAAATAAATAACCAATGGCAGTAATATCTCTTAGAGAAAGAAAGTAAAACCACCCACCTCTTCATTTTGTCCATGTACACTATTGCTTTGGAGTATATAAGTGGGTCGAATAATTTCTTACTCAACTATAACTTCATGCTTAAGGGAAATCATGGATGGTGGTACTTTGACGGCCTCCATCCAAGCAAGATTTTTGATAGGACATCCTATTGAAAGGACAAGCTCTAAGCTCTTTGATGGAAACTACAAAAAAAATTTATGTTCCATCTCAAAATCTTGTCATATTTTGAATATTGGGTTGGTATCTGAAGGCTTATGGTTCTGCTTGTCATCACTGTTGGAGGGTTTTTGTGTTATCTTGGAATCCTTCCTTAAGAAACCCTTAGCTCTAAATGCTTGCAATGTTCTATTTTGTTATTGACCTCCTATTGCCCATTTTTGGTCATATTAAAACATACTATGTCATTAATGGTCATAGGGTAACCGGTCCCTCATGCCTAGGTCTGGGTTTTATTTTATCATGTTGTCCTAGAGGGTCCTCTTCACTAGAAAAACTTGTGGGCATGAGCTTAAAATTTTTCACTTAAGTCCTGTTGGCCACCACTCTTTATCGCTCATCGCAAATTGCTTCTAGAGTGTATGTTTTGAATTGGTGATAAGAAATGAGCAGTATTCCTTTGGTTTCAATCATCACAGATAGCTTTTGGAGCTCTTGATATCCATCAATGATGGGCAATGCTCTTGCCTCTCCTTATCATTGATTTTTTTCTTATCGCTAATGGATTTTGAGTCTTGAATATTGAATTAGCAATCAGCAATGGCCTACAGTCTTACGTTCACCGTTGATGGTTGTGTAATTGTAATTTTCAAAATAGCGATGAGTGATATGTGGTATCTCATTTGTTTTGTGCATCATGGATTGGGTTTGAATGTCAAGCTTTGCATTAGTGATACGCGATGCAAGTGTTCAATGTAATCGTGGGGATCTCTCATCACTAATTTCTTGCAAACTATATGAGGAGAATTAGTGATAAGCAATGGCCCTAGTGCTTTTTTATTTCCTTTTATCGCTCATCATGGATCCATTCCAAAGCTTAAGTTTCAAAATAACGAGAGTGATGGAGTTATCAATTCAAGTTTCTTTCGTGAATTTGAATAGATCTTATGTGCAATGTCTTTTGTATCATTGATTTTTATGCAAATGCACGTGTCTTCATCTTGCTTCATCGCTATATCTCTTGTCACTGATGCAATCCAAAGTTTGAAGTATGAATCAGTGATGCCCAATGGAAGAATGAGCATGATCGAGGATGGGCCGTATTTTCAAGGGCTGAGATTTCATCGTGTGGATGCTTGCATCACTGATAGAACTAGTGAAGGATGAGATGTATTAGTGATAGGTAACGACTATTGCTTGAAAAGTAAATGTGGCAGTATCCTGAGGACATCATATAAATCAAAGAAGAAAGTAGTGGGACAAGTGGAGAACTATTGATGTGGTTTTAAAGCAAGATGATCCAACAAGTTGAGGTTCATTGCAATAATACTCTCATCGTTGATTGAATCCTAGAATTTGGTGCGGGTCTGCGATGAGCAATGGAGTGTATAAGGGACTATTCTCTTCAAATGCCAGTTTTTTGTACTTCGCCAGTATTAATAAAGGAGCACAGATTGAGTTGGAGATGCATGTTAATTGTCAGATCACATATGATTAATGAATATTAAGGGAAAACATGGCAACATTTGAGGAGACATCACTTTTTTCTAGGAACAAGTTGCTAAAGACTGAAAAATGATGCTCATGATCACCATGGATGAATTTTTAAATCCTCAAAGATCAATGGCCCAAATTCAAAGCTGAGCTGCTAAGTTATCAACTCGCTCACATGAGGAGTTCTTAAATCATTAATTGTTGCATGCTCCAAATCATTTATTTAATGTCGATTGCTTGTTGTTCATTTTCACCATTTTTAGTTTGTAGAGAATGTGAGGTGTGGGTTATTGAAGAAGTATGTGAGTGTTAATTTTCCTAAGCTGAAAAGTGAACGTTATTGTCCCGGGTAAGTTAGTCTTCAATTAGGCTCTCTATCATTCATGCTCTAGTTCACCTAGGAATTCCTTTTTCTGGGACTAGTTGTGAGTGTCAGGGTTTGTGGGTGTGCTTCCCTGCAAATTTGATTCAAAGACTTTTAAGTTTCTAATCTCTGCTCAATTTAGAATTGCTAGTTTTCACCCTTTGTTTTGCGAGATGGGAAAGTATGGTGTTATAATTCAACCAGCTAGGATGCCTAGCCAACTTAATGTGTTTGAGTGTTATGAGGATATGTTTGTAATTGAGCTAGAAGTCCCAATGACTACTAAGGTTTCAAAGGGTAAGAGGAGGGACCATGGTCATAAGTAGAAATTTTTTTTCCAGAGTACTTACAACTTAAGGAACATGACCATTTCAAAAGAATTGGTCAAGTTTAATGGCAAGGAGTTGGCTAAGCCTGTGAAGAAGGCCAAGAAAAGAGACAAGAGTCATAAGGCCTACCTGGGAAAACATAATTCTCCCATTATGCTCTCTGATAGTCCTTCGGATGTTGGAGGTGACACTGACTCAGGATATGACCAATATATTCTCTCTCTAGTGCCATATGAAAGCTCTGATGAGGATGTGGTGATGGTTCCTCCAATTTCATCACAAACAAGGAGTGGTCGAGCATACTCTGATGTTGATGACTCAAAATAGAGTCTTATCCTTGTTTTTTTTTTTAATGATACCATGTTCTTTGCATAAGAGGCATTCTTTTCAATGTGTCTGTGGTTTTGGTCTTTTACTCTTCCATGTTGATGTGGAAGTCCTCTGTCTAGTATGATACATAATCTTTTGTTCAACGTGGACATTGCGGAAACAACTAACGATACCTTGTGCATGATTTTTATCCTTTTCCTTCCCCTACTTTCAAATGATTACATAAAACCACCTAGGCAAGTGTCACAAAATCGGTTGAAATTAGGTTTTGAAATGAAATGAAATGTAATCATAACTCATCTAGATGCTTTTTGCTCCCCTATTTATAAAGGGGATTTCATGGCTGAAAGAAGAGAGTTCAAAAAATTTTGAGTCTAAGAAAGGTCTAGGTAAAGGCTATGCTCAAAGAGCAGTAGAATGTAAATAGATAAGTTGATGAATATATCAGAAGCAATTCTAGGGTATGATTCATAATGTATGTTGATCTTAAAATGGTTTTACAAAGTAATATCAGTAATGAAAGAAATTACTAGTTCTAAAATGTGTGCTCTCCTATGTATTTTCCTTGCAAATTATGAATGAAATTGTTAATTATAATTTCATTTGTCTTCTATCATTTGCATTGAATGAATGATTTTTTTAATGATTCAATTCAATAAGTTGATTTAATTCTAAAATAGGGTCATTGGTTTGTGGGAAAAGGATATAGGATTTGGTAAGGAAGTAGTGTTTTAAAACGCAGTGAGTTGGATGCCACAAAGTAGCATGCCAATAGTCCCCTAATTACTGATTTTAAATTGTATTTGTATTACTGATTGATTGCAAAGTATGACTCCATTGTTCCCTTAGACTAGGCACTGGTCTTTCCATTAACTTATCTTGTGATTGAATGAGCTAGTGTTGAACTTGACTAGAGATTTGGAATGGGAATGAATTCAATAAATATTTTAAAATACACCATACAAACCTTCAATAGTACCGTATTCCCTGCAATGAATAGTAATTTTGTAAGAGGTCTACCTATCCTTTGATGATATTTTCTTATTTATGCTTCCTAAGGAATACATATTTGTATGGAAATTCTCTTGGTCAAGTAGGGATATTATGAGCATAAATAGGATTAACCTCCTTAGTTTCATAGAGCCCAAAGAGAAGAAGTGGGGTCTTTAATGCTTCACTTAGGTGTTGGAAAATCCTCACCCTTACTAATGATTGAGTTCTGGTAGATTCATAGGTAAGGGATGAGATTAAGTTTGGTTCATAAAAAATAACCAGCAATATCCTTGTTGGTTTCTTGATTGAGTATCACTTTTTCCTCAATTTGATGGCCTATGAAAAACCCCTCTTGTAATTGTTTTGGAAAAAGCAAAGAGGCTTCTAGCTTATGTTCCTACTGCTCATGATTTTCTTCTTCCAGATTTTGACCTGTCATCCAAGGTTGAATAAAATGTCTCTAATTCATCCCAAAATAGTACTTCTACTACCTCTTCCTTGATTGTATAAGAGGAATAATTTTGGCATCATACCAGCTTTCCTTGTGCATGTCAACCTCTTCATTTTACAAAACAAAGTTGTCATCATTTGTTTCCTCATGGACTAGCATCACTTCATATTCATTTTCATCCTCATCAAATTCCTTCAAAACCTGTAAAGATATTGAAAATTGCATGCTCTCCTCATCTTCATCAACAAAACAAGGTAGCTCAACAAAATAAAAACTAAATCTTCATTTACATCACCTCCTCATTGCTTGTTGTCCTACTATCCCAACTGATTTGTTGATGTAGAAATAGATATATTTTCTTTATTTTCAACAAAAAGGAGGAGTTCATTAGATAAATCAATAACAACCTCATGCACAACACCTAATTCTTGTTCTTCAAACTATTGGCCTAGTTGATCATGCTCATCAACCCCTGACTGCAAGTCAGACTTTTCCTTTCTTGGGTCATATTCAACTACATCCATGGAAAAATAAATCTCTCACTCCCCACCAAAAACCTCTTCTTGTTGTGCACTAAACCATCTATCCCAATAAACAATGGGATCATGTTTGCAAAGATGAATGATACTAGGACAAAAAGGTTGATTATAGGATTTTTTTTGGGTTTCTTGATAAGTAATAGGATTTTGAGGGACAAAGGGGGAAACTTTCATAGTCACAACCTCTTTCAACGAATGAAGGTCTCTAAAACTTGAAATTTTAAGCTCAAAATACCTACTTGAAGGCATAATAGGCTTACCTTGCTTAAAGCTTGGAAAATCATAATTTGTAGGCTCTTCCTTCATAGGCTAAGTAAGAATGCAAGACGCTAATTGTCCCTCCAACTACTGCATCCAAGAAAGTAAGAGCCTCATTTTCTCTTGTTTAACAACAAATTAGTTTGCAATAAAATCCTCTATTGTTTCCTTTGTAGCTCCACCTCTCGCTATTGTTGGTAGGCCTAATAAGACAACTCTTCCTAATGCAAATCAAACTCTTATTTTCTCTTGATATCATCCAACTACTTATTGATGTCTATCAGTATGCTCTCGATGTCACTAATCCTCATATGGTTAGTATTTTAGGGTTGGATAGGAACGTAACAAGGTTGGTTTGACATATCAATGACTTCTTAATATTGATTTGAAGGCAACCGAGAAGATTAAGAAGGGATGGGTGGGTGGAAGGAATGATAAGAATGTTGATGAGCTACTACTAATGGGTTATTTGAGACAAAACTAGTAGTATGAATTGATTGGTATAGTTGATAGGAATGTATATGAGCTGCATCTTCATGAAATGAAGGGTGGTAAAACTTATCTACATGAAATGAAGACATGACACAACACTTAAAATAGCTGGAAACTCATAATTATTTTGTAAAAATAGAATTATGAAGACTATTTTTTCTAAAACTTGAAGTACATACCAACACTAGTCTTCTTGAAACTAGAATATTGAACTCGAAGTCACGAGGTGTGTGAAGATTTGGCCTCCAAAGGTAGATATCACTGACACACACACCAAGTATCAACAATGATAAGAGATGCTTTTGAATTGAAGTAGTTCAAACAATCCCACTGGACATGTCAAAAATTGTTGTTACTTGGAAATGCACCTTGTTGAAAAAGGAGTTCAGTATTCCAGTGATACAATGATAATAGCCTCAAGATGTGGGATCCTTTCAATTGATGCTAGATCTCCAGATAAGGTTAGCTTCCTTTCTAAACTAGGTACAGAAGAGGACACGTCTAACCCAACCTCAATAAACTCTAAACTAATGACTTGCATGGGAAAAGGTAGGAGGAATGTATAAAAATAATGGAAGGGTGATGCACCAAATTTAGAGTGTTTCTTCTTACTTGTGACTACACAAAGCATCAATAAAATCACTAGTAAAGCTCACATAGATCTTTATTTTACCAATTCCATGAGGGAACATGGAGGTTAGGGCTTGAGACATCTCAAAAGGGATGAAGATTATCCATAATTGACACCCAAAATAGATCAACACAACCATATAACCTATAAAAAATGATTAAAACTCATACATCCAAAGAGGCATTAGATGTTACACAAAACACAAGCACAGAGAATAGGTGAAGGAAATAACTCTATTAACATAGAGGCATAAGATAATTTTATAGCTACAAAAAATGCTAAAATAGCATAAGTTCCCTAGAGAAAATCTAAGGAAGAACCATTTAGAAAAAAACAAGTATTTCCTTTAGAGTGAAGGCATAACTGAGAAATGAATCCAGAAACCTAACAATAACCTAACTAGGGTTTCCAAGGAGATAAACTATGATCAAATTTAAAACATCTAAATTTCCCCCATAACTGATCAATAACCAAGCCATAAAGGATATGACACATCGAGAACATCCTAGAATGATGACCCTCATGAATGTAGGCATGGAGCACCCACAAAATCTACAACAAAATTCAAAGAAAAATATCATGATAGAATAATTTGACCTTTGCAACACACCAAGAAGTAATGGAACAATGCAAGCAAGCAATCCATCATTAGAAAGGTGTGAAAAATTGATCTAGGGTGGATCAAATTTGATTTGGTTGTAGAGGAATTTGCTAAGCCATAACTTCTAGAACTTTCTCATGAATTGGAGCAGTTGACTATTGATATTTGAATTGTAGCTGTTAGATCAAGCATGGATGGCCAAGGTACAACCTTAAAGGAATCTTTAAAATGGAACCAATGATCACCATGAGATTCATGATCAACAACCATCGTGTAGCTTTTATATATCACAAACTCCCCTTAGCAGCCAAGGAGCACAAACACGATGGCCTATTCCTATGCGATGAACTAGTTATTCACTATGTATCTCTGGAATATTCATCTCATGGACCTATTGCATATAGAACATCAACCTCACAACATGAAACTGTGATGCATAGATCACCCATGATAGTCGTTTGATCATCTTTAAATCTGAGCCATTGAAGTCCTCATCATAGCATATGCAACCATTGAAAATAACCCTAGTGTAACATAATTCATAACTATGATGTGAATTACCCACACAATGCTACCAGAACATGCCACCTACTACCTTGGACACTTGTCACAATATCACCCCTTTGATTCTCCAAACCTGGACCCACCATCACCTTCATCGCATGTCGCAAATTTGATTAAATCCCCTTACTTCAAATTAGTGATGTGAATCAAACATGCATTGATTGTTAGATTGCTTCCTCCACTTTCCACCGTCCAATATTACCATCACATATCACAGAAAGGCCCAGGCTCAACAAGCTAAAGTCATGATGCACCAAACACCATCGATGAAATGAGAAAATGACACTTTTCCATGGAATATACCCTTGGTATATACTTCCCCATCACACATCGCACATTGCATTTATCTTGATGTGTATTTGAACCATAATCATGATGCCTTGGAGTTGAGTGATGAAGGAAGATGTGACCACGTGTCTTCATTTGGATTATTAGTGCACACCACATTTTTCTTTAAACACTGAAGAATTTAATTTACGATGTGATGGAGTCATGCGATGAAAGCAACTATCACACATCACTCAAAGCTATATCTCCCTACAAACACAAATGCGACACATAGGAACACTAAAATGTTCATTAGATTTCCATTGCTTATCCTGAGCTATTGATTGTTGAACATCTCACATCACATCTTCACTCCATGCTGCTAGGAATGAAAATGTGCTACAAACGGATGGTGTGATGAAGTATAATGCCGACACCTATCCATCGGCCCATGAGCATTGAAGCCATCACATATCGTGCAAATGGAACCATTGACATAAAAGAAAAATGTGATGCGAAGAGAGTGGGCGATATAATGAAAAGCCACCATGTGTTGCAAGCTAAGTGGGGAACAAAACAACTTAAGTGAAATATTTTTCACATGCACAATAATTTGTTTTAAAGAGGGGGTCATACCTAGGAATTTGAGTGCGTGATATTTTAATAAAGGAAAGGATGTAATTTGATCAACAAAGGATGAGGTTAGGAAACCTTTGTCGGCATCAAAAAAGGTTTTGAGAACTAGTCAAAATACTAACGATGCCTTCATTTCATTCCATTTTAACACTATGATCTGTGAAATATGAAGTTTTGATAACTTCTTCAGAGACCGACGAAGTTATAGATTTTGTGAAAAGACCAACAAAGTTAGAACCATTGGCCAAAAGATTGAAAACTCTTTTACTTAGCCAAATTTGAAGATATTTCAATGTGTGGGCTCAAATGGTGAAAAGGAAGAAAGGGGTTGGTAAACATATGATGACCTAGGTATAAGGTTGTAAATTGAAAGACTAGGGACCGGCTATAAGGAGTCAATGAAAAAACATAACAAAAGTGCATGCTCAGGCCCAGGGTTTATGGTTTAACATACAAGGGTTTAGGAGGCACAAACTTGCAGGAGAAAAAACTCTAATTTGATACAATTGAGGAATATCAAAACCTCAAAAACCCTAGAACATAAAAAAACATGGATTTCAACAAGATGCACATATATGATCTCTTTGATTAGATATTAATGTTGGGAATCAATGGTGACATGAAAAATGGAAACACATCCATCTAGATCAAAGAAAATCAGAAATAAAGAAAATAGTGGAGAAAATGATTGCTACAGTTGTGGAGGCTATGGGCCACACATCGGAACAATTTGAGGTAGTTAAGGCTATATGTTTGGTGCTTCATCAAGTGTAAGAAGATCTAGTAGAATAGCTATCACTCCTCTGGTTGCTTAGAAGTCCTCCAAGACTATGCCTTCAACTAGTGGAAGGGAGAGAAAGGAGACAATTGAGCCTGCAAAACAAACAAGTGCTTGGATAAAAGAAAAGACTTCTCCAATAAAACATAAAATGAGGCCTAAGAAAGAAAAGGCTACTCTAGCAGCACAACAATTTGGATCTATGAGAAGGAGGGTGAAGACCAAGGCTACTAGAGAGTATTACTTGAGTGTCAATGTTTGAGATGAGGAAGAAGAAGAAGAGGGACCACAATTGGTCCCTAAGAGGAAAGGTAAAGCTTCACAAGGTTAAGTAAGTACAAAGAAGAAAACGTTTAATATAATTGATATAGATAGTGAGGTTGAGGTTGAAAAGGAGAAGGAAGGATTTAGAATGGAGATGAGACAAAAGAAAGAAAAGTCTAGAAAGGAGAAGACATTGGGAGAAAATAATAAGAAGAAAATAAATCTCTTATAAGTGTATACACCTAAAAATGGTCTGAATAATCTAATTAATTAAATACGATTTATTTGATTAATTACCCTTAAAATTCATCTACTATTAAATAAATAGAAATATTTATTTATATAGTTCATTTTTCTAAATTCTTGAATTTTAAATTATTCTATCTTAATTAAGTAAGCAACTTCAATAGTTTGTATTATTTAATTATCTAAATCATGTTTCCTCTTAATTAAATAAAATATCATAAAGTTTTATTTAATTACCATATCCCTTTTTATTAAATAAGCAAATGTCAAATATTTGTTTCATTTAATTAAATATCTTTTTTTTTTTTAATTTGAATAAATGAAAATATTCAAATAAAGGAAAATTTTCCTCTATTCACTCACCTACCAAATTAGATATAAAACATATAATTTAATTCAACTGGCATTCACAGGAAAGTTGTGGAGACAAACTTACAGGAAATCCTCTTCAATCTCTTTCCTCTGATTCTTCCAATCCTCTGGCAAGATGTTTTTCTAGGGAGGAACACTCCCCATGATCAGCTCAAGCTTCTTCATCTCTCACCATTCAATCCTCCAGATCAAATCAAGGCCTTTGTTGTGCTGCCACATCACAAGATGTTGTTGGGAAATCTATACATACAACCTTTTGAAATAGGAAAAAGATCCCAACTTTGTGCAAACTTACTTTGTAGCAATAACAATCAAGCAATCAAACATCTTAGCAATAGCAATATCATTTAGCAATAGCAATCATAGAATAGAATCAATATCATAATTGCATCACAGATCACTGTAGCTTCCTTTTTATCATATTCATGTCAGCGTAGATTATAGTAGCTTCATCATATCATCTAGAAATCACCATACAAGATTAGATTATTGAATTTAGCAGTGTCTCATTCTCTAGATTGGCATTTTAACAGTCACAATGCTTACCAAATCGGAGAGCCTTGTGACTTAATAAATCTTTAGAGATAGAGAACAATATGATGCTTTCAGTAGATTTATGCTTTTAAATTAGTTTAATTGTTGTTAAATCTTTGATATAATGTCTTATTAAGAAGTGTTGTTTGTTATTTTACTCATTACTTATTCCACACTTACATTTTGGCGCCCATCGTGGGTCCCTAACCCCATGTTTTAACATTTTTTTCTAAAATGTCTTCGTACATGATTCTGGCATGTTTCTTTTAGCACGACCAAAAGATTTTGCAGCGCATCCATCAAAAACTTTAGCACTTCTATCAACTGTTTTAGTGCATCCACCAAAAACTATAGTGCTTCTAAAGACTATTTCAACACATTGACCAGAAGCTTCCATCATGGTTGACTGTTCCATGTTCACCCTATTTTAGTGCATCCAAAAAATTCTGCAGTGCTTTTGACAAATTTTACAGCACTTCCAATAATTTTTGTAGTGCATCTGATCAATTAAGTGGAGCTTATGACCTCTATTTTAGTGAATCTATAATTTTTTGTCTAGATCTGACACGACCACAACTAGTAATTTCATCGATGTATTTGGACTAAAATAAACCAATCCTAGGGTAGTCATTTGGATTAAAATATATCAATCCTAGGGTAGTCATCATACATTTGCTATTATGGTTAAAACTGACATCATGTCTTTTGTGACACAATATCTTCACATAAAGTAGCAAATTGTCATTTGGGCTTTAAAACTGAACACTTGATTACTATGATTGTGCAATGATAAGCCTATGCTCTCCCCTTAACTAGGTGATCAAAATTCTAGACTCATATTTTAATTTCATGCACTTTATTCTTTGTTAAATCCTTTAGAAGGCCAGCCGTAGTGGGAAAAATTACTCACCCTACGGGAATGACCTAAGTGGGAACAACCAAAGCCAGGTTTTCCAACCCACTATAAAACAAAAGTGAATCTGGGGAAACCCACATTAACTAGAAGTGTGCAAGATAACCATCCGTAAAATATTTTTTCTAAAGATTGGGAGGTCTCCTAAGGGAGTTTATCATTGGCCGCTCCAAACAGAAACCCTATCTATGAACCATAGTGTAGAATTCAGCTATGTCAGTAACCAAACATTGTAATACTCATGATGGAAGGGGAGGGAAGAATCTGCCCCCAAGACACTCACAATATAATTTCCAAGGACTGTTTGCTCAAGGGATCGAGAAATATAACTTTGAGTACATGCTTGGAAAAGAAAAAAAATGGGTACCCTCTAGGAGGTGACACAGCTGTGTGAGTCGATGCAATTTTAAGATGTGGGTGGTTGAGTATAACGATGACCTGTTTGACCTTAAGAGTGAGTCTGCTTGAAGTTTATTCGTTTTCAAAAACCAGTGGAAATCAAGAAGGATCATGTTTGATTCTTTAACATACACTTATTTTTTAGATTTTAGGACTTAAAAACAACTATTTCACAAATTGCTTGTTGTGTTTTCAAATCATTAATTTAGATAAAGATCATCCAAAAAAATGCAAAGAGTTAGACAAATCAAACTATGAAATTTATGATTAGGAATTGGAAATCCACAACTTTTGTCAAGAAATCCCTCACAAAAAGAGACAACAAACCAAAGAAGCGACTTAGCTACAAACTTTTTTTGGAAAGGAGACATTTCTTATATCAAAGTAGAAAAAATTTGCTTCAACATAGAACTTTCATCCATAGGTTTCATGACTTTGCTAGAGGATAACTGATGATTTTTCCATAAAGCCTTTATATTCACAAGCTTATTTCCAACGAAGAGCTCTTTCACAAAAACATAATCATAGTCAACCCATCCGTCGGTCTTTCATCTCACAACTAGCAATAGAATATTCCAATAGGCCAAATCAATTCTTATAATAGAGGAAAACCTTGGAAACATTAGGCTTGTCATAAAAAATTAGAGATTTACTAGCAAAGATATCCTATCAAATATACCTCAAATTCAGAAAATTACACCCAAAAATCAGCCACTTTACTGAGAAGAAAATGAGACAACACTGTGGAGTCCCAAAATAGCACTTGCATAGTCTGTTTTAACGCATCTGCCCTATTTTTTAGTACATCCACATTTCAAATAGCGCATTTACAGTCTATTTTAGTGCATATAACAAATCTTATAGTGCATCTACATTTTGTCATCAAAATTCATCAGTGTTAGAAATTACTAAATATTTTGGTGCATCTATGGTCTATTTTAGCACATTTACCCTGTTTGATAGTGCATTTGTATCTTTTAGCACATCCACTATCTATTTTAGCACTTCTGCACTTTGTAATAGCACATCCACAGATCAAGAAAATAGAGAGCTATTAAAAACATCAGTCAGATTGTTGACATCAGAAACTTAGATTTTTATCAGGACAAAAACATTTTCATAGGCCAGTCAGTGTCTTAAACCTAAAACAAATAGTATCTTACAAGTCAAAATTCTTTTTAAGTTAAAACTAGATCTTGCAACTTTAAAGTGTCCAATTATCAAACACAAATCTTGGTTATTAGGTTAAGTTTCATCATCGGGATTTTGTCATCCTACAATCATGAAACAAAACACAATAATCAGATTTTTTAACTTGGTCTTATCAATAGAATATATCATTATATTTAGCTTTATTAAAATCCATTAGCACTCATCCAAACACAAAAGATCAAAAGTTTAGTGAGAATAGAAAATACTTGTATGCCAATTTTGACAAGGTTACAAAGACATAAACTTAGGGAAAATGAAATTGAAACATCAAATATAATGGCTGAAGAAAAACCCTTTCACAGATTCCAGCAAAATGATGGAAATGAAATAACCCAAGAGGATGTCTAAAAAGCACAACAAGATCCAAATTTCTACAAATTCATGGAAAAGGTTTAAGAATAGGATATGGAAAAATATCTTTTGATGCTAGCCAAGCTAGGTGCCAATCTTCCAAAGGACTTTGATGTCAATATATTGAAAGAAACACCTAAAGCAGCTGAAACTGAACCACACAACATGCAAAACACAGATCAAGTGGTTAGCCTACAATATCAAATGAAAAATCTTCAACAATAACTTCAAGATATGCAAAAAGGAACCACAAAGAGGTACTCATTATCAGACATTTTTCCTTATCCTTTTCATCCAACTGTGGACTTGATACCATTTCCTAGACATTGTGAATTCCCCAAATATGACAAGTACAATGGAAAAATAGATCCAATTGACCATGTGAGGGAATTCAGAACAATGAGTTTAGAGTTTACACAAGAGGATACTTACATAATGAGGTTATTTTGAAGGAGCTTAGGAGGTCACTATATGGAATGGTTCTCTAAATTACAACCAGCGATTTGATCCTTTGAAGAACTAGTCAATAGATCTATCTCACAATTCTCCTTCAATATTCAACATGAAGTAACCATAAAAGACCTTTACACCATGAAAAAAAAGAAGGGTGAGACATTCCTATCATTTATACAATGTTGGTGAAAGTTGTTTGCTAGATATCCTTGTTCTATACCTAAAGAGGAAAAGATGGAATTATTTATTGACAGCTTGACTGATGGCATGTGCTATAGGCTTGAACTACAATGTCCCCCGACATTTGAAAAAGTGATTGAGAATGGGCTTAAAATCGAAGAAGCATTGGTCAAAAGAGGAGTGATTAAACATTACAATGAAGGATCAAACAATACTAATTCTTCAAATCACTATGGCAACAATGATAAACCTAAATTTTGGCAAAAAAATAGAAATACTAGAAACAATGATGCTACAATTGACACACAAAATGTGAAACCAATATTCAATTTAACGACAACGATTGTAAAGAATAATCAAAATGAAAACTAGAACATCAATCAAGGAACCACTCAAAACAACAATCCAAACAATGGAGAATCTCGACAACCATCATATCAACGACAATCCAATCAATGAAGATTTACACCATTGGGACAAACATTGGAATAAAAAATGAGAGATCTTGTTGCAAATAGACTTATTACCCTACCAGAAGTAAGAAATTGGGAGCCAAAAGTAAAACCATCTTGGTGGAATGATGTTGACTATTGTAGCTTTCATAAAAATAAAGGACATAAACTGAATGATTGTATGCAACTAAAGCATCCGATACAAGATTTGATTGACAACAAGAAGGTATTTATCGAAGGACCTCAAACAAATAACGATCACAGTGCGTTTACAAATCCTTTACCCAATTATGAAAAGGGAGAGCCTTCTTCAAACAGTAAAGGAAAAAGTGTAAACTACATTTATGGCAACACCATTCATTTTATTTCTAAGGTTGAGAAAAATAATTTCATTGATAATCAAACATATAACATTAACATTAATGACATCATGTCCCTAAATGTTATCCCAAACATAAACACATCCAACAACCAAATGAATGTCATAAAATTCAAAGAAAGACAAGACTATCAACTAGTCAATGTCACAATGAAGGGGCAATCCAAAGTGATACTAAAAGGAGTTGCACCTAAAACCAATACTCCCCCTTCAAATCAATATAGCATAGTCGATCAACTACAGAAGATACTAGCATAGATATCCATACTGGAACTCCTTAAAATTTCACAATCACATAAGGAGGTTTTAGAACAGGTTCTTGTGGACACAACATTAGCCAATAATCTGGATGTCTATCAATTTCAAGCTATGGTGGGACATTTGACCACACCTCATTGTCTGTCATTTTTTGAACATGATGATGTGTCACTTAATGATCCACACAACGTGGCCCTTCATATAGAATTTTTAATCCATAACACTGTATCAAATGTGTCTTAATAGATGGTGGAGATGGATTAAACATTTTTACTTTAAAAATAATTTGTGCACTAGGTTATTCTAATAAAGCTATTGATGCAAGAAGAAATATCACAATAAAAGCCTATGATTAAAAATAGAGATCTTCCAAGGGGTTGATTGTGTTACCAATTCAAGTGGGACCAATTTTCAAGAATATAGTTTGCCAAGTTTTAGACAAGGAGCTAACATATAAGACACTCTTGGGATGTCCATGGATTCACAAAATGCAAGTAGTACCTTCAACCTATCATCAGTGTTTAAAATTTCCTATCAATGGATAAGAGGTCACTATTTTAGCTAGCTACAATAATCCCCAGACTTGTAACATGCTTAAAGCAAACCAAGACACTTTGGTGCCCCATAACAGAGAAGCAAACACTTCTAGTTCATCTAGCGGTGAAAAGAAACTAAATTTTATATCCAAATGGGTTGAGAAAAAGGACTAGTCAAAGGAAACAACTGTTGTTGACCCCACTTCATCAAGCAATGAAGATCCACTGAATATTATATCACAACAATTCAAAGATAAGATCTAGTTAAAAGACAAGGGCTTGGGAGAATATTCCATTTAGCAATCTCTATGTCTTTCACAATTGTTGCCATCTCCAAAATCATATGGACAACCCTCAACAAAAAAACAACAATCATCACAACCTACCACGGTTCTGGATGAAAGGTTTGTAAAAGAAGGTACTCTAGAAGATGAATCAAAAGACAAGGCCATTCTCAATTGGCTCTACAAATATGAAGAAGCATCAACATCAACATAAAAATAGATCAATATGGAAAAGGAAAAGATATCTTAGAAAAAATGGGGTATGAAGGAAAAGGACCTATTGATAAAAGAAAAGAAGGAATTTTGGAACCCATTCAACCTCTCACACTTCAGCCAAAAGACAAAACAAGACTGGGTTATACAGGGGAAACAAAAGAAGAAAAAACTCATAGAGTTATAGAAAGAATCCTTCAAATACGAGATAGTTCTGAGACAAATTCTAATGAGTATGAGTGGGATTCTTTATCAGAAACATCAAGCAGGGACATACAAATTTATGTCATAAAAGAGTATGCACCCATACGCGAGGAGGGACAAAGCTCAGGGACTAGACCCCTTGTATTTGGATCACAAAATATTGATGACTCAAGTGAGGATGTACGTATATCGAGTGAGATAGTTGAATTGGATGAGAGTACTATCATAGACCTTGAAATTACTACTAATTTTTTTGACAACATTTCTATCAGAACCTTTACTGCCATTGACCTTAGCAATCCGATGACATCTTACCATTAATGCATCCTGAACTTATCGACTGTGAACCATTTGAACCTATCAGTATTCCTATCTTTGAGAATGATAATGCTATCATAAATTTCCTTTGTTGTGATGAACTTGACATAAGTACTAATCATAAAGCTCATAACAACACT
This sequence comes from Sequoia sempervirens, assembly GCA_007258455.2. NCBI lineage: Eukaryota > Viridiplantae > Streptophyta > Pinopsida > Cupressales > Cupressaceae > Sequoia > Sequoia sempervirens. The sequence goes on from VDFB02109042.1 coordinate 60,591,841, forward strand.
CCAGGTTAGGAGGGTGCCAAATCTTTTAGTTGAAAAAGTAAAAATAAAGAACGTATCTGACAGTGAAAACCTCTCTGAGGCACCGAATGATGGAATATTTTACACCCTTCAAAAAAAAATTCATGAAAGATCATCAGTGTTGGTGGAACCTACACAGTCAATCAATATTGGCACAACAGAAAAGACAAAAATTCTACATCTGGCAGCATCTATGACAAAACTAGAGAAGCCCGAATTCACCAAGTTCTTTGAAGAGAGACATACAAAATTTTATTGGTCTTACTCTGATATGCCAAGGCTATATCCATATCTTCTAATGCACCATCTATCTCTGCCATCCAGAATCAAACCAGTAAAGAAAAAACTAAGAAAAAGGCATCCCCACATCGCATTTATGGTAAAAGTTGAGCTGAAAAAGTTGTTAGATGTAGGATTCATTAGGTCCATCGATTATGTTGAGTGGATTTCAAATATTGTACTTGTATCTAAACCAGATAATAGTATCATAATATGCACAAATTTTAGAGATCTAAATAAGGCATGTCTAAAGGATGATTTTCCTTTACCAAAAATTGACATTATTGTGGATTTAACAACAGGACATGCCATGTTGTCACTTATGGATGGCTTCTCAGGGTATAACCAAATCAAGATAGCACCCGAAGACTAGGAGAAGACAACATTCACCTTTCCATGGGGCACATTCTATTGGAACATCATGCCCTTTGGGTTGAAAAATGTAGGTGCAATATATTTGCGTGCAATGACCACTATTTTCCATGACATGATGCATACTTTTATGGAAGATTACGTTGATGATATATTAGAATAATCATACACTAGGGAAGGACATCTAGAGATTTTGGGAAAAATCTTTACAAGATTAGAGAAATTCAATGTCAGATTAAATCCAAAGAAGTGTGTGTTTTGGGTTACATCGGCAAAGCTCCTCGGATACATAGTTTCAAAAAAAAGGTATTGAAGCAGATCCGGCTAAGGTCAAAGCAATAATGGAAATTCCACCACCAAAGAATATCAGTCAATTAAGCTCTCTATAAGTTAGGCTAAAATCAATCAGGAGGTTTATCTCAGTTAGCAAATAAAAGTCATCCCTTCAATCATTTGCTACATAAGAATGTCTCTTTCAAATGGGATGAAGGATGTGAAACCACTTTCAATCAAATAAAGCAATATTTGATGTTAGCTCCCATATTAATGCCACCTACAGAAGGGAAACCATTGTTATTATACATTGCAACAACAAAAATTTCTTTAGGAGCTCTATTAGCACAAGAAGATCATGAAGGGAACAACCTATATACTATATCAACAGGACTCTGAATGGTTATGAAAAGAATTACACCTTCATCGAGAAAGCATGTTTGGTGGTGGTATTTGCTACCCAATAGTTGAAGCATTACATGTTGACCCACACAGTTAAGCTCATTGCAAAGATTGATCCATTAAAGTACTTACTCAACAAGGTTTCTCTAATAGGGAGACTAGCCAAATGGGTCATGATCTTGAGTGAATTTGATATCCATTATGTGGATAGGAGAGCCATCAAAGGTCAAGTGATTGTTGATCAATTAGATGAAGCTCCATTATCCGATGATCGTCCAATGAACATTGAGTTTCTTGATGTGGACATTCTTACTATGACAACACAACCATGGAGGCTTTATTTTGATGGGTCATACACACAACATGGGTCTGGTGCAGACATTCTGTTTGTCACACCTCAAGGACATACAATACCAAGGTCCTATAGACTAATGTTTTCTTGCACAAATAATGTAGCTGAGTATGAGGCTTTGATTATTGGTATCAAAGTAGCGGTTGAATGGAATATCATAGAACTGGTGATTCACAACTAGTCATTTATCAAGTAAATGACAAATATCATACAAAGGATGAAAAACTGACACCATATAAAAAGATGATAGATGATTTCAAAAATTACTTTATGGAAATAAAGTTTGAATAGATTCCAAGGGCAAAAAACAAAGTTGTAGATGCTATGGCGACAATTGCTTCTCTATTATAATTGCCAGAAAAACAAGGTCCTTATGAGTTTATGGTAGAACAAGTGTCTAAACCAGCTTATGATGATCCTGATTCTCAAACCATATGCCAATTTGTTGAGATTGAATCCTCCATTTATGGAAAGACTTATCCTTACCTGAAAGATAATATCCTTCCTCTCGATCTTTCTAGAAACCAAAAATGCAACTTCATCCACCAAACCACATGACATACATTAATTGTTGACATAATTTATTGTCGAGGTCTAGATCATACTCTTCTTCAGTGTCTAGAACATAGCGAGTCTGAGACAACTTTACATGAGGTTCATGAAGGTATTTGTGGAACTCATTCAAGCAGACCAACCCTAGCAAAGAAACTCCTCCATTTGGGGTATTACTGGTTGAATATGGAGGAGTCTTATCAATTTGTTAAGAAATTCCAAAAATGTCAGGTCTATGGTAACTTAATTCATGCACCAGTGCAAGAATTACATCCATTTACATCAACGTGGCCCTTTTGTTAGTGGGGACTGGACCTGATAGGAAAGATAAATCTGTCTTCATCTAATGGGCACAAATTTATAATCACAACAACTCATACTTTACAAAATGGATAGAAGTGGTTCCTTTAACAATAATCACTGGAAAGTAGATCTCATCTTTCATACTGAGCTACCTCACCTATAGATATGGAATTCCCCAATCCATTGTAATAGACAATGGTAGACCTTTTAAGAACCAGGATGTCCAGGAATTGTGTGAAAGATTTCATATCCAACATCATTTCTCAACACCGTACTACCCTAAAGGAAATAGCCAAGCAGAGGCCTCAAACAAAACAATTCTAAAAATTCTAAAGAAAACGGTTAACGATGTTGGACATGATTGGCATGTTCAACTAAATCCTTCCTTATGGGCATATCGAACTAGCATTAGAACACCCACAGGAGCTACACCATATGCATTGGTATATGGATCAAAAGCTATACTACCCATTAAGGTTGAGATTCCATCACTTTGTGTATCACTAAAAGGTATCATTCCAGATGAGGATTATAAGGTCTCTAGACTGCAAGAGTTGGAACTATTGGATGAACGTCGTCAACAAGCTGTGAACCATTTGACGACATATCAATAGAGGATGTCCAGAAGCTACAATCAAAGGGTAAAACCTAGAGTCTTTCAGGTTGGGGACTTGGTCCTAAAAGAAAACCCTACAAATCAATAGGACAAAGAAAAGAAAGGGAAGTTTGAACCTAACTGGATAGGTCCCTTTGTCATCATATCAATTTATGGATCTGGGGCCTATCAACTGTCTACACTTGAAGGGGATCTGTTTGATGAACCTATCAATAGTATCCATCTCAGAAAGCTCTACACCTAAATCACCTAGTGCACGGTTCAATGGTTACCTTGATGAAAACCTAGCAAATAGGCGTCTCATGGGAAAAATACAAAAAAAATAGAAAAGAGTAAAATACAAAAAAAATCATAAAGACTGAAAAAGTGCAATAAAAACATGTAGTGAAAACCTGGAAATAGGTGCTATTTGTGATTTAAACCAGCTTTTCCATCTATTAGAGGCATGTAATTGTCATTCACTTTCACTATCATTTTCCGTCCATTATCGTATCATTGCAATGAGGTCATGTCCCACCCTAGCTTGGGGGAAGAATCATAACCTCACTGGGGGCAATAAACTTTGAGCTTAACCAAATGGAAAAACAACAGTAAGACAAATGCAAAAAAAATGATGATAAAAAACACAACCCAATGTTGAACATTCAATCACCATTAGAAATGCATCAAACATTCATATCACATCAAAATCCAAAAACAGGTCAAAAATTAGTCAAAAAGTCAAAAATAGAGTTGTCTAGTCAAACTATGTGGTCTCTGCGTGTATAACATAGGCAAGGCTAATCTTTTATCAGCTCTCGAGGCCCGTAGGATAGGTTTTTAGGTTAGGTTTTCAGTCAAACTATCAGAAAATCACAAAAACATAAAAAAATCAAAATCAAAATCAAATCAAAATGGATGATCTAATATGAATAATGGTAGAAATACTTTAGGTAAAGATTGGATGGTTGTGCTTTGTTATTTGTTATCATTTCTTTGGAGCAACTCGATGATGTATTGAACTAGAGAAGCTATGAAGAAGAATGGTATTTTCTTTGTCTGATGTTTGTGAGTTAATCATTATTATTATGTGAATTGTCACGAGATGTGCTCTACAAAGTGTTAGAACTATAAAATTTTCAAAATTTTACAATTGTTTGTACCCATAAGTTTGCTAAGAAGTCCATATCATAAGCTCATGAATCCACTCTACATATCATTTTTTCCCATATTCAGTCATGTGGTCCCGTAGAATCCATTTAACCCTGAATATTTCAATGTATAATTCATATCGGCAAGAGATGGTGAAGGTCTCCCCAACCCATAAAGCATTTTTGTACTAACGTGTCTTTTGCAATCTATCGGCAAGAGACTAGGATTGTCTTACTGATAAAATTTCATTTGGTAATGCATGTCAGGTAGGCACAATTTTTAGTCTCAGTGAAAGAAGGATCCTATCGGCAAGACAATATGCATCAGGGTGAGTTATATCGAGCCTATTGGTGTCTTACTGATTGAACACATAGAGACATATCGGCGAGAAAAAATTCATCGGTGAGATGTCCTGGAGCATTCATCTGGTCTTTCCGACAAAGTGGAAGGGGAGTCTATCAATGATTATCAGGATGAAGTCAAGGAGTCTTGCCGACTCATATGTCACACTGACAGGATTATGCTAGTAAAGGACCTAATAGTATGTATTGATTATCAGAGAGACTAATTTCATCGGAGAAAGATATGAGAGTCACACCGAGTGTTGTTTCATCAGCGAGAAAGTAATTATGTCTCAGCGACTAGAAAATAAACCAAGGGATATATCTCGGTGAGATACGAAGTAATCTGTTGAACATCTGCTCGACTCAAAATGTCACAGCGATATACATAGGACCAAGAGGATAACTATTGATGAGACTCAAAATGTCGATGAGACTGTGAGACACTAGAGCGATATATAGTTCATGACTGTCGGTGAGACTTTGAAGTGTCAGGGAGACTACAGGATGTTTTGACGAATGGTTTAATGAACGCTGCTAAAAGCTATCACCCAAGATTTGAAAATGTCTCACCAACAATACTATATGATGTGACAGTGAGAGTTTCGAAAAAGGACTTACTGCACTCGTGTTTTAGCTAACACATTAATGGCGTGATGGAGCACAATAAAGGGGAATTAAAAGAAATGACTAGATGGAAAAGTGAAAGTGAGTCAATACTGCAAGAAATCCTGAAGATAGCTACCATGGAAGACACAACGTTGGATGAGGCGTGCGGGCAAAATGAGAAGATGGTAAGAATGGAGATCACAATCTGGAATGCAATAGGAGATGCAGATACACATGAACGTTGGGATTACTTGGATCACCTATCTAAGATTCATTTATGGCTTAACAGAGCCTGATTATCTTTTAATCTATTGTTGTTTTAAAATATGACATTTCTGAAAGGACACGTCCTTTCGAGTATTTGATGTATAAATATCTGTTTTGGTAGCAAAATAGAGAACATAAGATAGGATATAGAAGAAAGATACAGTAGATTAAAATGTCATACTATGAGACTATGATGCATGTTTGAAATTATGGAGATATCAATGAAAATCATTTGATGTGGTGGCGTATTTCTAGTATCAGTTGTTTGTTGTGTTCATTGAAAGTATTACTGAAGTTGTCTCCAAGGTTGATGTTTTTCTGGTTATTTAAATTGATATAACAAGTTTATATTTAGTTTATCGGTGAACATTTGTTGTATCTATATGGTTGATTAATTGGTTCTTTCAAGAAAATATTAAATCCTTTAAGTTGATCATAGTAATTAGGGAATCTCATTTGGATCATTAAGAAGAACTAGGTATTCATATTCTTGCATGTTTATACAAGTTATAAACTAAAATATATTCCGAACAATTAGAATACTTGCCAGAAAGAAGTTACTCAATTAGATTTTTCATTTGACTCTGCATACCCAATAAGGCACTAGTCTCTACATTTTCACCATTTAGTTTTACTCATTTTTACATTTGTTAACTGAATATATTAGGTTTTAGCTTTGATATTGCTATACAATCTATACCAAATCATATTTTATTTATCCACTCCCATTTGCCACTGTGGGTAAAATACTGTAAAATAAATGAGCATAAGTCAAGTCTGTCTCATCCATATAGGTATGTAGACACCTAAAAATGACCTAGGCCTGCAAGCTTCATTTTTACCACTTTCGTCCTAGCATAATTATGACATTTAATTATGTCCTTGGTCCACATTCTACTATTGATTAAATAATTCATAATTATTTAATTAATTCATGTCACTTATTATTCATGATTATTAAATAAATAAATTTTATTTACTTATTAAATATGTCATTAATTTTCTAAGTCTTCCCTTAATTAAATAAATCTCTTAATTTATTTAATTTCCCTCTTTGCATTTAATTCTTCCTGATTATTAAATAAATGAATTACATTTATTTATTTAATATGTCACTAATCCTCTTAATTAAATTAATTAATTAATTAATTTAACTAATTAATCTTATCTGCTAAATTAAATAATTATCTTTAATTATTTAATTGCCAATTAATATTCTCCTCATTTTAAATAAATTAAATTATTTAAAATGTCATCTCAATCTAAACTGTCAGTCCATTTTGATAAATAATCTGAAAAAGATTATTTATTATCTCACAAAATCAGTATTTTGAATTAATTTAATTCAAAATAGTAACTAATCTTCTAAAAATCAAGTAATCGGGCAGATTCTTGATTTTCCAAATCGAATCTTCAGTCCACATCTTATCTTCTTGATTTTTTGAATCTCACAAATCAGGCAATCTTATCTTCTTGATTTTTTGAAGATCTTTATTTCTTCTAATTAATTTCCTCATTTATTCTCCACCGTCGATCCGATTATCTGAGATTTTATTCTGACCGTTCAATTAAAGAATTTTCCCTAACCCTAATTAGGGATTCTCAGGTTTAATCTGGACCTCTCATTTTAGGTTCTCATCATCAATTAATCTCACCCGTCCATTCGAAATGGAATTTTCTATAAAATGCTATTTTCCTCACTTTTGGCTTACACACGCACATGCTAAAATTTTAGATTTACGCACATATTATAGGCATTTATTAGCTTGCACACTTAAGGCTTTTTCATTTTTCAATTATTATCATTGTTTGATCAAAGTCTTAGACATTGTCATAGGCATTTAGATTTTAATTAAATCCTTCGAAACTTGCTTTAGTCTTGTCTCTTGTCATAGTTGCTCATACACAAATCTGAGGGAATCTTTATTTACTGGAAGCTAGGAGGTGTAACGAAGGTGAACCATGGAAGATGAAGAGTTCTGGTGATATAATTGCCTTTTATTTTCATTATATTCCTTTGTGCTTCGTTATTTTCAGTGGATTTTGATGTTATTGATCTAATCATCTAACAATCTATTTTTCCCTTGATTACATTGGTGAACCCGACTCCATTTTTCTAGTTTTCCGTACGTTTTTTCTATGTTTTTTGCTATTTTGTAGGTACAGGTACGGAAGGATGCAACTATTTTTTAAAAATATCGTGATGCATTTGATGCGTCGCGACACATACGCTGACAGAAGAGCCACAATCGCTCTGATAAGCCGCAACTGACATCTAGAACGACGCATCTAATCAATCGTGCCACATTTGAAGTCCAGAACGACGCATCTGCTATGTCACGCCGCATCTGACTGGTAAAATTTTTCTTTCAGTTTTGACATTTTGATTTTCGGATCTTAGGGTTTTCTGGTTTCTGTTTCTTTCTGGTTTTCTGGTCTTCTGATTTTCCTGGTTTTTATTCCTACATGTTAGCTAGATTAGATTTTTGGGTTACTAATCTTCATTTGTAGCGTGTGGAAATCACTATTCGGGTGTCGAAGATAATTGCATTAAGAGACTACTAATCTTTTGTTTGCAGATTCGAATGTCGAAGACAAGATAAACAAACATTGTGCTTTTTTTTCATAGATTAGCAAACATTTGATTTTGGTGCATATAAAAAAGAACACTCATGTCTTCTTTGATTGATTGTGTTTGCAAGATGGTAGGTGAGTATGCTCTCACTTGGTGAAAACCTCGTGATCAGAAAACCAAACCCATCTTTATTTGTTATTACCCTGACTTGGTATATCGGAGTATCCTCTCCCCTCGCGCTTTCGGGCGATCTTGGGTGTAAGAGAAACGGTTACCAACTCTAGAAATTGGGCCTGCCTGGGGATTTCATCACCCCAACGCGACTCAAACTGGAAATGGAGCTAAAGCCAAGCTACCCCCGACCGGTATATAAATGTAAACCTTAAGGGAAAACCTAAGGTTGCTTGTGCGGATGTGTCATACGGACGGAGTTGTACTCCCTTAAACCTGTTGAGCTTAACCTCTTCAGGCTGGAGTGCCACCTTAATGGTGATTAATCTCTTGCCCCATGTATGGCCACTCGAACGGGGTCCCTAACTAAAAACTCTTGTATAGAAAGCCAAAATCCTTCTATTTGCTAGCGCAGCACCGGTCGGTGTGAAGGCATCCACACTTTCGCAGTTTGTAGTAGAGGTGATCAGCTCGCCATGGGAGTTTCATGGGGGTTGGAAGCTTGGATGGCCTGAGAAGAGAGTGCACTATAAGGGGGAGCCTGTGCATCCAAGCTTCTGAATTCACACGCTACAGATATGTAGTTGGGGAAACCTGTGTGGAATCTAGCGAATATTGTCACGACCTAACCTAGGATTGTGCTTATCTGATGTGTGTTTGGTTACTTTTAAAACGCTGTGTTTGTCAAGTGTATTCTGGTTCTATCACAGTTCGAAACAAGACAATCTCCAAACAGATCAAAATTTCCATCAAAACAACAAGAAAATCATTTTGGAATCAAACTGAGTCACATCTGTCGAACCGCAACTGATTTTCTGAAATGCAACTGCTCTGTTAAACCGCATCTGAAACTTAGAACGCCGCATCTATAGGCATCACAATGCATTTGAACACTGAAAAGCCGCATATGCCAAATCAAGTCGCATCTGACAGTCCAAAAGCCACAATCCCAAAAACGAACCGCATTTGCTAAACTATGACACAGTTGTAGCTTCAAACGACGCATTTTCCTATCAAAATTTTAAACTTTACAGTCGAAACCTGAGGTCTTCAACTTGTCAACCATTTTTCAACCATTGTTTCTAGGAAGATTCTGTCAGAAACCAAACTTGAAATTGCTCAAAGTCTTGACCACTAGTTTGCATTCATTACCATAGGTTTCATACTTCATTCTTTTTCGTTGCATACATTTGTCATTAGATTATCCCTAGGTTCACATTTTGCATACTTAGGATTAGGCAAATCTTCAGCACACTTTGCAAAGTCATTGTTTTCAAAATTAGGCCCTCTTGGACTAAGTTATCAAACCCCCTTTTTAGTCATTATCCTTTTTTGTGAGATTTTTTCCAACTCAAAAGTCTAGTTAGGAAAACTCACTAGTCATTTAGACCTTGTCACCTTGTCATTTTCAACAAAGTCCTTTAGCAATCAAAATCGAAAACAAAGTTCGAGCTTAGAAGTGCTTAGATAACCTTGTCTTACATTGCATACACATTGCATATCCTACTCACAAAAATCCAAAAACATTAGTCATTCTAGGTGTCATTTTGAACTTAGACTTCACGTAGTGTCATACTTGCATTTAGTTGTCATTCCCATTTGAGCAATCTCATTTATGGTCGAAACTAGACTTCAAAAACAAAAGAGACAAATGGAAAACTTTCGACAAGATCCTACGTTTAATGTCAACAATCCTCCACATGACCCAAACTGGACCTTCTACGATCCATTTTCCAATTTAGACAATCAACCTCCAATGACAACGCAATCCTCATCAAACTGTCCATTCGAACAATTCTTGCAAAAAGATGAAAATGGCCAACTACTTTAGGAAAACGTAGAGGCATTGACACAAGACCCAGAGGCCTATCAGCTTGCTGAAGCAATGGTCCGTTAGGACAGAGACAGATTCTTAGCTATGCTCTTGAGTGAAGGAGCTAAGTTACCACAAGGATTTGACGTTAACACGCTAAATTTGACACATCCTGACCCTAATGCCAACAACACACATAACATGTCACATAGTGGTCAACTTCCAAATACTACAAGCAATACTTCCTTTGGGACCACAACGACAGTGCATACCACTCCCAACGTCCCAAACACCCCCAACATCCCCAACACCACAAATCTCACTACAGTCAATACCACGACAATAAATGCCACGGGGGCATCTTCAAGTCACAACAATCCCCCCTTGACAGCTCCATTTACTACCATGAGCACAACTTCGACATATCCACTCAGTGGTATCTCACAAAATCCTTCGGGAGGAGCCACAAGACATGTATTTATCCAAGGAAAACAACAAAACATTAACACGACAACACAGTCAAATGTCATTGCCTCCCAAGGTACAAACACAAACGTTCCCCTTGTACAGAATCAACAATTCACACAAGGCAGCCAAGTAAAACAACCCATGACATCATTAACACACCATAACATCCATGGTCATAACATCCCCCAAATAACGACACACATGGCTGGGGGACATATCCCAACCTACTCATCTAGCATTCACACTCATCACCATGCGCCCAATCACAACCTTCAATACCAACATGCACCCAATCATAACTTCCAGTACCAACAACATGTCAATCCGCACACGTCATACATACCACAACAATCCATACCGCCACAATACACCAATATTCACGCACAACAAATGGGAACACATGGTGTACCAGGTAATCCAACATATAGAAACATAAACAACCCTGATATGGACGCCCTTAAAACAAGAATGAGGGATATGGAGAAAACTATCCAAAACATGTACATTTCAGACAAGAAATCAGAAATATCATATGACCTAAATGTATACCCATTTGACACGAGCTTATACATGCCTCCATTTCTGCTAGGATATGTGTCACCCAACTTCACAAAATATAGAGGCAAGACAAATCCCATTGAACATGTTCGCGAATTCGCAACCAATTGTATGGACATCGCCTATGAACAAACATACTTGATGAGACTTTTTTCTAAAAGTCTGGTGGGTCAAGCCCTTAAATGGTTTTCAACTCAAAAGGATATCCAGACATGGGATGAGCTCAAATGAAAATTCATAAGAAATTATGCGTACAACATCGACATGGATACCTCTATCACTAGCTTGTGCAATCTCACGCAAGAGGATGCTAGAGAGACATTTATTCCATTCTTTCAAAAATGGAGAAGCCTCACTAGTCGATGTCACATTGATATCCCCAAAAGAGAAAAAGTTGACATGTTTGTCCAAACACTTCTAGGGTCCCTAAAATTCGCATTGCAAATACATTGTTGCACAAATTTCACATAATTAGTTGAAAAAGGGGTCCAGATTGAGAAAGCCCTTATCACAAAGGGAGAATTGAGATATGGTTCCAAAAACATAAACGTCAATCCACCCGCTGACAAAAAAAAATATTGGGTTAAAAATAAGCACGTTACAAACGACGGTGTTGTCTACGCCAAGACTGTAAACACTATAGGTCCTGTATTGGCCCTGAAAGGGGTTCAACAACAAAACAGACCAACAACGACATTGACACCTCCTCCCAATACTTTTTCAAACAACCAAAGCGGTCAAAACAATTAGGGACAATACCGTTAGATGAGACAATTTCCTAGGGGTCGCACATACACCCATTTGGGTGAACCCATTGAAGAAGTCCTTAAGAAATGCCTCCAGCATAGGGTCATCATACTTCCGAAAAGAAAACTGTATGACCCAGGACAATTCAAACCAGCATGGTGGAATGACAATGCACTTTGTGAATACCATCGAGCAAAAGGGCATACAACCTCTAACTGTTGACAACTGAAAAACATAATACAAGATCTTATCGAAAGTCGCACCATCAAAGTAGGTGGATCACAATTCACCTCCAATTCAGATCATACTATCCACAAGAATCCACTGTAGGACCATGGTTCTCATAATGCCTCCACTTCAGGTTCACATAATCAAGCTAACTTCGCTCGAGTCAAGTACGACTATTTTGGTGGACCTATTATAAACAATGTCCAAACTGAAAATGAATACATCAATACCATTACGGTTAGAAGAGCACCCCAATGTAACGCTACTACTCGCAGTGGCAAGGTCACTATAGCTGGTCCACCTCCTGCTGGACAAGCCAAAATCACTATACCGGGCCCATCGGCTAAACAATCACAACCTGCTCCATCTACTAAACAGCCAAAACCTGTCCCAACCACATAGCAATGGAAACCCAAAAGTCAATTCAACCTCATCGACCAGCTAGGAAAAATTCCCGTGCAAATATCTATCCTTGAGTTGCTTCGTATCTCTCCCGCGCACAAAGAGATCCTAGATAAAACTCTCCTAGAGTCATCGGTCCCCAAGGACATCGATGTCAATCAATTTGAAACTATGGTGGGATATCTCACTACGCCGCACCACGTCACCTTCTCGGACCAAGATTACTCATCACATAAAACCAACCACAATGATGCGTTACACATAGAAACTTTTGTCCACAAGCACAAAGTTAGACAGGTTTTAGTAGATGGCGGAGCAGGGTTGAACATATGCTCCCTCAAACTGGTTAAGGCTCTAGGGTTCTCTGATGCATGCGTGGACCCAACAAAAAGTATAGTGATCAAAGCATACGATGATGAGGAACGCTCTTCACGGGGCGTTATCTCTCTCCCTATCAGAGTGGGACTGGTCATTGTGGACACAACCTGCCAGGTCCTGGATTTGGAACTACCATATAACATCTTACTTGGCCATCCATGGATTCACGCCTTAAAATCCATTCCGTCTACATACCACCAATGCCTCAAGTTTCCATTTGATGGCACAAAAGTAACCATATACGGAGACCCCGACCCTTTCCAATATTGTACCAACTTAAGGGGTATCTCCGAATACCAGGTACCTATTAACCGAGAAGCACCTGGCTCCTCATCATCCAAGTATATCAACCCTTCCGCACTCACATCATCTTCCACATCCGCTCCATCCACGTCTTTCGCCATACCACCACCTTCCACCAGCCCTAAGACTGAATCAACTGTCAAAATCTAGGACCTTGGTTGTGGGGAGTTCAAACTGAATACAACATATAGCATAATGACAATACCCACGGCTCCAAAGATATATGGTCGGCCATGTTTCAAAATGGAACCTCGGGAAACTTTCAAAGTCCCACTGAATACAGTTTTTATCAAGTGGGGAGACATGAGTGATGAAGACCTTGCTGACATCATAGGATGGATCTATAAGGATACTATCACATTACCTCCATTACTAGTTCAAAGATATGGCAAAGGTTACAACATCATGAAGGCTAAAGGCTAAGATGGTACTAGTGGGACTCCCTAGTATGAGTGAGTACATGCTTCTGACAGTGTCGAGACTACTAGGGAAACCCTCACCGAAACAGAATCCCATGAGTGAGAATTTGACTCAGAACGATCCCTAAGTGACTGTTGCCTTGATGATTTGTTTGTCGAACTAGGGGAACTGACCTCTGAACAACGATTTTGGCAAACATTCAAAATTGAACAAGCACCAAATAGTCAAAGTCCCACTACCACCTCCCATGTCGTACAACACCCGTCATATGAACCCCATCAGTCCAATCAATCCGAGGTATCAGACGACATTGAAAACCAGGGCTCTAAAACCTTCACTCCCTATTTTGACAATGAATATGACACTAGTGAAGGAGAATATTGGATAGAGTTCGATGTCGAGTTGGATGATGATAATCTCATATACAACATCACGGATTCTGTCTACATGCTATCCACATCCTCACCACAATTTACAAGCATTGACGATGGCATTTCCTTAGTTTACCCTGAGCTAGTCGATTGGGACCAACAAGGACCGCCAGTGCTAGATACATTTTAGAATGATGAGGCAATTGCTGAATTTATGGGACTGAGAGAAGGCATACCCAGTGGGGACCACAAATCAGGATTTGCTATTGATTTAGACTGCACGACATACTTTGGCGAGATTGTTCAGTCCTCTAGTCGTAAAAGTAAAAGTAAAAATAAAATAAAAAGTGAAACGTCTCTAGGTGAAAACTGAAAGGCACCTCTTGATGATAAAATAGTAAAAATAAAGGACGTATCTTTGGGTGAAAACCTCTCTGAGGTGCCCAAAGATGGAGGACTGGACTTTCTCCCTGTGCAACAGGAGAAATCGGCTATGCTTATTGAGGACACAATAGAGGATAACATTTCAACTGCAGAAGACCCCAAGATGGTCCTATTTGCTGCATCACTGACTGATGAAAAGAACCCAGAATTTCATAAATTCTTTGCAAAACGAAAAATAAATTTCGCGTGGTCCTATCCTGACATGCTAGGATTGGACCCAAAACTGGTTCTGCATCATCTCCCACTATTACCTAATGCTAAACCAGTCAAGCAGAAGTTGTGCAAAATGCACCCCCAAGTTGCCCTATTGGTCAAGGCCGAGTTAAAGAAATTGCTAGATGCCAGATTCATAAGGTCTATTGACTACGCTGAATGGATTTCTAATTTGGTCCCGGTCATAAAGCCAAATGGGTTGATCTGTGTATGTAAAGATTTCTGAGACCTAAATAAAGCGTGTCCAAAGGATGACTTTCCTTTTCCAAACATTGACATCATAGTGGACCTTACAACAGGATATGAGATGTTATCCCTCATGGATGGTTTCTCCGGTTATAATCAAATCCGCATTGCTCCTGAGGATCAACACAAAATGGCATTTACTTGCCCATGGGGTACATACTATTGGAACGTCATGCCCTTTGGTCTCAAAAATGCAGGTGCCACATATCAAAGGGCTATGACCACGATCTTCCATGACATGATGCACAAAATAATGGAGGATTATGTAGATGACCTATTGGCCAAATCAGCAACAAAGAAAGATCATTTGAAGGTACTCGACATAATTTTCAAGAGACTTGAAGAGTACAAAGTCCGGCTAAACCCTAAGAAGTGTGTTTTTGGGGTCACATCAGGTAAACTCTTGGGGTACATAGTTTCCCGAAGGGGCATAGAGGTCGATCCGGCAAAGGTCAAAGCTATCATAGACATGCCACCACCCAGAGGAATCAGTGAACTAAGAGCTTTACAAGGCAGAGTACAATCTATTCGGCGTTTCATAGCCCAATTGGCAGATAAGTGTCATCCGTTTCAGTATCTATTGTGCAAGGGTATCCCCTTTGTATGGACGGATAAATGTCAAGAGGCCTTCCAGCAAATCAAAGATTACCTACTGTCAACACCAATCCTCATGCCTCCTATTCATGGAAAGCCATTAATTCTGTACATCTTGACTACTAGTTCAGCACTGGGGGCATTGTTGGCCCAAAATGATCATGAAGGAAAAGAAAGAGCAATCTATTACATCAGCCGCACACTGATAGGCTATGAGTTGAACTACACATACATTGAACGTGCATGCCTCGCTGTTGTCTTTGTGTCCCAAAAACTAAGACATTATATGCTCAGTCACCAGACACAACTCATCGCCAAGATTGATCCACTGAAATATCTCTTAAGTCGGGCGGCATTAACAGGTCGGCTGGCAAAATGGGTCATGATACTAAGCAGTATGACATACAATATGTCGAGCGTAAGGAAATAAAAGGACAGGTAATAGCAGATCAGTTGGCAGATGCACCAAGCCAAGTCACTCATCCATTAGTAACTGATTTTCCTGATGAGTCCATTTTTCATGCGGAACCGGTGGCACCATGGAAGCTATATTTTGATGGGTCTCATACTGGTCATGGCTCAGGCGCTGGAATCTTGTTTATCACACCACAGGGGGATTCAATTACTAAGTCATTCAGGATCGCTTTCCCTTGTACAAATAACATTGCCGAATATGAAGCACTAGTCATAGGTTTCAAGTTGGCAATCAAATAGAAAATTCAGACGTTACTTGTATTCGGGGATTCCTAGCTTATGATCAACCAAGTGAATGATGACTATGAAACAAAGGATGAGAAGTTGCTTCCCTACAAGAGGATGGTGGACAGTTTCCTGACATACTTCCAATTGATTTCTTTTGAACAAATCCCCAGGGCACAAAATAAGGCAGCTGATGCAATGGCTACTATCAGTTCTCTCTTGGACATCCCTAAAAATGTGTCACAATTTGAGTTCTTAGTAGAATAGCTCTTGATACAGCATATGATATCCCAGAATCATAAATGGTTTGTGAACTTGTTGGTCCCAACTCTCCCTGGTATCAGGACATTTATGACTATCTAAAGTCTCAGACCCTCCCACTGAACCTATCCAATAACCAAAGGAAGTCCTTCATTAGGAAATCTGCAAGGTATGCCATTGTCAGTGACACCCTTTACCGCTGTAGTTTCGACGATACCCTCCTTAGATGTCTTGACACCAACGAAGCATGTACGACCTTACGAGAAGTGCACGACAGTATATGCGGATCTCATTCGAGTGGTCCTACTCTGGCTAAGAAGGTAATGAGACTCGGGTATTATTGGCCGACAATGGAAAAAGATGCAATTGAATATGTCAGGACTTGTCGCAAATGTTAAATTCATAGTGATTTGGTTCATGCTCCGGCACAAGAACTTTGACCGATCACTTCTCCTTGGCCCTTTGCTCAATGGGGACTCGATCTCATGGTAAGATTCATCCAACCTCATCCAACAACCACAAATTCATTATTACCGCCACTGAGTATTTCACAAAGTGGATTGAAGCCATCCCATTGACATATATTACCGAAAAACAAATATCAAAGTTCATCCTTAACTACATCATTTGTCGGTATGGCCTTCCGCAATCCATCATCACTGACAATGGACGTACGTGAGTTATGTGAGCGATTCCATATCCAACACCACTTTTCATCTCCATACTACCCACAAGGAAATAGGCAAACTGAGGCGTCCAATAAAATCATTGTCAAGATCCTAAAAAAGACTGTCAATGACACTGGTCGTGACTGGCACCTACAACTCAACCCTGCTTTGTGGGCTTATCGAACTAGCATTCATACGCCTACAGGAGCCACCCCGTTTTCCCTAGTCTTTGGCGCTGAGGCCATCTTACCCATTGAGGTCAAAATTCCTTCGCTACAAGTCTCCCTGAAGGGTCTAACCAATGAAGAGGAGTACCGACAATCACGCTTGCATGAGTTGGAAATGCTGGAAGAAAGACGAAAAAATTCACTGAACCATCTCCAAGCATATCAGAACCGTCTTTTTCATAGCTACAATAAAAAGGTTATTGTCAGAAAGTTTTACATTGGTGACCTAGTTCTCATGCGGAACCCCAAGAACCAAGCAGACAGAGAAAAACCAAGAAAATTTGAACCAAACTGGCTAGGTCCATACATTATCATATCTTCTTTTGGTTCCTGAGCTTATCAACTGGTAACTCCAGATGGAGAACAATTGACAGAGCCCATCAATAGTTTACATCTTCGAAGGTTCTACGCATTGCATCAGAGGATGGAGCTACAAACCATAAAATACAAAAAAATTGAAAAAATTAAAAAATCATCACCCTGATAAAAACCTGGCAAACAGGCGTCTTGGTGACACGAAAAAAATTTAAAAAAATCATGAAAATAGTAAAGAGAAAAATGATTCGTTCAATAGTGAAAACCTGGCAAACAGGCGCTTTGGACAAGTACCATGGTGAAAACCTAGCAAACAGGCACCATGCATAATCAATCATTGCTCTGCCATCTACTATCACTTTGTCTAACTTGGCCTAGGATGAAAGGTATTTTTGCCATTATTCTGCAAATCACCACCACATCCTACCCTACCTGTCATAGTAGATAAATGATTGACATCAAGTCCTGACGACTGTCCATCTAGTAAGTCAGCAGCATCCTGTCCATATTCCCTACAAACAGCTAAGTCTTGGACCTGACTGGGGGCAAAACGTTTATCATGAAACTGCAGTGGATGTCGCACATGATCTTGGCAATTGGCAAAAAGTCTTGAAAAAAGACAAAAACATTGGAAAAAAGTCTTGAAAAAAGATAAACATTGGAAAAAAGTCCTGAAAAAAGACAAAAACATTGGCAAAAAGTCCTGAAAAAAGACAAAAACATTGGCAAAAGTCTGAAAAAAAGACATCGCAAAATGTCCTAAACAAAAAAAAAACATCACAAAATGTCCTGAAAAAAAGACCTAAAAATCATAAAACGTCCTGAAGAAAACCACAACAAATCATCAGACTGCTTGAAAAATGCAAACACATTGTCATCTATTGTCAAAGTCAGTTATATCAATCAGTCTTTGTCATTTGTCCGAACTACGTTGTCTCTGCACATTTGCTACGTAGGCAAGACTCACATTTGAGTCCCCAAGACATTAGGTCAGTCCTTTTAGGTTTGTCAAAATAAAATCATGACGCAATCTTGGGTCATCAATACAAAGTCATTGGTCGTGTCGAACTACGAGGTTTCTGAGTGTATGACGTAGGCAAGGCCATCTATCGATGAGCCCCCGAGGCCGCACTAGGTCATTCCATTAGGGTTCATGGCACTACACTAGCACACACGTCAAAAGGATTCAATCAATTTCCACATGGGAAAACTCCTAAAACAAAGTAAAACAATCATTTATTCACCATGGCAATCTCATCAACACATCACTCATATCATCAAGGCAATATCGGCATATAGTCAAACACAAGTCAAACTCGGTCAAAGCAAGTCAAATCATCATAAACCGGTCAAACTGTCAAATTTCGGTTAGCCTTCAGATGAGTCCTTTTGAATGATAATTGTTGTCATTTACACCTTAGGATGTGTCCTTCCTAGGCATCGTCATCGTCATTCAACATTTTGAGTGATCCTCTTGACATCTAAAGATCACTCTTCATGACATCAGTATTCTTCAGATGTGTCCTTCTGAAGAACCAACTCTGTCATTTATGCCTTAGGATGTGTCCTTCTTAGGCATTGTCATTATTTCGAGGGACCCCTTACGACCATTAGGGATCAAATCCTCTTGTCATCGGCATTATTCAGGATGTGTCCTTCCTGAATTCACCAATTCTCGACATTTTCCAAGGTCATCAAAACTTTAAACATTTCGACATCTCAACATTATCAAACATGGCATCTTGGCATCAGAACAATGGATATCCAGACGCACTTGGCAAACACTTAACAATTGTCTTTTAGTTTTTATCATGATATTAGTTTTTTAGCGAGATCCCACTAAGCAGGATTTAGAGAAGCAGCGACGTATCATGTCAATTGACACGCATGACTACTAGTTTCTCAGCGAGGTCCTGATTTTAGGATTTAGAAAAACAACGACATATCGTGGTAAGGACTCTTTTCTTTTGTATGTTGACAATCATGCTACTAGTTTCTCAAGGATGTCCTGGAAATAGGATTTAGAGAAGCAGCGACCTTTCATGATTTGTCCTTGTCTTTTTTTTCTGCTTGTGGTTGATTATGACAAAAAGACTGAGGCAATCACGCTCTTGGTATGAGCCATGATCTTCCTTGTCTGTGACTACTTGTCTTACGTAATGGTACGACTTTGCACACCTTGATTTATGTCATATCATGGTGTTTGTTGGCCATTACAATAGTTTTCCCAATGAGGATTAAGAGCAATAAATATTAAAAGTCCTATAGTAAAGTTTTGAAGGATTTGGTCTAGGAATTAGCATGCATTTCCGTCAGTCTCATGTCTTCTCCTCTTTGGTCTGATCAACTTCTCTCATTGGTCTCGTCATCTTCTCTCATCCATCCCACGATGATATCCTGTGACATCCAAAAACATAAGTGCATACATGATCATATAAACATTACATTAGGTCCATACATACATCATCCATGACATTAAATCACATACATAATCACAAACATTGCATTAACATAATCATATAAATAAGCATTGCATAATCATGGCATCAAAATCACAAATAGGAATCATATCACATACATGATACATCACAAATCATACATCATACATATAATAATACATAAAGCAAAGAGCATCACATAACACATGTAAGCCACATCATAACTGCATCATCATATAGTATCATCTCAAAATGTACAATGTCATAGGATAAAGTCATGAGATATCCCAAAAATGGAGCTCGCAGGCTCAATAATATACATAAAGTGTCACAATATCAAAATTCCCCTAGGGTAGACTCTCATCATCCCCCCGAGGCGAAGAATGTGGCGGCTGAAGCTCTGTCACTGGCACTGAAACAATAGGTGGACTTGTCGCAACCTCTGTCTGTGCCACTACTGGAACTGAGAAGGCAGGTGTCATCTCAACAGTATAAAACATCTGTGATGTCACTGCAGCTGGACTCTAAGAAGTAGATGGATCACCAACTGGTGGTTGTACATGTGCTGATCTCAGTACTGAACCAGTCGACCTAGGACTAGGAGTATGCCAACACGAATGATGTGACCTATGCCCTGAAGTGTGCCCTGTCGAGGTAGACCCTTTGACACTAGTATGACTCCTGGTACCACTACCACTGCCTGACCTATGTCCACTGCCTGTCCTCGACTGTGATTGGGACAAGGTAGGATCTCGTCGCTCTGGGGGAACTGCCTGCTCATGTAGGGTCATGTACTACCCTAGTCTAGTGCTCACCCTAGAAAGCTCACGAGACATGTCTCCCATAGGCCCTGTGCATAATGCTACAAACTCTGTACACCACTGGGCTGCATCCTGTTGGCGGATCACCGCCTGATCTCGCTCTACCTGGGCTACCTCCAACACTGACTGTAAAGATCGGACCTGTGCCAGGCTGGCATCCAATCTCTGTTGTAGGTCTGCCACCCTTTGATCTGCTGTGGCATCCTAGGGCAGTCCTGAGCTAGAGGGTATCTCCTCCTCCCCCTCTACCATCTGCCATCGGAGTAGTCTCTTAGCCTCATCTATGGCATCGTCCTCCTCATCATCATCATTGGCCTTCGCCTCCTCTTGCCTCTCCTCCCCATGCCTCTTTGCCTCCGCCTCCTCCGCATGCCTCTCTGCCTCTGCCTCCTCCTCATGCCTCTCCTCTGCCTCCTCCTCATGCCTCTACTCTCCCCCCTATCCTACTCCTCCTCTCTCCTCACTCTAGCATCTAAGGCTACCCTCGCTATGCACTCGCACCCTTGTCCCGCCTCTGCCTCCGGCCGTCTTCGCCATCATCTCCCCCTGCCTCCGTCTCCACCCCTCCCTCCGTCTCCACCCCTACCTCCATCTCTCCCTCCATCTCCACCCCTCCCTCCATCTCTGCCGCTGCCTCTGCCTCTGCCACCTCGCCTGGCTCATGGCACCTGCGGAATAACTGACCGTCTGTCCATTGGTGTTGGCCTGTCAGGATCTGTCAATGGCACAGGTCCGCATGCCTGCCACCATAAATCATAAGCCGGCGTCGTCCTAGGATCATTTTCTCTACCTCTCCATCCCCATGCTTGGGTTACTAGCCCGTCAATCTGTTGTGTCACAAATGCTACTGGGATGGCTGGCCCCCACGCATACTCTCTGGAAGACCTCGCGTACTCTGCTGTCCCCGCAGGTACATCCTGCTGCTCCTTGAACTGCCTAAGGACATGCTATGGGAGGTACATCTCAATGATCAGTGACGTCTGCACTGTCTTGCCAATCAGATATCTATACTATCTGCAGAAGCTGAGGTGCTCGTCCTCATCGTCCCATGCCTCACAATCTTTGTACAGCCTCCAGATGAATGTCACCATGGTGTCAATCCTATGCCGCCACCAACCGGTCTCACCCATCTGTGTCTGCTGTAGTGCACCGGCGTAGTAATAGGCATAGGGCATACCATCGGCCAACTGCAGTCTCTCAATGGGAGGTCTAAATATAACAATGTGCTCCCATGCCTAGATCATCATCAATGTGGTCCCACAGGAGATACTCTCTCCTCTCCTGTATGCAACATCGTGCAACTGATGGTAGAGTGTCCCAAGTAAGCAAGGACCCCAAGCATAAACCGTCCTATCCCGTCTCATGCCAACCAGGACATCTCCCCAACCAATAGGAAATCCATGTCCCCGGCGGTCACAAACCAAAATACCAGCAATCAGAGTTGCCAGGAAGGCATCGAAGCGCCCATAGTGATCCACCATGAACTCCCATTGGATCTCATAGCCCTGAATCCCCAGTCCTGCATCCTAATCTCGATAGTAGGCACGAAAGGTCTACTCGCCATGCCGCGGATCTTAGATGATCCGCTCCCCTCGAATAGGTACTCGGAGAATCTGGTAGACATCCTCCAGAGTAATGGTGGCCTCACCTGTCGGCAGGTGGAAGGAACAGGTCTCGGAATGCCATCGCTCGCACAGTGCAGTCAATAATCCCCTATTCACCCGAATGGCGGGCATGAACACAGCATAGAATAAACCCAGTCACATCAATCGCCGCCACTCTCATAGGCCCAACTGATCGGCGAACCGAAAGGTGGTCAGTCTGCTCTCTCTCGTATAAATAGGGGCAAGCTGTCTCTGCAAAAAGATGAACAATGCATCAGTACCTTTTGGGACAACTGTCAGCATCATGAAAAGCATCTAAGGTCACGCAAACATCAAAACAAGTTGTATTCATGATACAGGCAAATGCGTCGCAACCAAGCAATTGCATCACGAAAAGTCAACTGCGTCATTCAAAACATCAAATACATATCAATAGGTCAAATGCGTCGCATTCTCCCGCTTGCGTCGCAAATTTTGATGAATGCGTCACATTAAAGCAGTTGCATCGCAAAAACACAACTGCGACATTGAAAACAACGAGTGCATTGCAATATAACAATTGCGGCGTTACAACAGTTAGTTGCAATACAGTAAGTCAATTGCGTCGCATAAAATGTCAAATGCGGCGAGACCAGCCGTTCTACCCTAATTTGTCTTTTGCGCTTGCGTTGCGACACATCACATGCGTCGCACGCGAAAGCGATTGCGTCTTACGCGAACGCATATGCGTCGCGACGTAGACGTTGACTATCCTAGAAAGCTAAAAATGGCACGCAAAATGATAAAATGACAAAGTAAGTTAAGGGTACATACCACTGGCTCTGAGCCCTCTGGCCACCTGAAGGTCCTCACAATCTCCCCGTGGTGCTCTAACACTGGAATCACCATCATCGCTGCTATACCTTTCGCTCTGAGCTCTCGAATTTCGTAAGGTGAATAGTAAAAGTGAATTGACTTTTACCCCTTTGTCAACCTATTTATAAGGTCAAAATGACATTTTTCAAACAAGGTCAATACTAGAGGCTCATTTGACCACCTTTGACTTCCTCGTTAGTTGCTTTAAACATGTCAGAATCTGAAACCGATTGCGCCGTTGTTTTTCTGGTCATTAAATTGGTTTATCGGGACCCTTAGCAAAAAATTTATGTCGCCGACCCAAAATTGAAAACTTCCCGAGGGGGCAATGATACTCCGTACCTTTATGGGGCATATTTTTGATTTATTTTCTTTGTCACAATGCGACATGCTACATTATGACAAAGAGGGGCAAAATGTAGACACCTAAAAATGACCTAGGCCTGCAAGCTTCATTTTTACCACCTTTGTCCTAGCATAATTATGACATTTAATTATGTCCTTGGTCCACATTCGACTATTGATTAAATAATTCATAATTATTTAATTAATTCATGTCACTTATTCTTCATGATTATTAAATAAATAAATTTTATTTATTTATTAAATACGTCTTAATTGTCTAAGTCTTCCCTTAATTAAATAAATTCTTAATTTATTTAATTTCCCTCTTTGCATTTAATTCTTCCTAATTATTAAATAAATGAATTACATTTATTTATTTAATATATCACTAATCCTCTTAATTAAATAAATTGATTAATTTATTTAATTAATTAATCTTATCTGCTAAATTAAATAATTATCTTTAATTATTTAATTGCCAAATAATATTCTTCTCATTTTAAATAAAGTAAATTATTTAAAATGTCATCTCAATCTGAACTGTCAGTCCATTTTGATAAATAATCTGAAAAAGATTATTTATTATCTCACAAAATCAGTATTTTGAATTAATTTAATTCAAAATAGTAACTAATCTTCTAAAAATCAAGTAATCGGGCAGATTCTTGATTTTCCAAATCTAATCTTCAGTCCACATCTTATCTTCTTGATTTTTTGAATCTCACAAATCAGGCAATCTTATCTTCTTGATTTTTCGAAAAGCTTTATTTCTTCTAATTAATTTCCTCATTTATTCTCCACCGTCGATCCGATTATCTGAGATTTTATTTTGACCGTTCGATTAAAAAATTTTCCCTAACCCTAATTAGGGATTCTCAGGTTTAATCTGGACCTCTCATTTTAGGTTCTCATCATCAATTAATCTCACCCGTCCATTCGAAATGGCATTTTCTATAAAATGCCATTTTCCTCTCACTTTTGGCTTACACACGCACATGCTAAAATTTTAGATTTATGCACATATTATAGGCATTTATTAGCTTGCACACTTAAGGCTTTTTCATTTTTCAATTATTATCATTGTTTGATCAAAGTCTTAGACATTGTCATAGGCATTTAGATTTTAATTAAATCCTTCGAAACTTGCTTTAGTCTTGTCTCTTGTCATAGTTGCTCATACACAAATCTGAGGGCATCTTTATTTACTGCAAGCTAGGAGGTGTAACGAAGGTGAACCATGGAAGATGAAGAGTTCTGGTGATATAATTGCCTTTTGTTTTCATTGTATTCCTTTGTGCTTCGTTATTTTCAGTGGATTTTGATGTTATTGATCTAATCATCTAACAATCTATTTTTCCCTTGATTACAAGGTACACCCGCCTAGGTCTAGCAGCACCTGAAGAGAAGGTCTAAACCATTTGGCCTTGTTTGTTACCCTAAAATGTATCAAGAGATTGGCAGCCTCTTGAGGTATTCTTCCTGTGTTTTTGAGAGCTAACCCAAAGTATCATTGATGACATTCAAAATTCACATAGGAAAGTGATTGATTTTTGTCTGCTTACGGAAGAAATGCTCAAGTCATCTCGATTTAATTACACCTCGATGCTTGTGTTCACTTGGAATATCAAAAATCATGGAAGTAGTACTCAGCTCATCATGGTCTAAATTATACCATCAATGCTTGTACTCACTTTCAACATTTTTAAAGCTCTATGACGATACAAAGCACAATAAATGGATTGTTAAAATGTCAATGTTTGTATGTAGATTTGCATGATAAAATAGATTGCATTCATAATAGTTTTGCATCTATAGAGTGTTTGTTACAAAAGCTAGAAAAAGGATTCAAAAACAATGATATCTTTTCTCATAATGGATTGAGTATACTTGACATTAACAAAAACATCATTATCATATAGTTGCATAATCATTTTCATTACATATATTAGAAAGCATTTAATTTATCATTTCATCAATCATACATTTAAATCAAATAATTTGCATTAACATATCATATTTTTCATATCACACATCATAAAACTGCATGAGGAAAACTATCAAAAACATCCATAATATCATGTGATTACATTTCCATGTCATACGTCAATTCATTATATCATACAATCAACGTACCATTATATTCATTACATCATGAATTTGCATAATTTAAAAGTGCACATATCTCATTTACATTGAACGCCATATAGCATTAGAACATCATATCCATCATCATACATATAGGAACATTATCATATAATTGGGAACTATACATCATACATCTATCTCATCAATGAAAATACTACATACATCATGCATCCATACATTATCATTATACAACATCATAAATCATAGCATATCATCATGATTATAAATTGCATCCATAATATCATAATATAAGGATCATCACATGGCATATAGAACATAGGAAATAAATGCATCCATCATAGAATCATATAGAAAATGTAATAGATAGATAAAAATCCACTACATATCATATAGATATCAAAATCATAATGTCAAGTATACAATGATTTCTAAAATGAAAAGAGATATATCATCAAAAATGGTTGCAATTAGAGTGTACATCACATCTCAAAATACAACAAAAGGTACAATCATGAAAATATGTGCTGCTAGCTCCAGATAGTGCAAGCATCTCAAGACCAGTCCCTCCACCACTAGATGTACCAGGATCTCTCGGGTCTCTTGGGAGAGGCTGTGTCACACTTCTACTCATAGTCCTCGAATGGGACCTGCTAGATTAGGACTATGCATAGCTCACTTTCTGCTATGAAGGAACGACATCATAGGATTTACCTCTGTAATACTCTACCTCCTGACCAACATGGACAACCTCTTGCATATAATCTACTACAGTGGTACCATTTTCCAATTTATGTAATCTCTCAGCTACAGCCTGAGCCCCCTCTATAGTCCATCTAGTGGCATCCCTCTCAGTTTTCAATGATGTAATTTGAGCTTGAGTCCCCTCTGCAGTCCATATAGTGGCATCCCTCTCAGTTGTCAATGATGTAATCTATGTCTGAGCCACAACCAACTAAGCCTGTACCTGAGCTAGAGCCTATAAATGTGATTGGGTTTGTACCTGTATCTGAGCCTGTGTCTGCATCAATGGACCCTGAGCCTGAACCAACTGACCCTGTAAAGTATGATCCTACACTTATAGGCTCACAATCTATGTCTACTGCTAATGAGAAGGTACTATGATCCGCATAGGCTGCTCTGTAGGATCTACCACTTCTTGCCTCTTACAAGGCACCGTATACTCTTATACATCTATGGTTGGACCTAATCCACCTGCACTTGACCCACTGGCTACACCTGGTCCTCCACCTCCATACCCCTCATCATCATCACTGATATCCTCATCATCATTGTTGTCCTCCTCATCACCACTACCCTCGACATCCTCCACCTCCTCCTCACCAACCTCCTCTCTCCTTTGTCAGTTATTGTGTGCAACGGAAACCTCCTTCTCGACAGGTAGTGGTGCTAGCTCATCAGGAATGGTAATACGTGGAAATGGATGAAGAAATAGATACTCTCCATAATCGGCTAAAATAGGTGGCTCAACAATATCAGGTCAGATCTCCCAAACTAGTGGCAGTAGAGCCTAGAACTCCTAAACAATGACATCATATGAAAGGTTGGGCCCCTAGTCTATAGAATCTACCTATTGACGAGCATAATGGGCAACACCCTAGGGCATTCCCTGAACAATACCATACTATCTAAGCACTTGTCTAAGAAAAAATCTCTCCAACACCCAATATGTCTGCCCAATCAGAATCATTGATTGGCAAAGGAAAGACAACTATACATCATCATTATCCCACTACTCACAATCTAAGTAAGGTCGCCATGTCACAGCCTCTATATCATCCAATACTCTCCTCCAGTGATCCAACTTACCCAGTCTAGGATGAGTAAGTTGACCTGTATATCTATGTACATATGGCCGCATGGTAGGTCTCTATCTAACCATCACTGGATGCGTAACAACAAGATGCTCCCATGCCCACACCTATAGAAGAGTGACTCTTGAAGAAAAACTATGACCTCTAGTGTAAATATCCAAATGCAAATGATGATACAGATGGGAAAGCATACACATGCCCCAAGCATATCTCATCCCGTGCACAATCATGCTCTCGAACACATGGCCCCAACCAATAGAAAGTCCCTTTGACCTGCGATCAAGACAAAGGAACCCTCCAATGAAACAAGCCAGAACTATAGGAAAAGTGGCATAAGCATCCACCATCTTGCACCATAGAATCCAATATCCAAAAATACGATCATCCTAAAATACTCTGCAGAGGGAATTGGTCCCGCCTTGCTCTGATGAATCATAAACTACAATGTCACCAACAACAGGTATCTGCAGAATCCACCAGACATCCTC
The DNA here is from genome assembly GCA_007258455.2 of Sequoia sempervirens. Taxonomy (NCBI): domain Eukaryota; kingdom Viridiplantae; phylum Streptophyta; class Pinopsida; order Cupressales; family Cupressaceae; genus Sequoia; species Sequoia sempervirens. Next base: position 60,619,946 of record VDFB02109042.1, read on the forward strand.
AGGGGTGACTTTCAACTCGCTAGTAGGTAGGTGAAAATTATTATGCTCGTTATGCTACCTCTTTGCTAGGGCTATCAGGAGACCCTAATTAATCCTAATCTGGGGCATATCTAATGAGGACAAACCACAACATGTAATAACTATCATCTCGGGTTGTGCTAGTTGTGGTATCAAATCAAATGTCTAGGGAAACTGCTCTCAAATCTAAAGTTTCGTCAAGGCCCCCTATCATCACAAAATATTCAAAGTCAGTACTTTTTGTCAAATCATCAAACATCAATTATCCTATCAAATCTAATCAGCTCTTGGTGAGACTTTTGATTAAATATCATGAGTGAACATCATTTAACCTCACTTATCATGAGGTCAATCATCAAACATCATTGAACCTCACCTATCATGAGGTTAATTAATCAAATCAACCTTGCTTATCATGAGGTATATCAAAAAACCTATAATTATTTCTCACCTATCATGAGAATAATTATCATCAATCAAACATTAGACCTCGCTATCATGAGGTTGAACATCATCTACTTGATTACGATCATCAATCATATCAAACCAATGGCTGACATGATCAAAATCGACAAAATCAGGGATAAATTTGACAAACTACATCATTCTAACTTGGATGCGCTAAAATAGTGTTTCTAGGTGCCACAATATCAAAAGTGCCATTAAAACACCTCGAAGTGCTAAAACAGGTGCTCAAAGCGCTAATTTATCAAAAGCGCTATTTCAAGAGGCACAAGTGCTATTTCAGGACATCAAAGCACCATTTCAGTAAATGCACTATTTTAGGAGGTCAAAGCACTAATCTAATGGGTCAATGCGCTGAAATAGTCAAACTGCTAAAACAAAAATCAAAAGCACTAAAATGATTATCCTACACACTTAAACTTTGAAATCGCTAAATTGACCCACCTAAGCGCTACAAAATCCTACCTAAGCACTACTTCATTAAAAGTGCTAGAACAAACATCCTAAGCACTACATCGGGCCTTAAAAGTGCTAAAAGAAACATAAATTTCAAAAACTAAAAAATGGTATGAAAAATGAGAAAACACATAAAACAAGGAGGTTAATGGGTACGTACCGGAGGTCGTAGGTGGCCAGGCAGTTGTGTTGTCGTACATGCTCAAATCGGTGAGTGTGGTACGAGATTGGCATCTTGCTCCAAATTGCTAAAATTGCTCTTTCTCACAAATTTTTCAACTCAAATGCACAAATGAGTTTAAAATAACCTTTTTGAACCTTTTATAGGTTAATTAGATGGCATTTTGTGGGATTTATTATTATTTTTCAATGGGAGATTAATTCAAACTCATCACACGGGAAAATTTCTACATTCTTTATTGGGAGATAAATTATTTCAACATCAAATCTTCATCAAATCATCAGTTAATCATAAAATAATTGAAAAATTCCAAAAAAGTCATAAAAATAAAAAAATCATCAATTTATCTCTCAAGGGGGCATATTCATCATCACCTAAAAATCCATGTTTGGGGCATATTGAAAAAAATTTCGTCAGCAATAGCAAAATTTTCTTTGAAGCAATGTGTAAACAAATCACTTCAAAGAGGGGAAAAATGTATACACCAAAAAATGGTCTGGATAATATAATTAATTAAATACGATTTATTTGATTAATTACCCTTAAAATTCATCTACTATTAAATAAATAGAAATATTTATTTATGTAGTTCATTTTTCTAAATTCTTCAATTTTAAATTATTTTATCTAATTAAATCAGCAACTTCAATAGTTTGTATTATTTAATTATCTAAATCATGTTTCCTCTTAATTAAATAAAATATCATAAAGTTTTATTTAATTATCATATCCCTTTTTATAAAATAAGCAAATGTCAAATATTTGTTTCATTTAATTAAATATCTTCTTTTTGTTAAATTTGAATAAATCAAAATATTCAAATAAAGGAAAATTTTCCTCTATTCACTCACCTACCAAATTAGATGCAAAACATCTAATTTAATTCAACTGGAATTCACAAGAAACCTATGGAGAAACTTACAGGAAATCCTCTTCAATCTCTTTCCTCTGATTCTTCCAATCCTCTGCAAGATGTTTTTTTGGGAAGGAACAATCCCCATGATTAGCTCAAGCTTCTTCATCTCTCACCATTCAATCCTCCAGATCAAATCCAAGCCTTTGCTATGCTACCACATCATAGGATGCTATCGGGAAATCTATATATACAGCCTTCTAAAATAGGAAAAAGATCTCAACTTTGTGCAAACTTACTCTGCAACAATAGCAATCAAGCAATCAAGCATCTTAGCAATAGCAATATCATTTAGCAATATCAATCATAGTATAGAATCAATATCATAGTTGCATCGTAGATCACTGCTTCCTTTTTATCATATTCATGTCAGCGTAGATTACAGTAGCTTCATCATATCATCTAGAAATCACCATACAGGATTAAATTATTGCATTTAGCAGCATCTCATTCTCTAGATTGGCATTTTAACAGTCACAATGATTACCAAATCTGAGAGCCCTATGACTTAATAGATATTTAGAGATAGAGAACAATATGACGCTTTCAGTAGATTTATGCTTTTAAATTAGTTTAATTGTTGTTAAATCTTTGATATAATGTCTTATTAAGAAGTGTTGTTTGTTATTTTACTCATTACTTATTCCACACTTATAGTAAGGACTCATAGTCCCATGAAACTTGATGCATTATTTAATGGGATTATACAAAATGAAATGTTAGAGGAAACAACATTGTATATTGAGGTTGATGAGTGTTGATGTTATTTATCATTGATGTCAAAGTTGAAGATATCAGTGGTGCAAGTGAAGAAAAAGATCATTGATGTCAGAGGTCACTTAGTATCAGTGTAATGGTATTGGTGTTTGTTTCTTGACTTTGATACTTCATCTCATGGTGTTTACAAAGATACACGTTCACTATTTGTCTTAGGTATTTGCTCACATGGTGTTGATGCAAAAATTGCAAAGTGAAAATGAGTTTCTCATGGCATGCTTATTTAGAAAGTTGCTTCAAGATCTATTTCATGATATTGGTGCCAAAAATCATCATGGATATCCAATACTTGTTGATTCATAGACACTTTTCATGGGTTGTAGTGGAAGAATTTTTCTTAAAGGTTTGGTTGAAGAAGGTAGAGATTACCCTAATGCCGAAGGTTGAGATAAATCTAAAGCTCATCTTCTTTGTCTATTTCAAAGTCATGATATTCTGCATCAAAGATATATGGTGAATATTAAGGTCAAAGAGTATTTATATTAGAGGTTTGAATTTGATTAGGGTTCTTTCATTATTGAAAAACTTGTTTCTAAAACCATAAATATAAGATTTTTGTGTAAAGTTGTTAACAAAATTACTTTTTTGTTATATTTGGAAAGTAACTTGTTATTGGAGGTTAAATTTTACTTAAGTAAAGTCTTTAAGGGTTTAAAGTCATGACTCAACCAACCCTTCTTTGTAGTGTTACCAGTTAAACAAGTTTAAATCTTATATTATGCCGCCTAAAACAAAATCAATAGCTATTATTAAATTGAGTATTGGTGGGTATTAAAGGATCATTGGTTCCAATTTAAAGTTGGTGAATGATTACTTTCAGAAGCCTAAATTTGGATGGGAGACTAACAGTCATCATATTTAGATTTTTTTTGTAATTGATTAAATAGGAAAAAACCTATGGTTAATATGTGGTGCCAAAAACTAAGATAGATATTCTAGTTTAAAATTCTTTTTTTATTCCAATGGTCAGAAGTTTAAATGGGGTTTTTTTGTTTTGAGGAATGGAAGTATATTTTGATTGAAAAAAATATGATAGACAGATATCACAATTTTGTTCTAGAATTCAAGATGATGCCTTTATCAAGAGTAGATATATAGAGGAGACTAAAGTAATAGGTTATCAAAGTGCTAAATGGTATGACTGAAATCTTGAAGTCTATTTTTTTTCTATGTAGATTGACTTGATCTGAATGATTCCTTGTGTGTTTGGAGCTTGATGAAAATAAAGACAATTTATGAGTTTGCATCTCAAAGTTCTATTTGTATAAATGTCTATGTGAATATTTATTAGCTTAATAGTGGACATGAATTTTGGCTCATTTATTTGTTTATTCAAAAGATGGTTATAGTGACAGAAGTTTGATTGAAAGTAAGAGCATTATGAAGATTTGTATGGAAGTGTTGTGAATGTGTATGTGGAGACATGATCTTGAAAACATTATTTTGAGTCATTGTATCAAAAAATAAAGGTGCAGGTAATTTGTTTTCATTCATATCCATAAGGTTGATGCTTTTCATAGAAAAGTGTTTGTCATTCATATCTATTTGTTCATTGTGTGTTGAAGAGGATTTTTGTAGAGAGCTCCTTTTCCATTTATGTGAAGAGGATTAAATGTTGAATATTTTCATATGAAAGAGGGAGATAAATTATTTTTAGGGCAATGATATGTATGGAAATAGAGTAACCCTCCAGTTTTGTGCTTGATTTCTTCTGAAGTGATGTTGTATTGCCAGTAAGGCATGGTATTTTCTAGTGAGGCGTGATATTTTTCATTGAGACATGAGGATTTTTTATGAGGCTTGATTGATTGCCAGTGAGGCTTGGTTGATTGCCAATGAGGCTTGGTTAATTGATAGTGAGGCTTGTTGTATTTCCAGTGAGGCGTGCAATTTTTAAACAACAAGGTTTTGGCCAATGTGGCTTAATAAAGCAAATTTTTAGAGTGTTATTTTCACCCTTTGAGGGTTTTCCCACTCATAAATCCTATGCTTTGTTTCTTCTTGATGGTGTGTCACTTTTTTCATGGTTGATTATCCTTGATTCAAATGTTATGTTCTAATTTGCATATCTTTGTGATTTTCATAACATACAATATCTAGAGTCTTTGAATAATCAAGTGTGTTAAGTTTTGAAATTGGTTTTATTTGACCATTGATTCACCACCCCCCTCTCAGTGGTCCTATACTCCAACAAGTGGTATCAGAGGTTCCCTGAAGAAGTTTAATCAACTTGGGTTTGGTGGTGGAGTATAATGGAAAAAAGTAAAAGAAACAAAGGAAAAATAAATACCCAACATGATGCTAAACAACAAGCACCACTTAAACTAAGTACAAAGGATGATGAAGTAGTTATAAGAAATGACTTACGAACTAAAAGGGATACAAGGTTAGAGGATGATTTTGTAGTTGAGAATGTTGACAAAGAAGGAGAACACTTTGTGAGTGACTATGAACAAGAGTATGATGAAGATGATTGTGAAATTGATATTAAAGCTGAACTTATTTGTACCCTTGATGAGATTAAGAAAATTAGAATGGAGAATCAAAGATTAAAGTTGCAGCTCCAAGAAGAAAAGGAGTTTAAAGCCAAGACACTTTCAACCCTTCAAGAAGTAGAAAAAATAATCATAGATTTGAAGGTACAAGTTATAGAAGTTAAGAAAATAGAATTCAAAACTTAGTTTAAGGTAAAAGAGGTTGATTGTGAAAGATATGAGTTAGAGATAGTTTCTTTAAGGAAGGAACTAGAAAAAATATCGTCCAAGTTACACAAGTCACTTCAATTTGAAAAGAGTACCGAGTGTTTATATGAGATGTTGAGAAAGAAAAAACATCACTAAGATACTATTGGGTTAGGTTTTGAAAGAGGGAAGAGTTCTAAGGTCAGAGAAACACCAAGGAAGAAGATAGATCTAAACTATCATTCTGCTTCTCCTAAGACTAAGGAAAAGAATAAGACATTAGAAGATATTCCTACACAATCCAACAAGAACAAGTTAAGAAAATATTTTCATTCAGAACAACATCAAAGGTTTAGGTTTGAAAATTCTTTTCATAGTTATTGTTATTCATGTTATGAATTTGGTCATAGAGCAAAAGAGTGTTGGATGCATGCAAGAAAAGTTGAATTGAATAAGCATCCTTATGAGTGGTCAAATGGAAGAAGTAAGATTCCATGTTATAAATGCAATCACCTAGGTCATACAACAAGGTTTTGTGGGATACTTTAGTCATGAATGAAATTTCCAAATTCTCAAGAATATATAATTTGTTTTCTTCACATATGGGTAACAAGATTATATGCTATAGATGTAATAAGTTTGGACATAAAACACAATATTGTATGGGTGATTTAATGAAACCAATTAATCATCTCATGAAGACATGCACTATGAAGGTTTGGAGAAGAAAACAAGATAAATAGAAGAAAGAATATGAGCTTGTGCATACTACACAAGTGACATCTATAAGTGCATAAAGAGAAGCATGAGGTTAGGGGGAGATGTTTGTAGTTTTATCATTTTTCCCCATAAAAAATAACAAAGAGGTTGTGTCTCTTTATGTTATTGACAGTGTGATCTAAGTTTTTGACAGTGATGTTAAAATGGTTCTTTCAAATACCATGGCCTATGTAGTATTCTCGACACGTGTTATCTCTATCACATTTTGTATATGTTCATTAGATCTTACCTTGAGAAATTCTTGTTGTTGTAGTAGTATGGTGTTTATGACAATTCATATTTAATAGTTTCAATGACAGTGAGATATGGTAATCATGATAGTCCATATTAAGTCACCTCATGCACAAAAAACTTAGTGGAATAGTAGAGGTTCAATCACGTCATTCAATGAAGTTCATTCATTCTTCTTAATAGTGAACTTGTGGTAATGGTCTTATAATGAAGAGCTCATTTGATCAAAATCCTAGTATCTATGTAAGGGAAGGTTTGTGAAACATAATAAAAGTTGAATGCGTAGTTAAGGGACAACAAAGAAGAACTAAACTCAAGAGGATAGCATAGTTTTTAAAAGTTGTTGTGATGATCAAAGGGTTCTTGGAATGATAGTCCTTTAAGCCATTGATCTATTATTTTTACTATATTTTATTATCTTACAATTATTCAATTGTAGGGTGGATAATGTTTTGTATTTTATATTCATGCATAGTGTTTTTGATAGTGAATTGATAGGTGATCAAGTGACTATTTGCAAGGATAGTTCTATAGCTACTTAAATAGTGAGGAGTAGGTGTGTAGATGGTGAATATGTTTACAAATTTTAGTGGAGTAGTGTAGTACTATGCATAATGATCTTAATGATTTTTTTTCATGAAAAGATAGTCATCTTGAAAGGGTATGTTGTTTTTCCAAGAAAACTGCCCTTGATATTATGAGAATTTGGAGTACTTAAGCTAATAATCTTAATAGTTCTCAAAAGAACATGGAGTGAAATGTATAATAGTCAATATTCAATATGATGAAAGGTTCAAAGGAAAATTCATTGATGTCAAATTGGAAAAGGTATCTTGTTGGTGCAAAAGACTATAACATTTGATAGGGACAATTCATGTTAACAATTGATGCTAAAGGTGGTTGGTGATTGTTAGTAGAATTCATGGTTCATAATGCAATTAGTGGATATACACTTGCTTCATTCATAAGACTATGATTGTTCATAGTGTGACAGTGGCTTGATAATCTTTTCTATCAGAAAATGGTTAGTAACATTGTGGTGATAGTCAACTATAGTGAATTGTATGCCTTTTCACATATAGTGTCATTTTGTCTTGAGAGTATTTTGCTGCAGGTTTGGTATGCATCTTTTCTAGTGTGTCATTATGTTAATGCTTGGTCTACATAGTGGAGTATGAAGCATCTTACATACTGTATTCCTTAATGATAGTGAATTGGTGGCAAGTGATTACATTGTTTGTATGCCATTGATATGTGATCCTTGTGATGGATAGTGAGGTGACTGGAAGAATAGTGATATGTATGCTATATTTTTTACTGTGATATCCATGGTCAAGGTGATTCTCTAATGGGATTCATGTAATATTTACACAGTGTCTTTCTATGACATATTTAATCTTTATGGTGACTATGTTATAGTTCTATTTTGTTGGTGCAATTGTAGGGTTGCTAGTTGGTGCACAAGTGATTTCCATATTTTTTTCATGCACATGGAAGTGTAGTATGGATTTTTTGTACAATCCTCTTTCATTTGGTATACAAGGTGATAATGGTATGGAACAATGTTGACATAAGAATAGTGTTATTGTATAACTTATTTCCATCTTGCAGTGCTATGATCTTGAGCTCTTCTAGTTATTTTCACTGTGTTCTCAATCACCATGTGGAAAGGGCTTTGATGAGGACAACTCTTAGTCAATGATTTCATGTGTTTTAGTGATATCCATGCATGTTGACAATACTATTGTTGCACAAACCTACTGCAATGGTTTCATCATTGTAATTTATTCATAAGGATAATAAGAGATACATAAAGGGTAGTGAGTAAATATCTCCAATGGTATATATGACATTGTATAAGTTGAGAAGGACAAATAGTAGTAATAAGCAAGTTTTTCAAAGTTACCATGAAGGAAGACAGTCTTCAAACCACATTGAAGAGGACAATGGTATGAAAAGTGAACATGATAGTGCTTCTATGGTTAGTCCTCATGGTAATGCATAGTTGTGATGATTAACAATGTACTCTTGTGTCACAAATCAAAAAATCATACACCTCAGTGGAGCAATAAGTTACAGAGTTTTGGTACATATAGCCATTTACATGAATGTTTAGTCACATTTGGTTTGTATGTTTTTGCACTATGATAGGGTGTAGTGACAAGTGTTGGATTATATGTTTTTTGCACAATTGTGATTGCATAGGTTTGGTGAGATAGTTATATTCATATATATTTATTTATGTTATATTCATATATATCTCTTTATGTTATATTCTCTACCGGAGCAAACTTCTTCCCTTTCTTACTTTTGCAAACCTTTGAAAAATGTCCTGGTTTATTACAATTATAACAAATGACATTTTTTTAATTACTCTAACCTCTGTTTCCTCTCGATCTACATTGATTTGATCTATGTCCAAATTTGTTACAAGTATAATAGTAGCCATTAAATAATGGATTCATTCATCCTTCATTAAATTTGTTCCTCATTACCCAACTTATCATTCTCATCTGAGATCTACATTTAGTAGCTTTATGTCCAACCTTCTTACATTCGAAACATTGTCCGGTGAAGGGACCGAAAAACTAATTGTTTCTGTTCCAATATTCAGTTTCCTTGTGACCATATTTATTATAGGAAAAACATATACCATTGAAAGAGGGATACCTTTATGCATTAGGCTATCTCACAGGCTGTCTTCTTACAAACTTCCTTGAATTTCTCTTCTTCTTTCTTTTTTCCCGAATCATTTGATTGTCCTTAGAACTTTCACTTGCATCATTTCCTAAACCAGCTTTGTCTTTACTTGATTTCTATCCAGCAAGCAATTCTCCAAGCTTATTGGAACTTGATTAAAAATTATTCTCATAGATTTTTTCCTTTTCCAGTTCAATCCTCAAGTTTACCACCTCCTGTTCAAGTTTAGAGCATTCATCAATTTTTTTCTACACCATTGTATTCAAACATTGTTCAATTCTCTTCTTCTCTTCTACTATCACTTTCAATCCAATTATTTCTTGTTTCAACCACTCACTCACTTCTCTATGTCTTTCCTTGAATTTCTTTAATTGTTCTTTCAATTTTTGGACACATTCATTTGTTTCATCCAGATTCTCCTTTAGATCTATGTTTTCATTTTGAATTCTGTCAAGATCCTTAAGTGCAGTCCAAATTTCTTCTTTATCATTCATCTGATCAACCATTAGGATCCACCTTAAGTGGTTAAGCTCTACACCAATGAACCAAGGCTTTGATACCAATTTTTAAAGATGTAGGACAACTAAGAGGGTGGGGGTGAATAAGTTTTCATAGAATTCAAACTTAAAAACTCCAACACATATCAATTCCACAACCACACTATTTGTTATTAAGTATGAGGATGAAACACAGATAATAGAAAGTAATTTAACATAATAAACACCATATTTTTTATGTGGAAATCCCAAGGAGGGAAAAACCATGGTAAGGATTAACTCACAATATAAAGTAGTTTCAAACTAAAAATAAAAGGCTCACTACCCTAGAAGGACTCACTACTCTGATATAAAAGCTCACTACTTACAAGAGAGGCTAACTACCTACAAAAATATTGACATAACAAAATTGGGATTTACAGCCAAAATGAACTAAGAATAGTGCACCTAACAAGTGTTGATGTAGTTCCGGTGATGCTCAATAGACTGATTCAACACACTTCATCCTTTTCTCTCACTTCCAACTTTTCAATCGCAACTACTTCATTGATTTCACATATAAACACACACTTATAATTTTTTGTCTCCAACTTGCACATAAAATTGTCCAACATATTCATTTATATACTTGATCTTCTCTGTGAGCATTAATTAGGTTGGCCTAATTAGATGCATTTCATATTTACCAAAAATACTAACTGTCGACTCCACTCATTCACAAAATATTTTCAAGAAAGTAATTTAAAATTATAGCATGCTACATTATGTCGGCATATACCTAAAATAGGTCGCACACATATTTGCATAGAAAAATTAATTCATCATGTCACAATTACCCCAAGAAGTTAGCCAGGAATAGACTTCAATGCAAAAAGAAATAAACATTATGTTGGTTGCCACAACATTGCACAAGCACCAGACCATGTAATATTCTAAACATGTATGCCTTCAAAACCATAAGTAATTTCTCAAAACTATAAGCATTAACTACCAACTCCAGAGGAATGCAGACAAGAATACTAAAGAGAGTAGCTTGAATACTAGTTTAGATACCAAACCAAAATACTAGATCAAGCATTGTCTTAAACTTACAGTCACAACATGGTGGAATCAATGACAACACAAAAATGTAGAGATAGTCAATATTCTTTGCTATTCCAACAATCTCCCCCTTTTTCATTGATGGAAAAATGTAAACAAAATTTCTCCTTCAATCTCTCCCATCATTTCAAAACTCTCCTCATACTCTAACTCTACTATAACTCTCTCCCCCTTTGACATCAATGGCAAAGGGTGGCCAAAAAGGATGTAAACAAAGGTTTAAACATGGTGACATCAAAATAAAAAAGATTTCAATTCATCAAAACTTCCAACGATCCAAAAATTTCAAACATCAGCTCAATTAGCTTCTTTTTCTTCCTTTTCTTCTTCTCCACAACAAAAACAATAGAAATTGAACACTCAGGATTCAAGTAAAAACGACACTCTACACCTGAAACACTTTCTTGTATATTTCCTCGAGAACTACACAAAATCTCTTCTAGTTGAATGTGCTGGATGTTGCTGATGTGTGGTTGTCATTGATGTCAACACTATTGGCATTAATGTCTTAAAGGATGTATATGTCGAGGATATTGAGAAAATTGTAATGGAATAAGTTGCAAGTTGTTAGTGATGTAGTGAAGTTCAGTCTATTGGTTAGCTAAGTACATTGATGATCAAAGGTTGTGGATTAAAGGGTTTGTTGTTCTAGATTAATTTTTAGATATCTGCATGAAGATTTGATCGAGTTATGAGCAGTTGTGTTCTGACATTTTTTTTGTTGCTTCAGTTGGTGTTCCTGAATGAAGATGATGTGATTCTAGTAAGTTCAGTTTTTTCAAATGCTTCTGTAGTGATTCATGATGTTTGTGGATATTTCTAGATCATGCTCTATCTATGTTGCACATCTGCATTGATTGTTGTGCTTGCGATTGGTAATTTTCTCTTGTGTGTTCATGTTTTTCATGGTCATGGCCGACAAGGTGATAGTAGAGTGTTGTGGATTTTCATGGAATAATTTTTCAAGGTGTTTCATATTCGAGGATTTTGTTTTGGGTCTTCATTATGTTGTGGCTGACATTGGTCAATTCACATTGATAATTTTTTATTGTTTTGGCTGATAGTTTGTATATGTTTTATTATTTTGTTGAAGCCGACATGTAGGGATGCAATTTCTTGTTGTGGATATATATAAGTGATTGTTTATTCCATTTGAAGGAATGCATATGTATGAGATGTGTGAATAATTTCCTAATCATTTGAAGGAAGAAGCAGAGTGTGAAGAAGTGTTCATGTGCTTAACTGGAACTATAATCAGGCATTAGCATATGTTATTTTTTCAGTTCAAAATCCTATGGATGTAATCTGAATGTTTCTATAAGACAATGTGTCTTCATTTGGGTAGTAAGCCTTGTTGTATTTGATTAGTGAGCTATAGGAAGTGTGCTTGAATGCATGTGCATTCCCATTTATTTTTATTTATACTTTTAACAGGGTATATAATATTGTGGACTGACCTCCACCATGGTTTTTCCTCTAACATGGTTTCCATGTAAAAAATCTTAGTGTTGTGTGTTTCTGATGTGTTGATGATTTATGCTTTCACAGTTATTAATTAGATCTGAGAATAAGGTTAATAAGATTAATAAGTTTAAATTTTTGTGACAAATGATTCACCCTCCCTCTCAGTTGTCTTCCCTTGTGTTTCCAACAATTGGTATCAAAGTAGGTTCCTTGGAAGAACTTTAATAGCTTGAGGTGATCCAGGATGGCGACATATAAGAAGGATAGTCCACGATTTGATGGAACAAATTATTCTCTATGGAAGACTTGAATGGATTGTCATCTGAGATGCATTGGTGAACCCTTCTGGAAAATTACAAGGAATAGGTATGTTATCCCATAGAATGGTCCCTCTACTATTGTTGAGATTAAGGATGTTGAGTACAATATCAAGGCTAAGGAAGCATTGTTGAGTGCTCTGATTGATTTTGAGATGAAAAATGTGATGGATCTGAAGACTACTTATGAAATCTAGAAAAAGTTGGAAACTTTGTATGAAGGTGATGCTAATGTGAAGATTGCTAAGTTGCAAATTCTGAAAGGGAAATATGAAATTTTGAGAATGGGTGATGATGAGAACATTACTTCTTTCATGCAAAGAGTGAATGAACTTGTGTGTGGTATCAGATGTGCTAGTGGACAATTGGAACAATCAAAGATTGTTGCTAAAGTGCTTAGATCCTTGCTTGTTGCATACAAATTCAAAGCCACTTCTATTGAGGAGCTTCGGACTATGACAAATGTAACTAGAGACATGTTGATTGGTAAGCTTAATGCTTTTGAGTTGAGTGAATTTGGTGATGCTCTTCCTAAGATAGAATCTGCATTCAAAGCTACTATTTCTGGAAGGGATAAACAGAGATATGATCTAGGAGAAAGTTCTTCTAGAAAGATACTCAAGTATGAGGAGGAAATGAGAGAGATTGATGAAGAGAGAAAATTGGAGAGCTTGAAGCATTTATTGTCAAGAGAGAAGCCTGAGGAGAAGGTAAGTATAAAGGGAAGTTTCCTATTAAATATTTTTCTTGCAATAAGATATTTCATTTTGCATCAAGGTGTCCAAAAAGAGTTCCTAAGTCAAGACCTAAGAAGCCTAGATTTTTAAAAAAATGCTATTATTCTTTTGATGAAGGTGTGATAGATGATGAATTTGATAAAGGGAATGCAAGTGAGGATGAATGGGTATCTATTGCTATCAAGGAAAATAATCCTATGTCTATTGAATCTACTAGTTGTACAAATGAGGAGAAATCCCTAGCTGCTCGAGTTGAAGAGAAAGATGAATGGGTGATTGACAGTGGATGCTCTCATCACATGACAGGTGATAAAAGTAAGTTTGTGAGCTTGGAAAAGTATGATGGTGGTGTTGTAATATTTGGTGATGACAAAGTAGGTGTAATCCATGGAAGAGGATGTATTTCTCTTGATGGTAAGCATAATACTAATGATGTCCTATATGTGGAGGGTCTAAAGCATTATCTTTTAAGTGTTGGATAGATGGTTGATAAGGGATATAATCTTCAATTCAAAGATGGAAAGTGTAGAATATTGGGAATTTCCAAAAATGTGATTGCATCAGGTACAAAAACAAAAGGTAATATCTTTCACCTGAGTGCTGCGAGTAAAAGTTGTCTTATTGCTCAAGTTGATGAAAGTTGGTTGTGGCATAGGAGAATGTGTCATGTAAACTTTGATAATATTATCAAGATAAGTCCTACTTAGGTTGTGAGAGATCTTCCTAAGTTGATAAAACCTACTAATGCTATATGCAAGGAATGTTAGTTAGGGAAGCAAACTAGAGTTTCATTTCAGAGCAAACAACATTGTTCAAATGAATTGTTGGAGCTTGTGCATACTAACTTGTGTGGTACTTCGAGAGTCAAAATTTTACAAGGATATAGGTATTTCATGTTACTTATTGATGATTATTCCAGAATGATGTGGGTTACTTTCTTAAGGGAGAAATCTAAAGCTTTGGAGAAATTCAAGATTTGTAAGGCTATGGATAAGACAAAGACAGGTATGAATATTAAATTTCTGAGATTAGATAGAGGTGGTGAATTCACTTTCGGTGAGTTTAATTATTTTTGTGAAGAACATGGGATAGAGAGACAATTATCTACACCACAAACCCCTTAGCAAAATGGAGTTGTGGAAAGGAAGAATGGGACAAATGAAGAAGGTACTAGAACTATGATGTTGGAAGGAAATGTTCCTCATATCTATTGGAGAGAAGTTGTGAGCACTACTGTTTACACCCTCAACTGGGTACAAGTCAAAGGTGATACTGGTAAGACTCCTTATGAGCTATGGTATGGTCATAAGCCTACTGTTAGATGCTTCAAAATATTTGGGAGTATATGTTATATCAAAAGAGATGAATATATAGGAAATTTTGATGCTAGGAGTGATGAAGGAATATTTCTTGGTTACTCTACTAAAAGAAAGGCCTATCAATGCTACAATAAGAGATTGAGGAAAATGGTTGAAAGTGAAAATTTCAAGGTTGATGAAGACATAGTTAGACCATTTAGAACTTGTGGATATGATTCAAATGATTAGAATGATAGTTCAGATAAAGGAAAGAAAGTTTAGACTTCAAATCAAGTTCATATCATTCCGATGAATCAATAAAATCAAGATGAAGGAACTAGTGAAAGTGCAGAAGAGAGATCACAAGAGCTTGAAGTTCGAGAACATCCTAAGACTCCTAAAGTTTAGACTAGGAGAAAAAATATAGAAGAATACTATTTGATTTCAAAGACTGAGCCTAATAGTGTGAATGAAGCATGCAAAGATGAACATTGGGTTGAAGCAATGAAAGAAGAACTGTAAGCATACGAATGAGTTAAACAATCTAACAATGCATCTACACTTCTAAATAAGACATTGTATCTAAGATTCAAGAAATTTAAGCTAATTTAAACTAAGAATCTTCAGAAATTTGTCCTATTGCTCTCTAACTCTAAAGATTTATTTAATCAACTTGCTCTCAGATTTTAGAAGCTAATTGATTGCTAAAATGACACTTAGAGAATGAGAATTAAACTATTTCTATTCCTATATGATTTAATAATGCAACTAAGATGATTCTACAGCAAAGCTTCTAAGAAAAAAACTACTGTAGACTACCATAATTAAATGAATTAAGATGGTGGATGGATGTTGGGTGAATGTTGAATGCTTGAATGCTTGGAAAACCTGCAGAGTAAGATTGCACAAGTTGGGATCCATTTCCTGTAGCCAAAGAGCTGTATTTATAGCTTTCACGGCAACACATTTGCACAAGGATACAGGATAAGAGGTTGGGATTCAATCTGGAGAATTGAATGGCATGGGATGAGAAGATGGAGTTGATCATGGAGGATTGTTTCTCCCCATGAAAACACCAGGAAAGATGAGAGGGAAGGTGGTTGGAAGAGGATTGAGAGGACTTCCTGCAGGTTTGTCTCCGAAGCTCTTCCCGTGAATGATAGTAGAATTAATTAGATTTTGAAAATTTAATTTTATTGGTGAGTGAATAGTGGTAAATGATTTATGCATTAATTTAAATAATTTAAATTTATTTAAATTTAGCAAAAGGGGAATAAATAATTTAATAAATCAAACTATAGGGTTTGTTTATTAAATTAAAACAAAAAGAAAATGATAATTAAATAAAAGATTTTAGGATATCTTTATTTAATTAAGAAATGTGATGAGGTAATTAAATAACACAAATTATTTAAGTTGTGTATTTAATTTATGATAGAAATATAAAAGAAGTGATAATAATAATAATTAAATAAAACAAAGTTTTTAATTTTGTTTATTTAATCAAGAGAGAAATAATATGATGAAATAGAAGAATTAATAATGAACTTAATATAAATAAATATTTCTATTTATTTATTAAGTAGATGAATTTAAGATTAATTAATCAAATAAGTCGTATTTAATTAATTAGATTCTCTAGACCATTTTTAGGTGTCTACATTTTGCCCCTCTTTGAAGTGATGTGTTTATGCATTGCTTCAAAGAATGATTTTGCCTCAGCTGCCAGTATTGACGAAAAGTTTTAAAATATGCCCCTGATTTGTCCCAGATGTTGAATTTTGAAATGATAGCGATATATGCCCCCACGGGAGATAAATTGATGAATTTTGAATTTTTTTATGATTTTTCAAAAATATTTGAATTTTTATGATGATTTGATGATTTGATGAAGAAACAATTTATCTCCTAACAAAATTGTCCAAAACTACCCCTGCGATAGATGAGAGTTAATTCCTCAAAAGGAAAAATAAATAAATCCCATGAAAATCCCACAAAAATAACCTATAAATGCTCAAAAGGTCATTTTCAAAAGTCATTTGTGCATTTGACTTTGATAATCTTGTGATAGAGACCCTTAGAGTGCTAGAGCATCAGGATGCCGATCCCTTACCACACCCACCGACTCAAGCGTGTGCGATGTCACCAGCGTCCGGCCAATTATGGACCTCTGGTACGTACCTCAAATCCTCCTCGTAATTCATGCTCATACTTTTTAGTTCAGTTTTCACTTTTTTTTTAGCGTTTTAGCGTCCGACTGGCACAGAATAGCGCGTCAGTAATATGTTTTAGCGCGCCAACAGAAATATGTAGCGCGTCAGTAGGTTAGGGTAGCGCACGAGAGTTTTAGCGCGTTGGGTCAATTCTACAGCGCTTCAGTAGGATTTTGTAGCACGCCACTAGAAATAACGCTTTAAGTAGATTTTGTAGCACTTAAGTAGGATCTTGTAGCGCGCCACCAGAAATAGCGCTTTAGGTAGATTTTGTAGCGCGTCAGTAGGATTTTGTAGTGCTTCGAAGTATAGATTGATGAAAATTGTGCACTTTGATTTTTATTTCGTCGATTTGTTGTTGATTCCATCTATTTTAGTTTTATCTTGACTAAATAAATGGTAAATGATCTCATGATGAGTGAGATCCATTGATTGATAATAATTACCCTCATGATAGGCGAGGAATAATTAAAATTTTTGAAAGAATAAACCTGATTGATAGATGAGGATTCCTTCTTGATAAATTGATAGTTTGATAGGTAAAGCACAATTTTTAAAAAAATTGATGACCTCTTGATGTTTGATATTTCTGATTGATAACGTATTGTTCTGTAAAATATTTTTTTTGTATGATAACAGGAGCATTTAGATGTTATCTAGGTGCGAGAGCAGTTCCCCTGGCCTTTTGATATGATACCACGACTTTCAGTGGATGAGAGGCAGCATATTACCAATTGTGGTTTAGCCTCATTACTGGATATGCCCCATATTAGACTTAATAGGGGTCTACTGACAGCTTTAGTAGAGTGGTGGCATAGTGACCACAACACCTTCCACTTACCTACTGGCAAGATGACCGTGACGCCAGAGGATGTATGGCGTATTCTTCACATTCCTTTTGTTGGGGAGATTGTCGTGCATGATTCAGAGGAGGTTGGTGGGGTAGAGTCTATGCAGAGAGTTTTTCAGGATCCCCATATAGCGGGAGAGTGGGTTCCATGGGTAGAGGTCTATGATTCATATGCTCCACTTCCTTTAGTTTTGGCCGGCTTTATTGGTGGATTCCTTTGTCCTGATAAGAGGTCAAAGGGTCTATCTCTTGGATGGGGTCGGGTATTAGAGGGTATGGTGGCCCACAAGACGAGATATGCTTGGGGCATGTGTATGCTTGCTTAGCTATATCATGATTTACACTAGATCGTGTACCTCGGAGGTAGCAGTTTATCGGCGGGAGCTACACTTCTTCAGGTATGGGCATGGGAGCATATTGCTGTTACGTGTCCCGTGTCAGTGTTATCGAGACCAACGACGAGACCTTATGTGTTTTGCTACAGAGGCAGGCCTACCCAGCATATGATGGGTAAGCTAGATTATTGGAGGCGGATTCTTGATGATGTGGAGACAGTGACCTGGCATCCCTATTTAGATTGTGATGATTAGGATGAGGATGATATTGAGTTGGGGTTTTTGGCTGATTTGATATATTTGATCGGGAAGAGCCCCCAGATTTTGGAGCGATTCATGTTTCACCGCGTCTACAAACAGTATGGGATTGTCCAGTGTATGCCACAGGGAGTAGCACACTATGGACGACGACAGATAGATGCCAGTGATTGGGGTCCGTGCTTGCCTTATGGGGAACTTGTTGAGGGTTATCGTGCTCTACAGCCATTGGCATGGGATATGCGACGAGACATTGTTGAGGCACTCGTTACTCCCGAGTATGGACAGTATTTGGCTCTACACCCTCCTCCTCGTATTACCATTCCAGATGAGCCAGTACCAGCACCAGCACCAACACTAGTAGGAGGTGGTCAGGGTGGTTAGAGATGGAGGAGAGAGGAGGATGTAGATGTGGATGTGGAGGGTAGTGATGAGAGTGATGATGATGAGAGTGATGATAGCAGTGATGATGATGGCGGAGATGGGGGGAGACTGAGTGTCGCAGGTATTTTAGAGCCATCATCCAATGTGCCTCGTAAGAGGTAGGCCGTTGCTTCCTCATCAGCAGAGCGTTCAGAGGTTGCGGGTTTACGTGTGCAGGTTCAGACTTTACAGGGATAGCTAGCGCAGGTGTAGGGATTATTAGCAAGACGCAGGCCTAGATGCGGGCACAGCTAGCTACTGCACAGACACACATTACCTCTCTGATTGGTGAGAGAGATGAGGCTATACAGGCAGTAGCGATAGCACAGGCTCAGCTAGCAGGTGTACAAGCATAGTTGACCACTGCTCAGGCACAGATTACAGCCCTGACTGCAGAGCGAGATACTGTCAGACAGGCAGTAGAGACAACACAGGCTACTGCAGAGAGATTGCAGAGAGTGGCAAATGGGACCTCTGTGGCATATTACATGCGAAAGGCTATGCGGGCAGGTGCTAAGATTGAGTTTTACCGGAGCCACTATCATGAGCTTTGCCCCCCAGAGCAGAGAGTCAGTTATGCCCAGTCCCGCTCAAAGAGGACTCGTTCGAGGACAGTGAGCAGAGGTGTGACAGAGCCTCTCGAGAGAGATCCGAGAGATCCGAGAGATCCTGGGACATCTGGTGGTGGTCATGATACTGGTGTGAAACCTGCTCCTTCCGGTGCGAGTACCACTTGAGATCATTTGTGTACCCTTCGAGAGATATATACAACCATTTTCGATATGATGTTATTTTCATCCTTTTCAGACTTCATTGTATACTTGACACTTGATGAGATATATATGTGCAGCGGTTCGATTGATCTATGATATGTTCTACATGATTTATGTGATGGATGCATTTTTAATTTTATGTTTTATGATGATTTATTATACTAGATTGTATATATGCATTGATGATGATGTGATATGATATTGATGATGTATTTCTTTTCTTAATGAATGCAATGTATAATATATAAAATAAGATGTAAATGAATGATGTATGGATGTAATGCAATGTATGATATGAGATGTAAATGAATGATGTATAGATGAAAATGTAATATATGAAATGAGATGTAAATGAATGATATATGGATGAAAATGTAATGTATGAGATGTAAATGAATGATGTATGGATGTAATGCAATGTATGATGGATAAAATGAGATGTAAATGAATTATGTATGCCATGAATGATGATTTTGCAATTATATGATAATGATAATGTGATGAGATGCAAATGAAAAATGTATGGATGAAAATGTAATGTATGAAATGAGATGTAAATGAATGATATATGGATGAAAATGTAATGTATGAAATGAGATGTAAATGAATGATGTATGCCATGAATGATGATTTTGAAATTATATGATAATGATAATGTGATGAGATGCAAATGAATGATAAATGTAATGAATGATGAAACATAACGTGCATATGATATCACGAAATGAGATGTTTATTGTGCAATTTATGATGAGATGAAGAAATGATTTTATATGGCGCCATTATGAAAATTGTATGTGTCAAGTATACTCAATCTTTAATAAGAAAAGATAACATTATTTGCAAATGAATCCTTGTAATTTGTGCAACCAATACTCTGCAGATGTATTATTATGAATGCAATCTATTTTTACCATGCAAACCTATTTTATCAATGCAAACCTAAGTGTCATTTCAATAATCTTTTTATTTTGCTTTGTATCATCACTGAGCCTTTTTAAAATGTTGAAAGCGAATACAAGCATCAATGATATGAGATAGACCAATGATGACCTGAGTATTTCTTTCATGATATTTGATATTGCAAGCGAACACAAGCATCGAGGTATAATTAAACCGAGATGACCTGAAGCATTTCTTGCGTAAACAGACAAGAATTAATCATTTTCTTAAGTGAATCAGAATGTCATCCATGATACTTGGTAGAGCACTTCCCGCGACAATTCACAAAATAATAATGACTAACTCACAAACAGCAAACAAAGAAAAGTATCATTCTCCTTCCTTGCTTCTCTAGTTCAATACATCATCGAGTAGCTCCAAAGAAATGATAAGCAAATGATAAAAATAAAAAGCACAATAATTCAAATTCTACTTAATGTATTTTCAAATCATTATTCAGATTAGATCATCGATGTTGAAATGTGTGTGCTGATGTTTGCATGATATTCTCAGATGTTTGACCAAATGATGTAACCTAAAGACCTATCCTAGGGGTCTCAAGGACTGATCAAAGATTAGTCTTGCCTACGTTATACATGCAAAGACCACGTAGTTCGACTGACATAGACTCCACTTTCTGACTGATGTAGACTCTATTTTTGTGTTTTTGATTTTCTGATGTTTTTGGATTTTGATGGATTTTCTGATGTTTTTGGGTTTTGATGGATTTTCTGATTTTTTTTTGTTACTTTTCAAGTATCGTCACTTGGTGTTGTCATGTTTGATTGCCTTTCCATTTAAGCTGAAAGTCCATTGTACCAAATAACACTAGGATGTTGCCCCCAAGCCAGGGTAAAACATGATATCTCTGCTATGATATGGATAGTGATAATGATTATCTCAAATGATAGATGGAAATGATATGAAAGGAAACAATCGTAACAAGACTGTACCTAATAGATAGAAGAGCTGGTGAAAATCACAAGTAGCGCCTGTTTGCCAGGTTTTCATCACTTGTTTTTATTGTATCCCTCCCCTTTTTTATATTTTATTTTATTTTTTCTTTGTTTTTCTGTCATCATGACGCCTGTTTGCCAGGTTTTCATCAAGACAACCTTACTGACCGTGCACTAGGTATCCTCAAGTATAGAATCGCCTGAGATGAATGTTGTTCATGGGTTCCTCCAACATGTCTCCTTCTGGTGTAGACAGTCGGTATGCTCCTGATCCATAGACTGATATAATGACATAAGGCCCTATCCAGTTAGGTTCAAATTTTCCCTTCTTTTCTCTTGTCTGCTTGATTTCTAGGGTTTTCCCGTAGGACCAAGTCTCCGATCTGGAAGACTCTAGGCTTAACTCTATGATTATAGTTCCTAGACATTCTTTGTTGATAGGCTGTCAAATGATTGACAGCTTGTTGTCGACGTTCATCAAGTAGCTCTAATTCTTGGAGTCTAGAGATCCTATAATCCTCATCTAAAATGAGTCTCTTTAGT
Source organism: Sequoia sempervirens (assembly GCA_007258455.2). Classification (NCBI taxonomy): domain Eukaryota; kingdom Viridiplantae; phylum Streptophyta; class Pinopsida; order Cupressales; family Cupressaceae; genus Sequoia; species Sequoia sempervirens. The sequence goes on from VDFB02109042.1 coordinate 60,641,855, forward strand.
GAAACTCGAAGGGATGGAATTTCTACTTCGATAGGTAATATTGCTTCTGATCCATAGACAAGAGCATATGGTGTAGCTCCTGTTGGTGTTCTGATGCTAGTCCTATAAGCCCAAAGAGCAGGGTTAAGCTGAACGTGCCAATCACGCCCTACCTCATTTATAGTCTTCTTGAGAATCTTTAGGATTGTTTTGTTTGAAGCTTCTGCCTGTCCATTACCTTGAGGGTAATACGGGGTTGAAAAGCGATGTTGGATGTGGAACTTTTCACACAGCTCTTGGATGTCTTGGTTCTTGAAAGGCTTGCCATTATCTGTAATGATTGACTGGGGTATCCCATATCTACAAATGAGATAATTAAGTATGAAAGATGATATTTGCTTCCCAGTGATTGTGGTTAAGGGAACTGCCTCCACCCATTTTGTAAAATATTTTGTTGCGGTGATAATGAACTTATGTCCATTAGATGAAGATGGGTTAATTTTACCTACCAAGTCCAATCCCCACTGACAGAAAGGCCATGTAGTTGTGAATGGATGGAGCTCCTATGCTGGTGCATGTATAAGATTGCCATGAATCTGACATTTTTGACATCTCTTGACAAACTTATAAGATTCTTGCTCCATGTGTGGCCAGTAATACCCCAAACGAAGGAGTTTCTTGGCTAAAGATAATCCGCTTGAATGTGTACCACAAATTCCTTCATGGACCTCATGTAAAGCAGAAGCAGATTGGTTATGTTCTAAACAATGCAAAAGAGTACCATCTAGGCCTCGATGGTAAAGGGTGTCAGCAATAATGGTATTTTTGGCAGATTGGTGTATGAAGTTGCGCTTTTGGTTGAGAGAAAGATCTAGCGGTAAGATATTATCTTTTAGATAAGTATAAATGTCTCCATAAATGGAAGATTGGGCACTATCCAAAAAGCTTATGGTTTGGGATTTGGGATTTGCGTATGCAGGATTTGACACTTGTTCCACAATAAATCGATAACGATCTTGTGTTTCGGGCATTTGTAGAAGAGATGCTATTGTGGCCATGGCATCTGCTGCTTTATTCTATGATCTTGGTATCTGCTCAAGTTTGATTTCTATGAAGTATTTTCTTAGATCATCTACCAGTCTCTTGTATAAAATCAATGTGTCATCCTTAGTTTGGTAATCATTGTTGACTTGATAGATGATTAACTGAGAGTCTCCATACACCTGTAGTTCTGTTATTTTCCAATCAATGGCCACTTTAATTCCAAGGATCAAAGCTTCATATTCTGCCACATTGTTAGTGCAACGAAAGGTAAGCCTGTAAGATCATGGAATTGTGTGCCCAAGAGGTGTGACAAATAGAATTCCTGCCCCTGATCCATGTTGTGTGTCGGATCCATCAAAGTAGAGTTGCCATGGTTGTGTTGTAACGTTGAGGATATCCGCATCAGGAAATTCCATGGTCATAGGATGACTATCTGATAATGGAGCTTCTGCTAATTGGTCGGCGATGACTTGTCCTTTGATAGCTCGCCTTTCAACATACTGAATGTCAAACTCACTGAGGAGCATGACCCACTTTGCCAACCTTCCTATTAAAGCTGCTTTGCTCAGTAAATACTTGAGGGGATCAATTTTTGCAATGAGCTTGAAAGTGTGAGTGAGCATATAGTGTCACAATTTTTGTGTTGCAAATACTACTGCTAAGCATGATTTTTCAATGAAGGTGTAGTTTACTTCATGTCCATTGAGTGTCCTATTGATATAGTATATTTCCTGTTCCTTTCCTTCTTTATCCTCTTGTGCTAGCAAGGCTCCTAAAGAAATATCTGTTGTTGCGATATATAGCAACAATGGCTTGTCTTCACTGGGTGGCACCAAGATTGGTGGTGTCATTAAATAATGCTTGATGTGATTGAAAGTATTCTCACACTGTTCATCCCATTTAGAAGACACATTTTTATGCAAAAGATGGTTGAATGGATGACACCGATCTGCTAGTTGAGAGATGAATCTTCTGATGGACTGTAGTCGGCCTTGTAGAGATCTTAATGTACTGATATTCTTAGGAGGTGGCATTTCCATGATGGCCTTAACTTTTGCTGGATCTACTTCAATTCCTTTTGTAGAAACTATGTATCCAAGGAGTTTTGCTGATGTTACTCCAAAGGCACATTTCTTAGGATTTAATCTGACTTTAAATTTCTCCAACCTGTCAAATATTTTGGCCAGTATCTCTAGATGTCCTTCCCTGGTGTGAGATTTGGCTAAGATATCATCCACATAGTCTTCCATGAAGGTGTGCATCATATCATGGAAGATTGTTGTCATAGCTTGCTGGTATGTAGCTCCTGCATTCTTTAACCCAAAAGGCATGACGTTCCAGCAAAAGGTGCCCCATGGACATGTAAATGTTGTCTTTTCTTGGTCTTCAGGAGCTATTTTGATTTGATTGTATCCTGAAAATCCATCCATGAGTGATAGCTTTTGATGGCCAGCTATTAAATCTACAATCATGTCTATGTTTGGCAAAGGAAAATCATCCTTTGGACATGCTTTATTTAAATCCCGGAAATCAGTACATATTCTGATGGTGTGATCTGGTTTTGAAACAGGTACAATGTTGGATATCCATTCAACATAATCAATAGATCTGATAAATCCAGCATCTAGTATTTTCTTCAAATCAATTTTTACCAATAATGCAACATGTGGATGCATTTTTCTCAGTTTCTGTTTTACTGGTTTAGTGCCAGCTGGTAAGGATAAGTGATGCATAATGAGATCTATGTCTAAGCTTGGCATGTTAGAGTATGACCAAGCAAAATTGATGCATCGCTTTTCAAAGAATTTGATAAAATCTGGCTTTTTTGTATCTGTCATGGATGCTGCCAGGTGTAGTATTCTTACTTTCTCTGCTATGCCAATATCAATAGACTGTGTGGGTTCTATCAACACTAATGATCTTTCATGGTAATGTTGTGGGAGGATGTCAAACCTTCCATCCTTTGGTGCCTCAATGAGGTTTTCGCCATTGGATGCGTTCTTTGTTTTTACTATTTTAGGATCAAATACTGCCATAGAATGGTTTTCACCATTAGATCCATTTTTTATTTCCATATTTTTGCAACTGGAAGGATTGGCATCCTCCTGCCTAAAAGCATTGTTAAAAGAAGCATTGGTAGAACAAGTATCAGATTCCTCACAGCAAAGGTAGTTAATAATAGTGGAATCATTGTCAAAAATAGGGAGATTGATGGGGTGTTGGGGTTCCCACTCGATAAGCTCGGGATGTAGTAAAGGCAATGAATCATTAGATGGTTTGAGGTCAGCGATTGTGAAAGCTCGGACAGAAATTTCGTCCAGGTTGTTAATGGTTATGTCGAGGCCTACGAAGGTATTTTCTTCCACATCATTTATCTCAATCGATGTCCGTTCATCTTCACTTGAGTCATCGAAATTTTGTGTTTCAAAGACAATAGGATTAAATCTCGAGCTTTGACCCTCCTCACGTTTGGGGGTATAATTTTTTATAACGTCGATCTGAATATCTTTATAGGAAACATCTGATAAGTTGTCCCACTCATATTCATTTGAATCTGTTTTAGAGTTATCTCTCATTTGAAGAATACGCTCCATAGTTTTATTGGTGATTTATGCTCTTGCTTCTTCTGTGTATCCTAGTCCAGTTCTGCCATTTTGCTGAATTGTGAGAACTTGGATTGGTTCTGTTACACTTTGTTTCTCTCGGTCAAGAGATCCTTGTTCTGCTACATATCCTAGTCCAGTTTTATCCTTATGTTGTAGTGTGAGTGGCTGGATTGGTTCTGTTATGCCTTGTTTCCTTAACCCAAGAGGTCCCTGTCTTGAATATCCCATCTTCTCCAAAATAGTTTTTCCCTTCCATATTGATTTGTCTCTATGATATTACTCGTGAAAGTGGAAGCTTCCTCATCCCTATAAAGCCAATTTAGTGTGGCTTTATCTTCTGATTCTTCATCTAAGTTTCTAGCTTTTACAAATCTGCCATCTAATGCCGTTGTAGATTGTGCTGATTTTTGGGTGGTTGTAGATGGCTGTCCATACATTTGTAAGGAGGGTAACATCTGTGATAGATGGAAAGAGTGTCCAACACCATATTCACTTATTCCTTCATCACTTATCTGTACTTTGTTGGTGAATTGGTGTGAGAGTGAAGCCAATTGTTCTTCAACATTTGAAGGGCTAGATTGTGCCACTTTGATCTCTTGTGATTTTTGTTGTCTTGGAAGCCACTTTGATATGAAGCTTTGCTGTTTCTCACCATTAGATGAATCTAATGTGCTAACTTCTCTATTGTGAGGTATCAATGTGTCCTAAGATGTTTTCAATGTATGGAAAGCTTGGGTGTCATTATAGTCTGCTGTGATTGTTACCTCCTGTCCATTGACGGGAAATTTCAGGCACTGATGATAGGTGGAAGGTACTACTTGCATATCATGAATCCAAGGACGTCCCAACAGTATGTTGTATGTCAGTTCCCTATCTAAGACTTGACAAACCACATTTTGGACAATAGGTCCCACTTGAATGGGTAATATGATCAACCCTTTAGAGGATCTTTCTTCCTCATCATATGCTTTGATTGTGATTTTTCTTCTTGTATCAATGGCTTCATCTGAGTATCCTAGTGCACGAATCAGCTTTAAGGTACAAATATTTAAACCAGCCCCTCCATCTATCAGGACACGCTTTACACGGTGTTTATGGATGAGGACTTCAATGTGAAGGGCGGAATTATGTGGATGGGTGAGTGATACATCATCATGTTCAGAAAATGAAAGGCAATGAGGTGCAGATAGATGTCCCACCATAGCTTGGAATTGACATACATCCAAATTGTTAGGTACCGTGGTTGATACAAGAGCTTGCTCAAGAACCTCTTTGTGCGATGGGGAGATCTTTAAAAGTTCCAAGATGGATATTTGCGCTGGTATTTTCTGTAATTGATCGATGAGATTATATTGATTGGGGGGAGGATCTACAGATTGGGATGATAATGACGCTCCTTTCAATATAACTTTGGATTGTGCCCTTGTTGTGACATTAACTGGTTGGTACTCTTGTTTCCCTTTGAGTGTGATTACATTAATTTGGTTTTCAGATTTTTCCATATGTTGTACCAAATTTGTAGGTGTAATGTCATTGTTTCGGTTGATTTGATTGTATAACTCTTCATCCTCCTTGGCAGCAGAAAGACAAAGGATCGTTGTGTCATAAACATAGCCAACATTCTTACCTTTGGTGTTTGCGGAAGAGGATTCTCCCTTCTGATAATTGGGTAGAGGATTTTTGAATGTTGTATGATCTTTGTTTGTTTGGTGTCCCTCTACGAATACTTTCTTTTGATCTATAAGGTCTTGTACCGCATGTTTTAACTGCCAACAATTTTCAGTCATGTGACCTTTATTTTGATGGTAGTGACAATAATGTGAGTCATTCCACCATGATGGTTTGACTTGAGGGTCCCAATTCCTAGCCTCTTGTACTTGAATAAGTTTCTCATCTAAAATTTCTTTGAGGACTGATTCCAATGATTGCCCTAATGGTGTGAATTTTCATTTATTGGATGGTCGTTGGAATGATTGGGTTTTTGTTTCTCCATTGTTTTGATTATTTCCTTGAGCACTACTTTGTTTGACATTAAGATCATTGTTTTGTTTGTTTGTAGTGGTTGGCGTCAAGGTGAATACTGGTTTGGACGTGTGTGTATCGATCATGGTATCAGTATTCTTATTCTTTTGCCAAAATCTTGGCTTTTCGTTGTTGTTGTTAGAGGAATTGCTATTGTTTGAACCTTCAATGAAGTGTTTGATTGTTCCTCTTTTGATTAGAGCCTCTTCGATTTTGAGCCCCTTTTCGATAACTTGTTCAAATGTAGACAGACATTGTAAGTCCAATCTGTAATTCATGTCATCCACTAAGTTATCAATGAACATCTCTATCTTCTCCTCTTCAGGAATAGATCTAGGGTATTTAGCAAATAGCCTTCTCCATCATTGGAGAAAGGAAAGAAACTTTTCACCCTTTGCTTGTTTGGTGTTGTAGAGTTCTTTTAAGGTCACCCCATGTTGGATGTTGAATGAGAAGTGCGTTATGAACCTATTGATCAGTTCTTCAAAAGATTGGATCCCGGGTTCCATTTTAGAAAACCACTCCATGCAAGTGTTTCCTAAGCTTCTTGGAAATAATCGTAGTAAGAGTCCTCGTGTGCGAACTCTATGCTCATGGCTCGAAATTCCCGTACATGATCAAATGGATCGGTTCTTCCATTGTATTTGTTGTACGTCAGGTATTCAAAATACCGTGGAAATGGTATCATGTTAATGCTTGGGTCGAATGGATAAGGGCAAATGTCTTGTAAGGAATATCTTTTTGTTGGCCCTTGTTGGATATTTTGGAACTGCAATTGTAATTGTTGGATTTGTTTTGTCAAAGCATCTATTTGATTTGGATTTTCTATACTAGTTGGGTTAGGTGTGGTTGTTTCCTTGAGTTGATTTACATCAAAGTCTTTAGGAAGCTTAGCACCTTTGTCAGCTAATAACAGAAGATACTTTTCCATATCTTGCTCTAGCATCTTTTCCATAAATTTATGGAAATGAGGGTCTTGTTGAACTTTCTCGATTTCTTCTGCAGTTATTTCTTTCTCTTGTGAATTAGTGAGATGATTAGTGTTGCTATATCGTCCCCAAGGGTTTTCTTCAGCCATGGCTACTATTCTTTCGTTTTCTTCTTGTTGTTGTCTTTGATATGCTGATCGTGTAAAAATAGGCATACAAACTTTTTACTCTAGACTCTGATCTTGGATTTTTGATTCGATAAGTGTCGAGGTTTTTGATTTAAAATCTGATTTAGTCGTGTCTATTTTCGTGATGGAAGGATGATAAAAATCCTTGATAGGGAAACTTTGACAAAAAATCTCAGATTTAGTGATAAGGACACTTTGCAAGATGTTTCAAGACCTAGGCATAATAGTAAAGTTTTCTTTTTGTATGATTCAAGTGTTTTGGACTATGGAAAAAATGTTTTGGACTGATGAAAACCTTGTTTTCGATATGGGAAAACTGACAAACTGTCTTACTAACTCTCTGTTTTTCTGAATTTCTGGAGCGCTAAAACAGAGACATGAAGCGCTAAAACAGAGCTGGGACACGCTATAATAGAGCAGTGACGCGCTATAATAGAGACCCAAAGCGCTAAAATAGATCTTATACGCGCTAGAACAGAGACCCAAAGTGCTAAAACAGAGCAATGACGTGCTATAACAAAGAAGTGATGCACTATAACAGAGACCCAAAGCGCTAAAACAGATCTGGTACGCGCTAGAATAGAAACCCAAAGCGCTAAAATAGAGTAGTGTTGCGCTATAACAGAATCATGAGGTGCTAAGACAGAAAACTATCTTACTCTATGAAACTCACTTGGTCTGGTATCATATTGTATGGCTGGTTGTGGGATGTATTCTGGACGAATTCTTTGACTGTGATTGTGGTGTTGCCTAAGAGCCCTTCTTTGATAAAATGCTTATGAATCTAAGGGAGCTACAGCATAGTTGTCCGTATAACCTCTAGAGAAATCGTGATACCTATGAATAAAAGTCCTATGTTGGAGTAGAACTTTCCTACTTTGATATAAAAATCATTTCTTTCTCAGAAGTTGTTTGTATGTAAGTGTTTTCTTTGGCTTTCTGATTCGTTTGACAAGAGATTTCCTGACAAATTTGGTGGATACCCAATCTTGAATCATGAGAATTTCACAAGTGTTTGATTTTGAAGTTTCTTGCGATGATCTTATCTGAATTTAATGAAAGAGAACACAAGAAGCAAGAATAGAATGGTTGACTTTAAAATCCTAGAATCTAAACAGATAGTGTATGTTCTTAAGAATCAAGCATGATTCTACTTGATTTTCACTGGTTTATAACAGATAAGACACTTCAGATAGACTCACTCCTAGAGACAAAAGGTCATCATTATATACTCGAACAGCCCACAACTTGGAATTGCGTCGACTCACACAGCCATGTCACCCCCTAGAGGGCGCCCGTGTTTTTGTCTTTTCTAGGTGCGTACTCAGAGTGACGAAAGTGGACACCGGATCCCCTGAGCAAACAGTCCTTGGCAATTATATGGTGAGTGCTTGAGGGTAGATTCTTCCCCGCCCCTGCACCGCCGAGTATTACAATGTTTAGAAACTGACAAGCATGCTTCTATTTCTAGGTTTTTAGATAGGGTTTCCGTTCAGAGCGGCAAATGGATAAACTCCCTCGAGAGACCTCCCAATCTTTAGAACAAAGATTTTGGGGATGGTTATCCTGCACACTTCCGTTGAAAGAGGGTTTCCCCAAATTCACATAAATTTTTAAGTGGGTTGGAATACCATGGCTTTTGGTTGTCCCCACTCAGGTTGTTCCCATAGGGTGAGTACTTTTTCCCACTATGGCAGGCCTATCTAAAGGTTTTAACAAAAGCTTGAAAATGCGTAAAGAAAAAGTGAGTCTGGTATTCTGATGCACCCAGTTAAGGGGAGAGCATAAACCTATCACCCAATCATAGCAGAGAAATTTTGTTCACTTTTAAAAACCCAAAAAGACAAATTAGCTAATCTATATGGAGATATTGCTCCATAAAAGCATGATGTTCAATTTTAATCCCACAATAAATTGTGAAGTTTCTATCCTAGGATTGATCAATTTCTATCCATTTGCTATCCTAGGATTGGTAAATTTTAATCCATTTTCTGTCCTAGGATTGGTAAATTTTAACCAAAATAGACAAAAAAACAAAATATGGCCGTGGACGCGTCGGATCTAGATAAAAGAAAAATATTTTAAAGACAAAGAGTCGAGGCACTGAAACAGTGAATCTACGCGCTGAAACAGTGATGCGGCGCGCTAAAACAATTGAGCGGCATGCTACAATAACAGGCTGGCGCGCTAAAATAGACCACCATCGCGCTAAAACAGATGACAGGCGCGCTAGAACAGACCACCAGAGAGCTACAAAATCCAGCCGACGTGCTATAAAATGTCACGGTTCCACGAAAACTATCACGCCGATACCTGTAAGACACTTTTCACAAAAAATATGCAGAATATGGGGTTAGGCCCCACAGTGGGCGTCAAATTGTAAGCGTACGAATGAGTTAAACAATCTAACAATGCATCTACACTTCTAAATAAGACACTGTATCTAAGATTCAAGAAATTTAAGCTAATTTAAACTAAGAATCTTCATAAATCTGTCTTATTGCTCTCTAACTCTAAAGATTTCTTTAATCAACTTGCTCTCAGATTTTAGAAGCTAATTGATTGCTAAAATGACACTTAGAGAATGAGAATTAAAATATTTCTATTCCTATATGATTTAATAATACAACTAAGATGATTCTACAACAAAGCTTCTAAGAAAGAAACTACTGTAGACTGCCATAATTAAATGAATTAAGATGGTGGATGGATGTTGGGTGAATGTTGAATGCTTGAATGCTTGGAAAACCTGCAGAGTAAGATTGCACAAGTTGGGATCCATTTCCTATAGCCAAAGAGCTGTATTTATAGCTTTCACGGCAACACATTTGCAGAGGGATACGGGATAAGAGGTTGGGATTCAATCTAGAGAATTGAATGGCATGGGATGAGAAGATGGAGTTGATCATGGAGGATTGTTTCTCCCCATGGAAACACCAGGCAAGATGAGAGGGAAGGTGGTTGGAAGAGGATTGAGAGGACTTCCTGCAGGTTTGTCCCCAAAGCTCTTCCTGTGAATGACAGTAGAATTAATTAGATTTTGAAATTTTAATTTTATTGGTGAGTGAATAGTGGTAAATGATTTATGCATTAATTTAAATAATTTTAATTTATTTAAATTTAGCAAAAGGGGAATAAATAATTTAATAAATCAAACTATAGGGTTTGTTTATTAAATTAAAACAAAAGGAAAATGATAATTAAATAAAAGATTTTAGAATATCTTTATTTAATTAAGAAGAAATGTGATGAGGTCATTAAATAACACAAATTATTTAAGTTGTGTATTTAATTTATGATAGAAATATAAAAGAAGTGATAATAATAATAATTAAATAAAACAAAGTTTTTAATTTTGTTTATTTGATTAAGAGAGAAATAATATGATGAAATAGAAGAATTAATAATGAACTTAATATAAATAAATATTTCTATTTATTTATTAAGTAGATGAATTTAAGATTAATTAATCAAATAAGTCGTATTTAATTAATTAGATTCTCCAGACCATTTTTAGGTGTCTACAAGAACTATAGAAGATTGAGAAGAATGATACATGGATTCTTGTTCCTAGACCTAAGGACAAAAATGTAATTGGAACTAAATGGGTCTTTAGAAACAAATTGAATGAGCAAGGTGAATTTGTTAGAAACAAAGCAAGAATGGTGTGTAAAGGATATTCTTAGATGGAAGGAATTGACTTTGAAGAAACTTTTGCGCCTGTTGCTAGGATTGAAGTTGTGAGACTATTTCTTGCTTATGTTGCTTACAAAAAATACAAGGTTTATCAGATGGATGTCAAGTCAGCATTTCTAAATGGAAAATTGGAAGAAGTGTATGTTGAGCAACCTAATGGATTTCAATTGACTGATCAAGGAGATATGGTTTGTCGGTTGAAGAAAGCACTGTATGGACTCAAGCAAGCCCCAAGAGCATGATATGCCAGATTGGACAAGTATTTGTTGAAGCTTGGATTTAATAAGGGTACTGCTGATAGTAATATGTATTTCAAGATTGATCATGATAAATATTTGATTGTTGAAGTCTTTGTTGATGATATCATTTTTGGAGGAGATGACTGTTTGTGCATGAAGTTTTTTGGTGAGATGCAGAGTGAGTTTGAGATGTCTATTATTGGAGAGATGAAATTCTTTTTGGGATTGCAAATTACTCAGTTAGATAAAGGGATATTTATATCTTAGTCCAAGTATGTGAAAGAATTGTTGAAGAAGTTTGGTATGGAAGATTCAAAGCCGGTTAGTACACCTATGGTGACTGGATGTAAGTTGAAACAAGATGATGATTATCCGAAAGAAAAACAGACTAGATATAAATCAATGATTAGTGGATTACTTTATTTAACTAAAACTAGACTTGATATCATGAATGTTCTATGAATTGTTGCAAGATTTCAAGCTGATTCTAAGGAATCTCATGTGACTGTTGTGAAGAGGATTTTTAGATACTTGAAGGGGATTGTTGATTTTGGCCTATGGTATCCTAAAGATGATGACCTTACTTTGAGTTCGTTTACTGATGTTGATTGGGAAAGAGATGTGAATGACATAAAGAGTAATAGTGGTGGTGCATTTTTCTTGGGAAAGAAGCTGATTTCATGGTTAAGTAAGAAGCAAAATGCCATTTCTTTATCTACTACAGAGGCATAATACATTGCTACTGCTAACAATTGTACTCAAGTATTGTGGATGAAGCAAATGGTGAAAGATATCAAAGTTGTGTATGATGAACCTATTTCTATATTCTGTGATAATTCAAGCACAATTAACATTTCTAAGAATTTGATACTACATTCAAAGACCAAGCATATATCTATCAAATTTCACTTTTTGAGAGAGAAGGTGAGTGAAAAAGAAGTCAGATTGGAGTATGTACCTACTAAGGAACAGATTGCAGACATCTTTACCAAGCCTTTTCCTAAGGATACTTTTGAGTATCTTAGAGGAAAGCTAGGGGTGATTACCCCTCCTAATCAAAACTAAGATGCATTGACTTACATCATTCTTTGCATTTCACAGTCATATCTTGATCTGGATTGATGTTGTGGTGGCTGCTACTTAGAGGGAGTAGTCAGTTGTTTAGATATGTGGTTGAGAGTTGTGTGTATCTTTGTCATTGATGTCGAAGGGGGAGAAGAGTCATGTGAAAAATTTTGTTGGGAGAAGAGTCATATGAAAGAGTTGAGGAGAAAAGGGGGAGAAAGTGCTAAAAGCTAGTTGCATTGATGGTGTTTTTCACATCATGTGTTACCATCAATTCCAAAGGGGGAGATTGTTGGATGCTGCTGATATGTGGTTTTCATTGATGTTAACACTATTGGAATTAATGTCTTAAAGGTTATATATGTCGAGGATATTGAGAAAATTGTAATGGAATAAGTTACATGTTGTTAGTGATGCAATGAAGTTCAGTCTGTTGGTTAGCTCAGTACTTTGATGATTAGAGGTTGTGGCTTAAAGGGTTTGTTTTCAAGTTTATCTAGTTTATCCACATTAAGTTTTAGAGATCTGCATGAATATTTGACCGAGTTATGAGCAGTTGTGTTTTGGCAGTTTTTTTGTTGCTTCAGTTGGTGTTTCTGAATGAAGATGATGTGATTCTAGTAAGTTCAATTGTTAAAGATGCTTCTCTGGTGATTCATGATGTTTGTGGATGTTTCTATATCATGGTCTATCTATGTTGCATGTCTACATTGATCTTTGTGCTCGTGATTGGTGATTTTCTCTTGCATGTTCATGTTTTTCATGTTCATGGTTGACAAGGTGATGGTAGCGTGTTGTGGATCTTCGTGGAATAATTTTTGAAGGTGTTTCATGTTTGAGGATTTTTTTTTGGTTCTTCATTATTTTTTGGCTAACATTGGTCGATTTGCATTGATAATAATTTATTTTTTGGGCCGACAGTTTGTATATGTTTTATTATTTTGTTGAAGTTGACATGTAGCGGTGTAATCTCTTGTTGCAGATATATATAACAATTGTTTATTCCATTTGAAGGCATGCATATGAATGATATGTAAAAATAATATCCTAATCATTCGAAGGTAGAATCAGAGTGTGAAGAAGTGTTCATGTGCTTAACCATAATTATAATCAGGCATTAGCAGATGCTATTTTCTCATATCAAAATCCTACAGATGTAATCTGAATGTTTCTGTAAGACAATGTGTCTTCCTTTGGGAAGTAAGCCTTGTTGTATTTGAGTAGTGAGCTCTAGGCAGTGTGCTTGAATGCATGTGCATTCCCATTTATTCTTATTTATACTTTTAACAACGTATAATCTTGTGGACTAACCCCCACCATGGTTTTTCCCCTAACAGGGTTTCCACGTAAAAAATATTGGTGTTATGTGTGTTTCTAATGTGTTGATGACTTATGATTTCATGGTTATTAATCAGATCTAAGAATAAGGTTAATAAGATTAATAAGTTTAATTTTTTTTTACAACTAGTTCACCACCCCTCTTAGTTGTTTTCCCTTGTGTTGCCAAGAGAATGTAGTTGAATCCATTCTTGTGCAGATGCTTTCCAATAAGCCCAACAGAGTAAAATAAGATGACCAATATTAACACTATTTTCCAACATCTTTTGCATTAGTAAGTATTTTGGAAAGATGATCTAACTGGACCTCAGCAATCTCCTTAAGGATCCAGAAGGTTTCTACTACAGCATCTCTTTGTCTTTGTACAACAACCATTTTAGCTTGTAAGTCACCAAATATCAATCTTTTCTTCCCTTCTTTATCTTCAAAGATGTCAGAATTCTTTCCAATGTTGTTCACTTCAGATTCAATTGCTTCAATTCTGCTTCTAAAATTATCTACTATAGCAGGCCACTAGAGACAATATTTGTAAATATAAGATATTTCTTTAATGCATTTATTTGTTTCCATGACCAATTCAGATAATCTCTCAGCTTTAACACACCTCTTTTCAACCAAAGCTTCAAACTTATGTCCTTCTGGACCTTCAAGGAACATCCTTTCTTCAACAATCTCAACTAGATTTTCTGGCAAGGAATCAAAAACAACTAATACTCCAATACCTTTCTGAAGTAGATATTCTACCAAAACATCATCAATCTTCAGTTTGTCAATAGGAGAGGTTGCATTCCATAATTCACCAATCTTCTTCATATTTCCCATAACCATCATAGACTAGATGACATTAGGATCAGGGGATCTAGATCCAGTTAGGGATTCTTTGTCCTTTTCTTTTGAAATGTCAATGATATCTTTAGTTATAACTTTTCTCTTCTTTGATTCTAGAGGGGAATCGCTAATGACAACCTCCAAATCTCTTTTACCAGAGGAATATCCCACTTCAAACTGACTTGAAGTAGATATACTAGAGTAAAGATTTTTTTCAAGGATATGAAATAGGATTTGCACATACTTACATTATCTACCAACACTCCTAGGTACCTGTAGACCTATTTTCCAATAGGATTCCTAGATTCCCATACCACATTATCTTTTCCTAATAGGGAACTCAAAAAGTAAAACACCAAGCACACCAACAAAGATCTGGAACAAAAGGGATAACCGTCAAACACCGACATTCAAACATTTTTAGAAAGATTCTCAAGCAACAAGCTACACAGATCAAATTTCCTATTCTCCTTAACCATCATATGTGCAATATAAACATAAATATCCAATGTGGAACCTTCATGATTTCTAAAATAGATCTTGTAGGAAATGTCATATGCAACATACCTTATAGCAAAATCCTTAAGAGTGTTTATCAGAAGAGCTTGTGGGTCTTTACTAATGCAAGTCAATTCCTCCACATCTTTGTACTTTACAATTTTATTTCCAGGAAGATCTCCAATACTGTATAAGCCAATAATCATCTCAATCAATTCCTTCATAACTAAGTAGGGTTTGTCCAATATAATACTTTCGTTCTTGAAATGATTCAACAAGAACAAAATAAACTCTTTATCGGCAACCCACAGAAATTCACTCCACAAATCCATACCTAGGGTTTTTATGTTTTGTAATTTGTTTTCGTTCAGCCCTAGTTCCATTTCTTTCATCTTTCTATGATCAAATTCTTCTAACTAACTCCTTTCAGCTTCAAAGGGATGATGACACTCAATTCTTTGTCCATTTCTACACTTTCTTCAATTCGTTAATTGAAACTTCTTCATTTTTCTTCTTTTTCCCCTTTTGCAAAAAGGATTCCAAATTACCTAAGACAATTTTTGAATTCCCTTCAAAATTTCTTTAAGCTCGCTTGAAGATCATTCTAGAGTACCTTCCAAGTTCTTCAAATGCTTAATTAATCAAGAATACTCATAAACTTTAACTTAAACACCATTGAATATACACTAAGCACATTAAATGCGGCAAACATCAAAAAGCTACTAAAAACATTATTCCCAATACAGAAAACCCTAATTCAATCCGCAAATCATCATACCAACATGTTTTCTTCTAGTTCTTTTTCCACAACCTCTAATTTTTCATTCTTTGCATCTCATCCTCGTTTCGGCCTCTACCATGCCATTTATCTAGGGGGTTTTTATAATTTTCTGATAATGCTCCCCCTAAGACCATACTGGATGAGGGCATAGACACATCAATAGCTTTATATTTTTCTTCTTCTTTCTTCTTCCATATCGTATTCATCTCTTGCTTCATTTCTTTTTTTTTTGGCCTTCTTTACCGGATCATTCTTCTCTATCGAAGTGAACTTCTTCCCTTTCTTACTTCTGCAAACCTTTGAAACATGTCCTGGTTTATTACAATTATAACAGATGACATTTTCCTGATTACTTTGACCTCCATTTCCTCTCAATCTACATTTATTTTCTCTGCATCCAAATTTGTTACAGGTATAACAACAACCATTAAAGATCTGATTCATTCTTCCTTCATTAAATTTGTTCCTCATTACCCGACTTATCATTCTCACTTGAGATCTGCATTCATTAGCTTTGTGTCCAACCTTCTTACATTCAAAACATTGTCTGGTGAAGGGACCAGAAAATTGATTGTTCCTATTCTTGCATTTAGTTGCCTCGTGACCATATTTATTATAGAAAAAACAAATACCATTGAAAGAGGGATACCTTTGTGCATTAGGTTGTCTCACAGGCTATCTTCTTGTAGACTTCCTTGAATTTCTCTTTTGTCTTTTGTCCTAAATCATCTGATTGTCCTTAGAAATTTTACCTGCATCATTTCCTAAACCATCTTTTTCTTTACTTGATTTTTGTCTGGCAAGCAATTCTCCAAGCTTATCAGAACTTGTTTTGAAATTATTCTCACAAAGCTTTTCCTTTTCTAGTTCAATCCTCAAGTTTACCACCTCATATTCAAGTTTAGAGCATTCATCAGTTTTGTTCTGTACCATTGTATTTAGACACTGTTCAATTCTCTTCTTCTCTTCTACTGTCACTTTCAATCCAATTATTTCTTGTTTCAACTGCTTACTCACTTCTCTGTGTCTTTCCTTGAATTTCTTTAATTATTCTTTCAGTTTTCAGACACATTCATTTTCTTCATCCAGATTCTCCTTCAAATCTATGTTTTCATTTTGAACTCTGTCAATATCCTTAAGTGTACTCCAGAGTTCTTCTTTATCATCCAAATTTTATCATCCTCCTTAAGCGGTTAAGCTCTACTCCAAGGAACGAAGGCTCTGATACCAATTGTGAAAGATGTAAGACAACTGATAGGGGGGTGAATCAATTGTCACAAAATTCAAACTTAAAAACTCTAGCACATATCTATTATTAAGTATGAGCATGAAACATAGATACTATCTATTATTAAGTATGAGTATGGAACATAGATAACAAAAATTAATTTAACACAATAAGCACCAGATTTTTACGTGGAAAACCAAAGGAGGGAAAAACCACAGTGAGGATTAAATCACAATATAAAGTAGTTTCAAACTGAAAATAAAAGGCTCACTTCCAAGGGCTCACTGCCCTAAAAGGACTCACTATCCTGATACAAAAACTCACTGCTTACAAGAGAAAATATTGATATAACAAAATTGGGCTTTACAGCAAAAATAAACTAATAATAGTGCACCTAACAAGTGTTGATGCAATTCTAATGATGCTCAATAGACTGATTCAACACACTTAATCCTTTTCTCTCACTTCCAAATTTTCAATCACAACTGCTTCATTGATTTTGCATATGTACACATACTTCTAATTTTCTGTCTCCAACTCACACATAAAACTATCCAACATATTCATTTATATACCCGATCTTTTCTGCAAGCATTAATTAGGTTGGCCTAATTAAATGCATTTCATATTTACCAAAAATACTAACTGTCGACTCCACTCATTCACAAAATATTTTCAAGAAAGTAATTCAAACCTCTAGCATGCTACATTATGTTGGCATAGACCTAAAATAGGTCGCACATATATCCACATAGCAAAATTAATTCATTGTGTCACAATTACCCCAAGAAGTCGGTCAGGAATAAATTTCAATGCAAAAAGAAATAAACATTTTGTTGGTTTCGACAATGTTGTACAAGCACCAAAGCATGCAATATTCTGAACATGCATGCCTTCAACAAACATAAGCAATTTCTCAAAAATGCAAGCATTAACTACCAACTGTGGAGGAATGTAGACTAGAATATCAGAGAGAGTAGCTCGAATACCGGTTCTGCTACACCCTTAATATTAGTGTACATCGGGTTATGAATAGTCGGCTTGTAGCTATCTTAACTCTCTATTAAGTCATATTATCATTAGTATATTGTTATTTATTTGTTTTGGTCAGCCTAAGAATTATATTGGTGTGTCTATGTCGGCCTAGGTGATATCCTAGGCATAAATAGGTATATATAGGAGGTTGTGAGTCTTATTTCATCATCAAGTTGGAAGTGTGCTCTCATTAGAGATATTTGGAGGTTTTCCCCCTTGAAGTAGCTTGTTATTATCAGTTATTATCAAGTATTTGTAGCATATTTCATATTGTGCAAGTTATTTCATAACAAGTGGTATCAGAGCATGATCTTGGCACCGTAGAGGCAAGGTTTTTCCTCAAATTTGGAGGCGATTTTGGGAAGAGCATATCTTTCATATTTTGGTGAATTTTTTTCTGATTTTTAAAGGGTTTTTGAAGAACATATTAAAGAAGATATAGTCCATATTTCAGAATAATTGGAGCATAATTAAGTGAATTATTGTAGAATTAGGGTTTCTACACATTTGTTTTGGAATCTACATATCTCATACATCTTGTAAAATTTGAGTCTGATTTTTATTGGGTTTTTGAAGGCATACTAAAGGAGATTAAAGTAAAAAATTTGGAGAAATTGGAGGAGAAATAAGTAAGTTATTAAAAAATTAAATGTTTCACAAATATCACTCTCTACGCTGCAAATCTGCTTATTTCTTGGAAAATTTTCTAGGTCAGAGTTATTTTGGTCCTAATAAGTTACAGTAAAATTTTTAGAGAATTTAAGTTTCATTTGTGTGATTTATTCCAAAATTAGTGCTTCCCATCATGACAGGGCCTGCAACAAGGGGCAAAAAGAATGTTGCTACTCTGGGGAAGACTCCTAATAAGGATGGGGTAACAATAGAGGATATTAATCCTAATGATGAAATTAGTAAGGTCAAGGAAGAAATTTCCTCAATGAAGATGGATATGTGTGACCTAAGAGGAGATATATCAGACATACGAAACATGTTAAGCACCTATATGGCTAAACCAAGAAAGGAGTTTTCAAGCGACCAAGGTGAAAATTCTAGGTCAGCTAACATTGACACAAGCTTTAGTACTCCTATGGGATCTAGGAATTTATTTCTAAAGGTGGATATGTGCAAGTTCGATGGCAAGGATCCTCTAACATGGATAAACCAAATGGATAACTTTTTTGAAGTACACCAAATCCCAAATGGACAAAAGGTCATGATGGCTTCCTTATATCTAGAACCAGATCAATTCATTTGGTATCATTGTATTTGCACTCATCAAAGGAAAAATGGGCTCACTATCTCATGGTCAATTTTTACAGAGGAACTCCAAGCACAATATAGCAATAGTGTGACATACAACTTCTTCAGCCAACTGGCTAAACTTCAACAAACAGGATTAGTTAAGGATTATATTCAGCAATTCCAAAATCTATCCTTAAGAGTGGATACAATTATGGAGGAAAACTTGAATGATTTATTCTTGGGGGGTCTCAAGGATCACATTCAACATGAGGTACGCATGCTTATCCCTAGCTCCATAAATGAGTCTTTTTATCTTAGCACGCAGGTTAGAGGAGAAGTATTTGATTCCGAAGAAGTAAGGGTCTAATGTGACAAGAGAGAAAGGATATTGAACACAACCTACTTGGTTGACTCCACAACAAATTGAGGAGAAAATAGAAAAAGGGTTGTGTTTCAATTGTGATAGAAAATACAGTTGAGGACATAAATGCAGTGAAAAGAAATTGTTCTATATTGAAGGTCCAAGTGAGGAAGAAGAGGAGGAACCCATACTAGAGGATGAAAGGGAGTCAAATGAGGAATCACATGATTCTCAACCAATCATTTTGTCATGCACTCTAGGTTTCAGTGCTCCACAAACTCTCAAGGTGGTGGGGTTCTTAAAGAAGCAAAAGGTAACAGTGTTGATCGAATCGAGGTAGTACTCATAATTTCATCAACAAAAAGTTAGCTACTCGTCTAAATTGTTTTATATATCCAGCTCTAGAGTTTTAGGTTTTGATTGCAAATGGTGGTACAATTAGTTGTTCAGGAAGTTTCATAGCATTAAATTATCCATGGGATATTATCAACTTGATACCCCAATGTATGTGATATCCATGGAGTTACAAGGATATCGTTTAGAATTACAATGGCTTACTACATTGGGAACGATTGAGATGAACTTCCAAGAACTATTCATGAGATTTCAATCAGAAGGAAGGGTAGTAAAGCTAAGGGGGTTGAAGGAAAAATCCCCACAAATGGTAAGCTCTCATCAAATTCAAAAGTTTCTTAAGAAAGGAGTGGATGGATTTGTGGCCCAGCTATGTTCATTAGAAGTCTCTCAATCTAATGCTCCTACTCATCCAAATTTTCAAGCTATAATTGATCGTCACTCAGTTGTTCTTGGAGATATGCCTAAAGGACTTCCTCCTAAGAGGGATCATGATAATTCCATCCAGTTAGTTCTAGGGAGCCTACCACCGAACATCAGGCCTTACAGGTATCCACACATACAAAAGAGTGAGATAGAAAAAATTGTTGAGGAGATGCTAGAGGCAGGAATTATTAGGCATAGCCAAAGTGCTTACTCCTTGCTTGTGGTGATGGTACGTAAGAAGGATGATACTTGGAACATGTGTCCAAATTATAGAGTGCTCAACATGTACACCATTAAGATAAGTTTCCTATTCCAGTCATTGATGATTTGCTAGATGAATTGAATGGAGCTATGTATTTTACCAAGTTAGATCTTAGATCTAGTTATCAACAAATTTGGATTAAGGAGGAAGATATTTGTGAGACAACATTTCAGACTCATGAGGGTCATTATGAATTTTTGGTGATGCCATTCGGTCTTACCAATGCACCATCTACATTCCAAAGTTTGACGAATTCCATTTTTAAGAAGTTCTTGAGAAAGTTTGTGTTAGTATTCTTTGATGATATATTGATTTATAGCAAGGCTTGGGAAGAAAATTTACAACATGTGGATCAAGAATTACAAATAATTGAAGATCATCAACTCTATACTAAGCCATACAAGTGTGCTTTTGGTCTTAAGGAGGTGGAGTATTTGGGACACATAGTTTCACATGAAGGAGTAAGGGTGGACCCTAACAAAATTAAGGCTATCATGGAATGACCTATTCCAAAAACATTAAGAAATTGAGGGGTTTCTTGGGATTTACAAGGTACTATAGAAGATTTATGAAGAATTATGGTCGTATAGCAACACCTCTCACCACTCTATTGAAGAAGTATTATTTTCATTGGAACGAGTCTGCTAATACATCATTTGAGAGATTGAAGGAGGCTATGTGTACAACTCCAGTTCTTGCCACTCTTGACTTCACCAAGGAATTCATTGTGGAATGTGATGTTTTTGGAAATGGGATAGGAGTAGTGCTCATGCAAGAAGGTCGACCAATTGCTTTTGAGAGTCATCAACTAAAGGGTAAGAATCAGCTAAAACCTATTTATGAGAAGGAAATGCTAGCAATCCTTCATGCAGTTAAACAATGGAGGCCATATCTATTGGGTAGACACTTCAAGGTTAAGAAAAATCATGATAGCCTAAAATATTTTTTGGAACAAAGACTATCTTTTGAAGAGCAACAAAAATGGGTCACTAAGATGTTAGGATATGACTTTGAGATTGTATATAAGAAAGGGAAAGAAAATATTGTAGCAGATGCACTTTCAAGGAAGGATGAGAAAGATGAAGCCTTATTGTGTTCCCTTTCAATAGTACACACAAATTGGGTGGAGGAAGCCCAAGCAGAGTGGAAAAATGATGTTGCGACAAGTAATCTCATCGAACAATTAAAATGTGATCGTAGTAGTTTAGATAAGTTTTGTTGGAAGGGAGATACTCTTTGGTACAAAGAGCATTTGTATCTCTACAAGAATTCCACTCTTAATCACAAGATTCTCACATAGTTGCATGAGTCTCCAATTGGTGGTCATTCAGGATTTTTGAAGACATATCATTGAGTCAAGCAAGATTTTTTTTGGGAAGGGCTAAAAGGTGATGCTCAAAAATTTGTGGTTGAATGCTTGGTTTGTCAAAGGAATAAAGGGAGACAATTAAGACACCAGGTCTCTTGCAACCCTTATCTATGCCTAGCCAGTGTTGGGAAGAGGTATCCATGGACTTCATCATAGGGCTTCCCAAATCTAAAGGCCATAATGTCATCATGGTAGTAGTTGATCACCTCACTAAATATCCACATTTCATTGCATTATCACATCCTTTTACAACAAGTGCAATGGAAAAATATTTTTTGGAGAATATCCAAAAGCTACATAGTACACCTAACGTTATTGTTAGTGATTGTGATACTATATTCACTAGTCACTTTTGGAAAGATTTATTTTCATGTTTGGGTACTCAATTGGCTCATAGCTCTTCATACCACCCTCAATCAGATGGAAAAACTGAGGTTGTTAATAAGTGTTTGGAAGGATATCTATGTTGTTTCACTTTAGATAAAAAGTCTCAATGGGTAGATTGGCTACCACTTGCAGAATGAGGGTATAACACTTCTTTTCATAACTCATAAAAAATGTCTCCATTTTTGGCACTTTATGGATATCATCCTCCCTCCATCACATCATCAATAAAGGTGTCACCAAGAGTTTAGGTAGTAGAAGACCACTTGCTTCATCAACAAAAAATACTTTCAGGACTCAAGGAGAATTTAGCCTTGGCACAAAATCAAATGAAACAACAGGCAGACCAACATTATAGTGAAAGAAGTTTTGAAGTTGGGGATTGGGTCTTCTTGAGATTGCAACCTTATAAGAAAATATCACTAAAGCAACAGTAAAAGAATAATAAGTTGTCTCCAAGGTATTATGGTCCCGCCAAATCATGCAAAGATTGGTAGTCATTTTCCTCTAAGCTAGAGTTACCACGACAACAAAGATACATCAGTTTTCATGTTTCTACTTTGAAAGAATATGGCCAGGTATAATATTCCAACTCAAAAAACACTGCAGGCTTCGATGAAGAAGGAAGAATCATTTTGGAACTAGAGTGTTCATCAAACTTGTCTTATAGAAGCTGAGAGTAGAACTCTCAGGTATCTCATCAATGGAAGAATTTGCAGTTGAAGATGCAAATGGGAGGACAAGAGTTCGACAAAAGATGCAGAAGCTTGATTAGCATTGAGGACAATGCTTCTTTGAAGAAAGGGGCATACTCATGCAGTGTAGTGTACATGGTTTATGAATATTCATCTTGGCTGGCTATCTTAACTCTCCTATTAAGTCATATTATCATTGGTATGTGACATTTAGTTGTTTAGGTCAGCCTAAGACTTATATAGGTGTGTCTAAGTCGGCCTAGGTGATATCCTAGGCATAAATAGGTATATATAGGAGGTTGTGAGTCTTATTTCATCATCAAGTTGGAAGTGTGTTCTCATTAGAGATATTTGGAGGTTTTCCCCCTTGGAGTGGCTTGTTATTCTCAGTTATTATCAAGTATTTGTAGCATATTAATTATTGTATTCTTCTATTGTGCAAGTTATTTCATAACAAGTTCAGATACCAAACCAAAATACCAGATCAAGGAATATCTTAAACTTGCAGTCACAACATGGTGGCATCAATGAAAACAAAAAACTATAGAGATAGTCAATCTTGTTTGTTATTCCAACACTTTCATTGTTGAAAACCTTGTTTCTAAAACCCTAAATATATTTTTTTTTGTGTAAAATTGTTAACAAAGTTACTTTTTTGTTATATTTGGAAAGTAACTTGTTATTGGAGGTTAAATTTTATGTAAGTAAAGTATTTAAGGGTTTAAATTCATGACTCAACTGGCCCTTCTTTGTAGTGTTACCGATTAAACAAGTTCATATCTTATATTATGATACCTAAAACAAAATTAATAGCTATTATTCAATTGAGTATTGGTGGGTATTAAAGGATCATTGGTTCTAATTTAAAGTTTATGAATGGTTAATTTCATAAGCCTAAATTTGGACAAGATACCAACAGTCATCATATTTAGTTTTTATTTTGTAATTGATTAAAGAGAAAAAAAATTGTGGATAATGTGTGGTGCCAAAAATTGAAGATAGATATTCCAATTTAAAAGTCTTTTTGTATTCCAATAGTCAGAAGTTTGAATGGGTTTTTTTTTTTTATGAATGGAAGTATGTTTTGATTGAAAAAATTATGACAGGAAGATATCATAGTTTTGTTCTAGAATTCAAGATGATGACTTTATGAAGAGGAGATATATAGAGAAGGAGACTGAAGTAACAAGTTATCAAAGTGCTAAATGGTATGACTGAAATATTGAAGTCTATTTTTTTCTATGCAGATTGATTTGATCTGAATGATCCCTTGTGTGTTTGGAGCTTGATGAAAATAAAGACAATGTATGAGTTTTCATCTTAGAGTTATGTTTGTAAAAAATTATATGTTAAAATTTATTATCTTAATAGTGGATAGTAATGTTGGCTCATTTATTTGTTTATTCAAACGATGGATACAGTGACACAAGTCTAATTGAAAGTAAGAGCATTATGAAGATTTGTATGACAATGTTGTGAATGTGTATGTGGAGACATGATCTTGAAAATTTTCTTTTGATTCATTGTATCAAAAAGAATGTTACAGGTAATTGCTTGTCATTCATATCCAGAAGGTTGATGCTTTTCATAGAAAAGTGTTTTTCATTCATATCTATTTATTCATAGTGTGTTGAAGAGGAGTTTTGTAGAGAGATCTTTTTCCATGTATGTAAGGAGGATTAAATGATGAATATTTTCATATGAAAGAGGGAGATGAAGTTTTTTCAGTGCAATGATATGTATGGAAACAAAGCAAACCTCTGGTTTTGTGCTTGATTTATTTTGAAGTGATGTTGTATTTCCAGTAAAGCATGGTATTTACTAGTGAGGCATGATATTTGTTAGTGAGACATGAGGATTTTCCAGTGACGATTGATTGTCAGTGAGGCTTGGTTGATTGCCAGTGAGGATTGGTTAATTACTAGTGAGGCTTGTTGTATTTCCAATGAGGCATGCAATTTGTAAACTATGAGGTTTTACCCAATGTGGCTTAATAAAACAAATGTTTAGAGTGGTTTTTTCACCCTTTTAGGGTTTTTCCACTCATAAATCCTATGCTTTGTTTCTTCTTGATGGTGTTTCACTTTGTGCGTACTTGATTATCCTTGATTCAAATGTTATGTTTTGATTTGCATATCTTTGTGATTTTCATAACATACAAGATCTAGAATCATTGAATAATCAAGTGTGTTAAGCTTTGAAATTCATTTTTTTTACCACTGATTCCCCCCCCTCTCAGTGGTCTTGTACTCCAACAATGAGGTCAAAAAGGCCACCATAGTAGAAGCCATTGTAAAATATATTATTATTCTTGAACTAGATATGTGAAACATAGAGAAACAATTACCTACAAAATTATAGAATGTTTTGATGGAGAGAAGACAACAAACAATAAAAGAACAGGACAAATTGAAGGCATGTGCATTGGAAAATATTAGTGCTCCTCTTGGCTGCATTTTTCAATAAGGAACTCAAAACAAAGTAAAGGGTGGAAAACCTCATGAGTAGAGATCAAAATGATCTTGATATCATCTGGAAGGAGAGTGTTGAAAAAGTGGAAGACCTTGTAGAAACATTGGGGATGACCCCAAAGTGTGAAGAAGAAACAAATGAGAATGTTGAAGAAGATGTATAGCTTGATGATGCTCAACATGAACATGAAACAAAAGAAGATAATGAAAAGGAAAATGTTCTTCTAGATGTGGAAGAAATTGTAGAGGAAAATTTTGGTCCAGAGGAGTCAGTTGAAAAGGATGCAGTTATCAAAGAAGAAATTGCAAAGGAGGATACTTCCACTCCTCCTCCAATATTTGGAATAAATGTTAAAAATGTTTAGGACCAACCGTCCATACTATCCCTCCTCTAGATAACCCAAATAAGTCTACTAGTCAAGATAATATAGGGAATAATGATGAACAAAAGAGTGAATATGTATTAGGTGATGCAAGGAAAGAAGTGGAGACACCAGTTAACATTGGTGAGAAGAAGGATTCAAAAGAGAATTTTGCAGAGGAGAGCACAAAGATTATTGGTGAATCTTTTAAAGCCTCCAAAGATTCTCTAAAGAATCTTCTCAATATGCAAATGCATATCCAACCTATTGTGTTTACTCAACTACTACAACTACCCATGCAACAAGGAAATTTGGACTTGGATAAGATATCACCCCTCCACAAGCTTCAACTGGGAGATTTATTTCATGCAACTACCCATAAGGAAATAATTGAGTCATTAGAAGAGTGGAGAATTGATAAAGGAAGTTGTGAAGACTCTACAAGAGGCCATACCTGGAGCAACCATTTACAATTCATTATCTGGTATGGAGAACCTAAAGTTTCTGATTGATTATTTTAAGGAATATTCCTCTTGATTAAAATACAAAATGCAAAAAGAGTTAGATAAGAAAATGGATGAGAAGGGGCTAATGGATACAACAAAGAAGTGTTCCCATGCACACAAAAAATTTCAAGAAAGTATCAAGGGTGCATAGGCTTGTGTAGCAAAGGACAAAGCCTTATTTCAATTTTTCACAAAGTGGTCCAGAGCCACAAAGAGCATAAAGGATGAATGGACTCAATTGAGTCTTAGATTGAAAAAGCTTCATGTGCCTATGATCTGGCACATGACCTGGATGGAAGCACAAGGTCAGTAATAGAGGAATTACATGAGTAGTTCTTCCAACTATGATCATTATATAGTTCAGAAATCTCAAGGATCTAGTGAACTCAAAGTTCATATCTGTTTCTAGTGCCCTGTTGAGTGTTGATAAGGCTACAAAACTTAATTTGATACCTAGCACTTCAAAAGATGGAAAAGAGTTGTTGATGGAATTGGAAGAAAAATTTATAATACTTGGCATAGCCAAAAGGATTTGAGAAGAAAGAAAGCAAGTGTGGAAGGCCACCTTGAGAATCTATAAGGGTCAACTTCCTCTAGTTGACAATATTTTTTCTTCCTTATACATTTTAGTTACTATTTCAAATTATTGTGTACATATGCAGATTATATAAGTTAGTTTTTCAATTCAAACTTTTGTTGGATAACACTTCTAGGGGGAGTTAGTTCAGTTTTTTAAGTTTGTATACATGTATATATTTGTCATGGGTAGATTTGGTATATAAGTAATATTATTGTTGTATGTGCCCTTTTCCCTTGATGTCAAAGGGAGAGAGTAATTTTGGAGTTAATTTTGGCATGTTTCTATCAATGATAAAGGGGGAGATTGTTGGAAGAATAAGAATTTTGTCATTGATGCATTTGTTGGCAACATGAGTATGTGGGATGAGCACAAATTATACATTCATGCATTGCAATGTTGTCATTGATGTCAACATTATATTCCGGTATGAAGTCCATTGTGCAGATCATTTTGGATGGATTGAAAATGTTGGAGGATGATTATGAAAGGACAATTTTTAAGAAGGTTTGATCCAGTGAAAGTGGTTAATATAGAAATTGACTAAGTGTTAATACAGATAAATTCTATGTACAAACATCTAGTTTTTGGGTCTGCATTGGTAATACTAATTAAGATCTTTTTTTGTGCTTCTAATGTAAATTTTATGGTTGATCGAAGATTTTAAATCTATAATTTCATCTTGTTTTTGTTGAAAAATGAGGTGTTTTCTTAGCTTAATACTTTGTAAAAATTTAATATTGTTGATCTATGTAAGTCTTTTCTTTGTTACATATATTCTTTGTGGATGATTATCTTGATTAATCCATTTTATTGTTGTAGAATGTAGAGAGAAGTTGATAGAAGAACTAGACAAGATATTAGAAAGATCACACACAAAGATGCCATGGAGAAACCCTTTAGGGAAAAAACTCACCAAGAATTGTTACCATGTCAATCTCTAAATTACAATGGCTCAATTCTTGTAGAATGCTTTATTTATCTTTACCAATCTTCTTCACTGCAATAACAATTATGAAAACTCCTACTAGATTAGTAGGGATAGACAATATGCAACCTTAAATCTCCAAATGGTGATAATTACAATGCATGGCTAGAGCCTTGAAAAGGTTATGCCATATTCCTTCAAATTAGGCAGGTTGTTGAGTGAAGACCTAGCTTAAAACATGTATGTGCATTTGGGTGTCCCAAGCTGAAGGCCTAACTTCCTCCTTCACTTAGGTGATAATTCCAAAATAACCTCAAAGTTGGCATAGAAATTAAAACTACTTAAATAAGCCTTAAAGAAATATCTTATCATGCATAGAGGTGGAAATCAATAAAACATCTTGGGTGCCACAATTTGTCTCAAGTGCTTTACTGGTCTTTCTCTTTGTTGCCATTCCCAAAGAATGGTCATCCCTTGTGCTTGGAGGTAGTCCTTGTTATCTGTCATACAACTTAATGTGTATTAGCCATGCATTACAAGTTAACTAAAGCTAACTACATGCAACTCAAAATAACCAACATGCATGCAACATGCACTTGCATGCAACTAAAGATAACTAAACCGAACTGAACTGAACTAAACTGAACTGAACTGAACTAAACTGATTCTAAACTGAATTGAACTAAACTAAACTTAACTTAACTTAACTGAACTGATCTGAACTTAACTTAACTGAACTTCAAGCATGCAAACATCAAATCCTAACTCCTAGGATCTTTACATGCATTCAAAAGTGTTAACTATTACTCCATAAAGTTACCTAGACACAAGGTGAGTTTCACCTTACCATGTGAGTGTCCCATGTGTCCCTATTATTTAGGAACTCACTATGGACGCCTTCACATGCTTCTTACATTTAGAATTAATTACAAATGTCAATAATCATGATTATTTCATCAAATATTAATCTAAACTTAATCTTAGTGTTGTTGAACACATTCCAAGAATCTAGGAGATACATGAAATAATTCATGTTTAGGATTTGCAATTGAATGGAAACCTATTTCCAACATTCTCCCACTTGACATTATACATTGCAATTATTCTAAACAAGGAATAGTAAATTTAAATCATGTACAGGTCTTAAGGCCAATAGCCTTCCTGCACCATGAGAACTTATCTATAGGAACTGGCTTCATAAGATAATCTACAGCATTAATTAAAGTGTCAACTTTTTCAATTAATACTTTCCCACTCTCAACCATTTCTCGTACAAAGTGATACTGAACATCTACATGTTTAGTACGAGCATGATACATAGGATTTTTTGCTAAACAAATAGCACTTTGACTATCACATTCAAGCCTAACTTGCTTGCAATTAAAACCAATACCTGACCCACGCCTCTGTAACCAAACTGCCTCTTTAGAGGCATGTGTTGCAGCCATGTACTCTGCTTCTGTGGTGGACAAAGCAACTGTGGGCTGCCTCTTACTCATCCAACTAATCGCAACTCCAAACAAAGTATACACATAACCACTTGTCGACCTCTGACTGTCCAGATCTCCTACCCAATCTGAATCAACAAACCCTTGTATGTCCAATGATCTATTCATAATATCAATATTATTTGAACCATGATAAACTAAATAGTAATCTGAAGTCCCTTGTAGATATCTAAATACCCTCTTAACATAATTCCAATGTTCTTTACTAGGGTTAGACATAAACCTACTAAGAACTCCCACTACTTGTGCTATATCTGGTCTCGTACAAACCATTGCATACATTAAACTACCAATTGCACTAGCATACAAAATTTTAGACATTTCCTCAAAATCAAAATCAGATATAGGACTCATATCTAAACTTAACTTCGTGCAAACTGGTAAAGGAATATTAACTGGATTATTGTCCTGCATGTTAAATCTTTTCAAAATAGTATCAACATAATTACTCTGACTTAAGCAAAGCTTTTTGTTACCTCTATCTCTACTGATCTCCATACCAAGGATATATTTTGCAGCCCCTAGATCTTTCATCTCAAATGTGCTCGAGAGTTGTGCTTTCAATTCTCTGATCATTACCTTGTTGTTACCAATAAACAACATGTCATCAACATACAAGATAATAATTAAAAGCTGATCATCAATAATTTTTATATAAACACAATGATCTTCCTCACTTCTAACATAACCAATTTTTAATGCAAAAGCATCAAACTTCTGGTATCACATTCTCGAAGACTGTTTCAATCCATATAAATATCTCTTTAATCTGCAAACCAATTATTCTTTTCCTTTTACAAAAAAACCTTCAGGTTGCTTCATATAAATTTCCTCATCAAGATTCCCATGCAAAAAAGCAGTTTTCACATCCATTTGCTCAATTTCAAAATCATAAGTAGCAGTAATAGATAAGAAGAATCTAATAGAAGTTAATTTAGCAACATGAGAGAATATTTCATTAAAGTCAACTCCCTCTCTCTGGGAGTAGCCCTTGGCTACTAATCTAGCCTTGTACCTTTTGAGATTACCATCTACACCAATCTTATTTTTAAAGATCCATTTACAACCAATGGCCTTTCTATCTTTGGGAAAACTCTCAAGATCCCATGTGTCACAAGTATCCAAGGATTCCATTTCCTCATGCATAGCTTGTGACCAAAGCTTATTCTCATTTGAGGACAAAGCTTCCCTGTAAGAACTGGGTTCATCATTAGTACTCATTAAAGCAAAAAATACAACAAAAATTAGGTGGGCTATACCTATCAACGAGATTCTGTTGTCTTGTGGATCTCCTTAAAGGAGTTTCTTCTGGTTCCTCAATATGCTCATCTTGAGCCTCTATTTTAGAAGAACTCTCTGAACTCTCTTCTTGAGGTTCATCCACTTGTTCTTCAACATGTGCATCTTGTTGCTTCTCAGTATTTGTCTCAAAATGCACTGTTCGAGAAGTATCCTTTTCCTTTGGTTGTTCTTCTCCTGAATAAGCTCTAAATTCCTTAAAAATAACATCTCTAGATAAATAAACTTTTCTTGTTAGTGGATTCCAAAGCTTGTAACCTTTTACATTTTCACCATAACCTATGAATATGCATTTATGTGCTTTAGGATCCAATTTAGATCACTTTTCTTGAGGCACATGAACAAAATCCTCACAACCAAAGATCCTTAAATGTGCAACACTAGGTTTCTTACCTAACCACATCTCATAAGGAGTTTTATCTTCAATAGATGAACTAGGGGATCTATTGCTTAAATAACAAGTACATACCGCTTCAGCCCATAAGGACCGTTCAAGCATAGCACTACTTAACATACTCCTAGCTCTTTCCATTAAGGTTCGGTTCATCCTTTCTGCTACTCCATTTTGTTGAGGTGCATATGGAGTAGTTTTCTATCTCACTATTCCTGCATGCTTACAATAATCATCAAATTCCTTAGAACAATACTCACCACCATTATCTGATCTCAACACTTTTATCTTATAATCTGATTGTTTCTCAACCAAAGCCTTAAATTCCTTAAACTTATTAAACACATCAGATTTTTTATGCATAAAATATATCCAAGTGTATCTTGAGACATCATCAATAAATGTGACACAGTATCTAGATTTTCCAATAGAGTCAATATCCATAGGACCCATTACATTTGAGTGAATAATCTCTAACAATCTTTTAGCTCTATTTGTACCACTAGGAAATTTAGATCTAGATTGCTTTCCAAACACACAGTGCTCACAAAAGTCATTTTTGCCAATATTATAATTAGGAATACCATCAACCAAATTTTTATTAAGAATGGTTCTAAGAAATTTTTCACCTATATGGCCCAATCTATGGTTCCATAGCATACATGTATTTTCAGCTTCAATTACATTTGATAAAATATTTACATTGGAGGTATTCAGCTTAAACAAAGTCCCAATCCGAGATCCTTTAGCAACCACCATATTCCCTTTCACCAATCTGCAACCACCTTTATCAAATGTCACATGCATTCTAGAATCATTCAACTTAGAGACAAAAAGTAGATTCCTTGCAAGTCTTGGAATATGTAAAACATCATTAAGTGTATTAACACTACCATCACTGAAACACAATTTTACCTCTCCTTTGCCAACAACTTTTGTTGTGCTGTTGTCTCCAAAGAAGACATCTCCTCCATCATATGCAGTATATTTAGAGAACCACTCCTTTATAGGAGTCATATGACAGGAGCAACCTGAATCAATAAGCCAAGAGTTATCAACAACAGTATTAGAAGAAATGACTAATGCATCATTACTGTCATCGGATTTTCTGTAGAAGCATCAGTACTCTTCTTCTTGCTCTTACAATCCTTTTTAATATGTCCAGGTTTTCCACAATTCTAGCACTTTACCTTACTCTTACCAGGGGTTTTTGACCATCCTTTAGACTTACCCTTTCCTTTCTTGTCTTCTTTAGATTCCTTTTCTTTAGGCCTCCCTCTTACAAACAAGGCATCTTGGGAGCCAGTTTTAGATTTCCTCCTCATCTCCTCTGATAGGAGAGTAGGAATAATCTTGTCCATCTTTGGATCTGCACCATTACCACTAATTGCAACTATTAGGTTTTCCCAAGAATCTGGTGAAGAGCAAAGCAATAAAATGCACTTATCCTCATCCTCAAGCTTTACATCTACGGATGCTAACTGACTGAGAATTAAATTGAAAGCATTTAAATGTTGTGCTACTGAATCACCATCTTTCATTTTCAATAAATATAATTTCCTTTTCAGATACAACTTATTTGTTAGACTCTTTGTTTGATAAATGTCCCCTATTCTTTTCCACAATTTATATGCACTGGTTTCCACTGAAACATTTAAAAGAATAGCATCAGCAAGACACAATCTAATTGTTCCTCTTGCCTTTTTATCTAACTTAGCCCAATCTTCATTTGACATAGTTGTAGGTGTCTTTGTCTCATTATTAACCACTAACCATTGATCTCTTTCTTCAAGAAGATCTTCCATTTTTAATTTCCACATTTCATAGTTAGAACCATTGAACTTTTCAATATCTAACCTTGAATTCATTGTAACAAAACAAAACTTAATTCCAAAATCAGCAAATTACTAAAATAATAAGAGCTCCCACTAAGCCAATAAATACTTCAAACTTTAAGAGAAATGCATCCCAATACTCTACCCAACCTTAGCTCTGATACCAAATGTTGAAAAATGAGGTGTTTTCTTAACTTAATACTCTATAAAACTTTAATATTACTGATCTATGTAAGTCTTTTCTTTGTTACATATATTCTTTGTGGATGATTATCTTGATTAATCCATTTTACTGTTGTAGAACGTAGAGAGAAGTTGATAGAAGAACTAGACATGATATTAGAAAGATCACACAAGATGTACCGTGGAGAAACCCTTTCGGGAAAAAACTCCACCAAGAATTATTCTATTATTCAATCTCTAAATTACAATAGCTCCAATTCTTGCTTGAGAATGCTTCTTCTATCTTTACCAATCTTCTTCACACCTGCAATAACAATTATGAAAACTCTATTCAAATTGAATGAGATATAGAGACAATATGCAACCTTGTAATCTCCAAATGGTGATAATTACAATGCATAAGCTCAGGCCCTTGAAAAGGTATGCCATATTCCTTCAAGTAGAGTTATTCAGTGAAGACTAAAGCTTAAAAGATGTGCATCATGCATTTGGGTGTCCCAAACTGAAGCTACAACTTCTCCTTCACTTCAGTGATAATTCCAAAGCTCTTCCTCAAAGTTGGCGCCCTTAAGTAAAGCTACTTAATTGAGCCTTCAGAAATATCTTATCATGCATGAGAGGTAAATCCAATAAAGCATCTTGGGCACCCAATTTTTCTCCAAGTGATTTATAGTTAACTATAACATTTACTCAACACCATTCCCAAAGAATGGTCATCCCTTGTTAACTGGAGGTAGTCCCTGTTATCTGTCATACAACTCAATGTTTATTAGCCATGAATTACAAGTTAACTGAAGCTAACTACATGCAACTCAAAATAACCAACATGCATGCAACATGCACTTGCATGCAACTGAAGATAATTGAACCGAACTGATCTAAACTGAGCTGAACTGAACTGAACTGAACTAAACTAAACTAAACTAAACTAAGCTAATTTTGAACTGAACTAAACTAAACTGAACTTAACTTAACTAAACTGAACTGATCTGGACTTAACTTAACTGAACTTCAAGCATGCAAACATCAAATCCTAACTCCTAGGATCTTTACATGCAAATAACCAACATGCATGCAACATGCACTTGCATGCACTGAAGATAATTGAACCGAACTGATCTAAACTGAGCTGAACTGAACTAAACTAAACTAAACTAAACTAAACTAAACTAAACTAAACTAAACTAATTTTGAACTGAACTAAACTAAACTGAACTTAACTTAACTAAACTGAACTGATCTGAACTTAACTTAACTGAACTTCAAGCATGCAAACATCAAATCCTAACTCCTAGGATCTTTACATGCATTTAGAAGTGTTAACTGTTACTCCATATAGTTAACTGGACACAAAGTGAGTTTCACCTTACCATGTGAGTGTCCCATGTGTCCCTATTATTTAGGAACTCACTATGGATGCCTTCACATGCTTCTTACATTTAGAATTAATTACAAATGTCAATAATCATGATTATTTCATCAAATATTAATCTCAACTTAATCTTAGTGTTGTTGAACACATTCCAAGAATCTAGGAGATACATGAAATAATTAATGTTTAGGATTTGCAATTGAATGGCAACCTATTTCCAACAGTTTTGGCTCCTAGTGTGGAAGTTATGAGTAACGAAAATTCAAATTGGTAGTTACAAGAATTTTCTAGTTTAGTGTATAGTTTTTGATGAATCCATACTTCTCTGTGGATTGGAATCTGGCTTTGTGGTTCTATGGAAAGGTTGGATGGAGTTAGTAGTGTGTATATTCTATATGGTTGAAAGGTGGAAAATTGTCTCTCTATAGTTTAGGACATAGAACAACAAGTTTTTTTCACTTCTCATTCAAGGAAACCATAGAGATCTCAATCCAAGGATGGAAAGAGGGAAATAGATCTACAATAGGGATGTCCTAGGGTGTGATAAAGGACTAAAAATGCATTCACCACCAAGCTAGGGCTTGGAAAGAAAAGTGACATATGAGACCTAATGACAAAACCTAATGATATGAAAAAATTCACTAAATGACCTAGAATGAATGCAGATCAAAACAATAAACTAAGAGATTAGAGAGGTGCACTTGGGAACTAGTAGTCGCTTGAATGAATATTTGAAATGCTAGAAATATTTAATTTAGTGCACATTAGGACTCATATGCCAGGTTGGGAAATTTAGTCCTAGATTAGGGTTTTTGGGCAGGAACATAAATCTGGTAGAGACATGTCTGAAACACTTAAAAACTGGAAAAAGCCCTATACTAGGACTCATATGCTAGAAGTGGCATATTAGTCCCACTCCACTTTTTTGAAAATTCAAATTCTCAACTTGCTCTTCAACCTCTACTCTATCTTCTCAACCTAATTTTTGGATCTAAATTGCTAAATTTTGCTTTGTAGATGCCTTTTGGTGATCTTGTAGACAAGGTGACAACTTTGAAACTTTGCAAACTTGACTTTTCTCCAATATTTCTCTTCAATGTATCTTCAACCTAGATATGAAAATCACACACTAAAGAGAGGGGAAAATGTTGTTTTGTTAGTAGAAAGGGGTTTTCCTTGGTCAAACCCCATTTTGGTAATCAAACCTTGAAATGAAATAAAATGGAAAGGAAGGAATGATGAATGAACAAATATGTTGTGTTGCAACTCACTAAGACCTAGGAATAAAGTGTTGCAAATGTGTATGAAATGGATCCAATGGATGTAGATCTCGACTCTTTCTTGAATGTTGTAGATCTTGACTTGAATGCTTTCTTGAATAATGAAACCCTACATCACAAATGTTCGCTCAAAAACAAACATGATGCATGATGACTTTGACATGATGCTTAATACTTGAATAATGCTCCAAAATGCTTGATAATTAGCTCTTGAAAACTCTTGAATGGTCTTGTAAACACTTGAATGCTCTTGCAAACTCAAATTTTCTATAAGGATGCTTATTCAACTTTCTAGGAGAAAAATGAATGAAATAACCTTGTATTTATACTTGTTCATGCCAAATTTCTCAAAATTACAAAACTAAAAGCCGACATTAGACCTAGGAGAATAAAATCCCACCAAGAATTTGAATTTAATTTAATTTTAAGCCACACAAGACTCATATTATAGAAGTGGCGTATGAGTCTGTTATGAAATAACTTGCACAATAGAAGAATATGATATGAAATATGCTGCAATTACTTGATAATAACTGAGAATAACAAGCCACTTCGAGGGGAAAAACCTCCAAATATCTCTAATGAGAACACACTTCACAATATGACGATGAAATAAGACTCACAACCTCCTATATATACCTATTTATGCCTAGGATATCATCCAGGCCGACCTAGATAGCCCTATATAAGTCTTAGGCTGACCTAAACAACTAAATAACAATATACTAATGATAATATGGCTTAATTAAGAGTTAAGATAGCCACAAGTCAACTATTCATAACCATATACACTATGGAAGTAAGGGCATAACATGGGAGTTCATTCAAAAGAATCCAAACTTGATTAGCATTGAGGACAATGCTTCTTTGAAGAAAGGGGGCATGCTATGCCCTTAATATTAGTGTACATCAGGTTATGAATAGTCGACTATTCATAACCATATACACTATGGAAGTAAGGGCATAACATAGTCCATTAGGCTAGGCTTTGGGACACATTTTTCAAGAAATGCTTAGATTGATGTGAAATTCATATTAGGGCCCCGAAACTTAGGTGGGACCCATACGCCCAAGGTGACGTATGAGTCCCAAATCACTAAATCTAGGCCACACAATCCAAAATCATTAATTTCTAATTGGTCAATACAAGTGTATCAGGATTATCCTTAGAAAGATGCATTAATTAAGGCTTTTGGATGCAAAATAAGGCCAAATAAGGCATAAAGAATCCCAATTAATTAATAAAACCCTAGATTAGTGTGAAAGTGTAAGGATAAACTTTACAACACCCTAAATAAGGCAATGTTAGGTCCATTTTAGTTTACAAGGGCCCAAACAAGTGTGAAAATATACCAGACAATATTTTTTGACACAATAATGGTATAGAGTTTGGAGTTATATGTGTCCAAATGTGGGTGTATTGTTGGAAAGTTTTGTTATTAGGTCAATACCGGTGCTAACATAATGAGTTTTATGCATTAAAATGTTTAATTATGTATTGATTTATTATGTGGGCGCTATTTTGGGTCCATTCCATCCTATTTTGAATTAGTATGAGTTTTGAATCTTGACACGAAGTGTGCGTGTATAGATCTTGAGCTGAAAAGTTATATTTTGCATTTTACATCTAATTAGGAAAACCTAAATGATGTTGCAGATAAAGCATATATATATGAAGGATATTTTTGTTTTTTTTTAAAGTAGATTCAAATGATAAGAGTTTGTGGATGTGAATTATGTAAATATAGAGTGAATTTAGAGTAGAGCAGAGTATTAATTTAGATCAATATGAAGTGTGTAAAGTCTATATTATGAGCTTCATTGGAATTGTATTTCATGCATATGTTAGATGAAATTGTAATAGTTCAAAACTTGGCTATGTTCCATAATATATTCTATCTCTTCTTTCAATGGGAAATGATTCCACTTGGATAGTGAGTCCACCTATAGTGAGAACTTCTATAATATATTATAACCAGTTATAATATATTGTGAGCTAATCCTCACTGTGGTTTTTCCCATTTAAGGTTTTCCATATAAAAGTATGGTTTCATGTTTCATGTGATGTTGTTGGTTGTTTTTATGCTTTCATTCATTACTACAAATTGAATATGCAATAAGTATTGGATGTTTAAATGTTTAAATGGTTTAAAATAATACTGGTTCACCTCCCCCTCTCAGTATTCTAGGTGTTCAACAATTTCTTGTTGTATAACTTTGATAACTTGCATCTTTCTTTTTGAGACAATAAAGAATCAATCTTCTCCAAGGAAAATTCCTTTATCTTCACATCCTCTTCCTTCTTGTAGTTAAAACATTCTTTAGATCATCAGACAACTATTCTTCAATCTTATCTAGGTCAGTATCAAATGTTACCATATACTTACAATAGCTTCTTTTATTGTTGCCTTGTCTTCGTCATTTGCTTCTAGAAACATTTTAGTTGTCTCTTCCAAAAGACCAAATTCTAAAATACTATTAAACAATGCTTCAAATTTTAAGGGAATATACTCCCATATTGGAGGGGTCTTTTCTTTCTTCTTTCCCTTACCTATAGGATATTTTTATCCTTCTAAACTCTTTTCTCTTTAATTAAAAACAAAACCTTTCTTTTCTTTCTCTACTTCTCCACTTTCAATGTTAACTATATCAAATTTTGTCCTTTTTTCACTTATCTCTTCCACACTGGCTTGAGATTTCTTCTTCCAAATCAACTGTGCCCTTCTTCTACATCTTCATAGCTAATGTATCTCTCTTTGGTGGCTTTTTATTTTCTTTTGTTCTTAGGAGGCATTTTTAGCATAGAGGGACCAACTATTTCTTTCTTCTTTGAACTTCCTACAGGCTTTGTTTCAAATGAAATGAATTGTAGGAGGGGGATAAAGGTCCTAATTGACCTTATTGTACTTGGAGTACCATGTAGAGCATCATTTGTGGCTTTGGATTTCTTTGTAGAACCCTTAGGATTGTTCACTATCTCCTCCAACTGATTTTTCATCTTCTCAATATTCTTCTCAATATCTTTCTTGTTCTTTTTGAGATTCACCTAACTGGATTTCTCTACATATGTGCCAAATCTATCCATAGATGGATATCTTAGTTTTCTCAACATATTTTTTATAAAACTAGTAAGATCTACTTCAATTACCTCATATCCAAGATCTAGAACATAAACTATTCTGGTTTCAACTACTTCCATAATGCAAT
This sequence comes from Sequoia sempervirens, assembly GCA_007258455.2. NCBI lineage: Eukaryota > Viridiplantae > Streptophyta > Pinopsida > Cupressales > Cupressaceae > Sequoia > Sequoia sempervirens. The sequence continues at coordinate 60,680,343 of VDFB02109042.1, forward strand.
GATATCTGCTAACCATGAAGGTTATATTATTCTTACACTTCTCAACTACACTTGCCAAAATTTTGTACCTTTCTTGTATTCTACTGTGAAATGTAGCAAAGAAACCCACAACATAGAATTATAGGTTTCTATGTTTCCCAACCTTCTCAAATGATCTCTTATTTGCACAACAACTAGAATGCTATCTAACCATATAATGTTCTTTGCTCTGGGCACTTCTATAAGAAAGTAAAATAGCAAAGAAATGACTAGGGTACCATATCAGAAGGGTTACCTTGATTCCTTTATCTTGCAAGTTCTCCATCAAATGTTATCTTAAGAGATCACACAAATAAATGTATACACCTTTCTTTACCATTTGGTGAGTTGTATAGATTGTAGTGGCCAACACAAAGTTCTCTATGTTTTTATAGTAAGTTTTGTACCCAATCATCATAGATGAATACTTCACCACCAGATCATCTATATCATTCACAATTAGGGCTCATTTTTCAAAATTCACTCCTGTGAGCTTCATTACCACATTGTTATTCAATGTATTCATTATCGAAACTGGTACATTTGATCACAACCTTGTAACAACCCTAATTTCTTACTTGTTTATCATGTGCAACATATCCAACCACATGAATTTTTCATGAATTTAGCTTAGAATGTATTTAACCCACTCATCCTCATAACAAAAATTGGGAAAGTTATTCTACATATATACATCCAGTTTCTTCTACATTAAGCTCTCATATTTGGGTTTTAGTTCAAATTCATCTCTAGTCAACATATTCACCAAGTATTCCACCATCTTCAAATGATCATATTCTTCCATTTTCGTATGAATATAGATTTGCATATCCTCTATGTGCATTAAACCATATGGAACCCTCTAAAATGCACCTTCAAGATTTGATTCCATACATTTGAATGGGTGCTTCATAAATTTAGGCCTTGGCTACTCCAAAAAATCAATAACCTGGGGAGTAAACATCTTGAATCTTCACAAAGCTAGGGTTTTCAAGAAATGATAAATACCTTATAGAATCTTCATCGATAGGGTTTCAAACAACACTTTGAAATCACTTCAAATAATTTTTTTTCAATCTCCACTTCAATTGCTTAGTTACAAATGAATTTAACATATGCAAAATTACATACAAATTCCTTTATAGTGACCTAAAATGCATTTATTGCAATTGATAAAGTTAGGGTGAAAAGTTAGCAAACTTTCACTATGTCATCATGAGTGCCTTCAATCACTCCAAAAATATTCACAACAAGATATTTCACACCGAAGATACCATCATTAGATCAACCATGTCAATATACACATGTACGAGTGTGTTGAAGGCATCAAAACTAGATATTTGGTGAGGGAATTGAATGTTTTCTATTAAAACTCCCCCTGAGCCAAAGCTCTTTATCTAGTTTTTAGAGAGAACATTTGTACCAGAGGCTGGCACAAACTCACTCTTCACTTCACTCTCTTCCTTTTTCTTCTATTTATTTTTCATTTCCTTCTCCATATCAACTAGATCAATCGTCTTCATCAGATGAATCTTCTTATGTGAAACAAAGGGTTTCACATTATTGCTTCTATAAAACTTAGCTATGTGTCTTGGTTTTTTGCACTTATGACATATGACACTTTTTCTGAATAAACTTACTTCTTACCATTTTAGATCTACATTAAAAATCCTTATGCCCAAATCCATTGCATGTATAACAATAACCATTGAAATATTGAAACATCATACCATTATTATAGCAATTCATCATATGAATTTTGTATTCACTAGCTTTATGACAAAATCTATTGCATGTAAAACATTGAATGAGAAAGGATTAAACATTCTAATTCATTCTGCTTCTACACTCTACCACTTTATGTCCAAATTGATTGCAGGAATAATAGATAACATTAAAATATGAATACCTTTGTGCAACAGGTTTTCTAATAAGAGGCCTTTTGAAATATATTTTCTAGTTTTGGACCTGTTTAACATTTCTCTTCTTATCATTCTTCTTTTTAGCATTATTTGAAGTTTGATTCTCCTTTGAAATTTCTCCTTTTTCAAACCCTAATCCTTATTTTTCCTTAGAAACCTTTTGATTTTCAATCATTTCATCAATCAAGGTGGACCTCTTCTTGAATATTTTCTTTCTCTGGATCTAATCCCAAAGTCACAATCTCTTGTTCAAGCTTTGAACATTCTTTAGATTTATCTTCAATTTGGCATTCTAGTAGTCTTCAACTCTTTTTCTTTTTCAACTTGCACTTTTAGACTGGTGATTGTCTCATTTGATTTATTTAGCTACTCATTTGTCTCCTTGAACCTTTCTTTAGCTTTCTTGAGTTGTTGAGTTGTCCCCTCAACTTTTTGATACACTCATTTGCATCCTTAATATTCTCTTTCAATTCATTGTTCTCACTATAGACACCTAAATTTGGACACTTAATTTATCCAAATTTATCCCCTTTCGTCTAAGCATCTCCTTATTTGCATTAATTAAGTAATATTACTATTATTTAATTACTATCCTTAATTCTGCCAAATTCCTAAGGTATTTAATTAATAAATAAATACCTTATCTCTTTAATCCTCATTTTCATCAAATGAATTAAATAAATATGACATTTATTTAATTCCTCACATGTCACATCCCTTTCTTAATCCTAATTATTCTCCTAATCTCATCATTAGGGATGTGCACATGCCTAATCTTTGATTAGGATGTGTCACATCCTCCAACTTTTGCAAGTTGGCCTCTAATCTCTCTTAGCCACCTAACCCTCCCCTAATCCTTCATTAACTAGCCTAATCAACCTCTCAAAGAATTTTTAATTCTTTTTTATCCTTCCAAGGAACATTAAATTCATTTTTCTCTTCCCCATGTGATCTTTGACTTTTCACGTCAAGCCACATGTGAACTCTTCCCCTTCTCCCATTTTCCTCTAATATGTCATTAATTTGTCTAATCAGGTACTTGCACAACCTTAATCACTTAATTAGGTCAACCTAATCTCCATGTCATTTATGGAATGTGTCCTAAGTCAAGCTTATTAAAGGCTTTCTCCTTTTGGAGAATGCACCCCTTTCCCCATGTGAATTTTTAATTCACATTTAATCCCCCAATGCATTTCAAAGAATTTTAAATTCTTTCTCTCATTCTCATGTGGATATTTGAGGAATTTTTAATTCCTCACATGTCCTCTCACCCACATATGGACAAGGACCTCCTTTATGAGGAGATCTTGTCCAAATCCCAAGGTATGAGTACCTCCATATCATTTCCACATCATCTTTTTTAAGCCACTTCACATGCCACATGTCAAGATGTGAGGGCTTGTGAGTCCTCAACTCACCATAGCCCTACATCTTGACCTTGTTGGTTTAATCTCAACCGTCCATTTCTCTAGAGAATTCAAAATTCTCTATAAATACCTCTTCTTTTCTCTCATTTTAAGGAGAGATCATTGTGCTAACAAAACTCTTGAAATTTTTTCATTTGAGCCATACTTAGCCAAATATTTTCACTTGCATCCATTCCCATCCATTTCTTATCTATCTTGAATCCCACACTTACATCTTTTGCCATCAAGAGGAGCATATATCATGTCGACAATCAAGGGCCAACCAAAGGACAACTCGACAAGGTAAAATGCTTATTTTCCCAATCTTGAGGTGTTAGGTGTTTAGGTGGTTTCTTGCATATTTTGTGTTGTTGCTCATTTCTGGGACCATGTTTTCACCTGATCACATTTCTGGCACGCCCGGTGGGACCCACAAATAGGTTTGTATCTTTCATGTTTGTTGTTTTCTTCACTTTTTACAAGTGCAAGTTGTAGAGAGGTAGACCCCACCTGCAGAGGGGTGGACCCGACCATCCAGGGTGGACCTGACCTTAAGGGGCAGACTTGACATGACAGACAGGCAGACCTGACCTCTAGGGGCAGACCCGACCTTGTCCAGGGGGAGACCTGCCCTCCACAAACTCCAGAAACTAATATTTTGCAGATTTTCCACAGAGGGGTGGACCTGACCTTCAAACAAGTGAACTTGACCTGACAGACAAGTGGACCTGCCCTCTAGATAGGCGAACTTGACCCGCAGATAGGCGGACCTGACCAGGACAACTTTTTTCAAAAGGTGAAATTTCTGTTTTCAACACTTTTTTTGGTTGTTCTAAGTATTTCTGACCTCCTAACGTGTCCTGTTTGATTCTGTGCAAGCATCTAATCAACATTTGGCAAGGAGAAAGGACAAGAATCACTAACAGGTTTCCTTGCAGGGTTAGTTATTTATCAACTACTACTTGTTGTTTTGCATAAGTTAGGCACATAGTTTAACTAGGGGTGTCAATTAATCTCGTGTGTCATGTTTGTTGGTAAGCTATTTGACGTATCCAATCCCCTTGTGCTATTTGGTGATCCTAAGTGATGAGAAATTGTAGCTTACCAAGTCTTTTGAATCACCCTCTTTTTTCTTCTCTTAGTGGGACCTGCTTGGGGATTTCATCACCCCAAAGGACGATTCCAACCATGTGTATTGGCGGGGTATATAAAAGAGAGCGAAATTTGTACCTCAATCCAACCATGTTGTAATTGGAAAAGCATCAGAATGATGTGAAGAGTTGGTCTGAGCCTCTAGTATCTCGCTAAGGTTCCCGACTCATGCTTGTAATGGGTTGGTGTTCACGATTTGAGCCTCACATACCGGGTGTATATCAAGGACTCCTTAGCAACCATGTTCATCCTAGAATAGAAGACTTTATCAGCCATACCCCTTCTACTAATCTTAGGATTGTGTTGTCTGAATTGTCTTCTTTGTGTGAAACCAGTAATTTTATGTTCAGCCATATCCTTTTGATTGATGCTTGTTGTGTTTTGGGTCATTTTCCTTAGTCATCTTTTCAAAACTCAAGTTTAGACCTGTCTAGGGGTAGACCTGCCCTCGAGGGGCGGACCTGACCTCTGAACCAACCCCTTTTCAGCCTGTTGTAGCCAATTTTGACCAACTTTTGTCAGATAGGTGAACCTGGCCTCCACAAGCGGACCAGCCCTCCATAGGCGGACCTGACCCATCCCACAAGCGGACCTGACCTCCGGACAAGTGGACTTGCCCTCCAGGGGCAGACCTAACCCATCCCAGGGGTAGACCTGACCCTTGACAAGCCAGTTTTATCATTCATTTCATCATTTTGAACCCTTTTTTCCTCATTTCAAACTCTTGTTCTTCCATTTTGATCTTTCATTTACTCATTTTGAGTAAACTTTCACCCATTTCACACCTCCTTTCAACATTTCAAACTCTCATTCTGTTATTCTAATCATTTGTTTACAAGAAAACCTGCCCCTGTATAGGCGGACTTGCCCTCCAGGGGCGCACCTGCCCCCTTGGACAGGCAAACCTGCCCTCCTAGATAGGTGAACCTGCCCCTGTATAGGCAGACCTGCCCTCCACAGGCAGACTTGCCCCCTTGGACAGGAGGACCTGCCCTCCACAGGCAGACCTTCCCTTGTATAGGCGGACCTACCCTCCATAGGCGGACCTTCCCTTGTATAGGTAGACCTACCCTCCATAGGTAGACTTTCCCCGTTGTACAGGTGGACCTACCCTCCACAGGCGGACCTGCCCCTGTATAGGCGGACCTACCCCCTTGTACAGGTGAACCTGCCCTCCATAGGTGGACCTGCCCCCTTGGACAAGCAAACCTGCCCTCCATAGGTGGACCTACCCTCCACAGGCGAACCTACCCCCTTGGATAGGCAGACCTGACCTCCTCCAGGGGCGGACCTGCCCTTCAAACAACATTTTCCACCCTCCGTTCAGTCATTTCAAGAACATGTTTTCCTGTCATCAACATTGTTCTGTAAGTCATCATTTCATCACCAAAATCACATAAGTGCTACTTATAAAATCATTAAAGTCCATATCCATCATCAGATCACCCATCCCAATCACCCAGACTTTGTTTTGAGAGTTTTAATTTTTATGCCGAAACTTCTAGAGGCCATAACTTTTGACTCGGGTGTCCGTTTGAGCTGAAATTTTACAGGCGGTTGCGTTATGAGGTGGTATGTGGATTTACAATAGATGTTGACCCCATTTCACCACATTTTTCGAGGCCTCAAACTTTCATCTTGACCCTCAAAATTGCAATTTAGTGTTTTTTTTCAGTTTTTGAAAAATCATTTTCATTAATAACTCGAAATGCATGTCCCAGATTTGGGATGTTAGTTGGAAATTCATCATATCTTAGTTTTGGGTTTTTTTTGGGAAGAAAATAGACTCTCAAAAGTATGTCTGTGAAGTTTCCTAAAATGGCAAAATTTGATAATTTTTGAAAATTGCCAAATCTAGAAAAATCCTATTGTCAGCACCTTACTTCCTTTAAACCCCAGAACTTGGTGTAGAATCAGTTCTATCACATCCTCCAATCATTCTAATATAGGCTTCAATCCAATCCTAATCTGAGCTTTAATCTAATCCCAATCTGAGCTTAACCAAAATCCTAATTTGAGCTTTAGTCCATCTGCAGTCAAGATCTTTGGATATCGAAAAAAATCTTAAGATCCCTCACTCCATCTAAAATTTTGTCCTATCCATCCTTCCATCCATTCTAAGAGTCATTCTCCCAATTTGAGCATTCATTCATTCAGTCCTGACCAATCATTTACTCGTTTCGAGTAATCTTTCATCTATTCGAAACCTTCATCTTCTCATTCTGAGAATCATTCATCCGTTGTGAGCAATCATTTACTCATTCTGAGTAGTAATTCATCCATTCCAATCAATCGTTTACTCATTTTGAGTATTCATTCATCCATTTTTATCATCCATTCCTCTAATCAAATCATCGCTTTCCCCATCCAAATCCCTTGAACTTCGCCTCTGGTTATTATCCAAATTGACCTAAGTGTTTGATCTAATCGTTATCATCAACATCTACTTAGGATTGTCATTTTTCCTGAGTCATTCAATCATCATCGTTGACCCAATCAATCCATTTTCAATATCAAAGTGGATTCAGTGCCGCAATCATCCTTTTATCCTTAATTCGATCAATCAACATCCTAAGTCACCTAGGATAATCTTTGAACAGGGTTTACAGTCCCTTTCGTCATCCTATCTGATCCATCAATCAATTTTATCAATCATCGATTGATCTTGTCCAATCCAATCCAATCACCTTCGACCCAATCCATCTACTTTCAACTCAAAGTAGATTCAGTGTCGTAATCATCCTTTGATAATCAAATCCGATCGTTAGAATCAATCCCATTGCATCATCCAATCATCCTAATCGGAGCTTTAATCCAATCCCTATCTGAGCTTAACCTAAATCCCGATTTGAGCTTTAGTCCATTCCCATCCAAATTTTTTTATCCATCCTCTTTATCCTTTCATCATCATGAAGCCTTATCCTCCATCAATAGTAGTCAAGGGAAAACATAATTACGTCAACAATGATAACATAAGTCTTGTCAATCAAGAATAATATGACATAGATCCCCTTGACACTATCATTGTTAGTAATTTTTCTCCACCCGCTTTCCAAAATCCAATCACCCCTTTGAGTTATTTTATTGTCTTCATCCATGTCTAATCATTCTCCTTATGCTACCTTTGACAAGGGATATCCATCATATCCATCATATCCTTCATCTACATCATCCTCTTATCCTAGTCTACAATCACAATACCCCTATCCTAATCCCTCATCCACATCCTCCTATCTCAATCCTTCATCCACATATACCCACTACCCTAATCTTTGATACCAATCTACTCACCCTAATCCTCCATTCACACCTTCCTATCCTAATCCAACATCCACATCAACTTATCCTAATCTAACATCCACATCTTCTTATCCTAATCTGACATCCACATTTCCCTATCTCAATCCACCATCTCAATCCTCCCATCCTAATCCACCACCTGCATCCTTGTGTCTTAATTCACCATTCCAATACCCCTATCTTAACCCTTCATCTAATCTTAATCCCCCATCTATTCCCAATCCTGCATCCAATTCCATTCCCCCATCTAATCCTAGCCCACCAATCCATAATCCCTCATCCACTCCTACCATGCCAACTCAGCCTAGAGTATTCAAGTTTCTCACTCTAGAGGTTCTCCAAGGACTTATAGAAAAGAAGACACCCCCCACTCCACACCTTGAAGTTGTGGAATCATGCCATCCCAACCCATCATCCACGTTCATTAGTGATGAGACCCTTCTCCACCCAACACCTATCATTGATGATACCACCCCTAGCACCACTCAAACCATCGAGACCATCACATCCTCTGAATCCACTGAGCCCCCATATCCTACCATCACATCTACTGAATCCACTGAACACCCACCTCCTACTCCGAGAGTCATCGAACCCATCAATGACACCCAAATCCAATCCACTAAAATCCATTCCCATGAATGTTTTGAATCCTCCATCCCTCCATTTTCCCCACTTAAAGAGTCCCACCAAGACTCCATTATCATGCCTCTCACACATGATGAGTCATGCCAAGAGCCTGATCCAAAGCATGCCAACATATCCCCTTCTCCAGATCAAGATCCTACCATCCCATCTAGTTCACCTAAAGATCATAGTCCCCCATCCATTCCATTCCATGATCCCCTTGTCATTCAATATTCCACTGCTCCATCTCCATCTCCATCTCCATCGCATGAGCCTGCTACCACAAATCCAGATCCTATCATATCCCCTAATCCCTCTCCTGATACCACCCATCCAAATGTTGCTATCCCATCATCTCCCTCTCATGATCCCCCATCATCGCCCAAAACTTTTATCCCCACACCGCTTGCATATCCCCTTGGTACTCTCACATTCTTCCATGGTGGTCTCCTTGCAGAAGAAAAACATAGTGTATATACCACCCATCATCCTCCACCTAATAATGGACTCACATCATGTTTTCAGAATAACAAAAATCCTATCATGGATCGCATGCTCAAGAAAATGAACTATCAAGGAAAAGTTCTAGGCCTTCATGAGCAAGGTATTTTAGAGCCCATCCAAGTCAAAGAACAAGTTTGCATGCAAGGTCTTGGACCTATTTCCCAAGACTCACAAACTAAAGATGTTGATACAACCTCTAGACGTCCTCAACGAGCCTTTTCCAAAAGAAATTTCGGCTCTTCCCATCGCTCCACTAGATCATATGCTTCCATCCCTCCTTCAACTTATCACCTCAAAACAACTAACTATATTCCTCCTTCATCTACTCCATCCATTTTGGGTCCTTACATCCCTCCATCCACCATCTCACATCCTTCATCTACTCCATCCATCTTGGGTTCTTATGTCCCTCCACCCACTCCATCTTCTTTGGGTCCGTATATCCCAAAATCAACTCCTCCATCTCATCCTTTCATCCATCCAACACCTATCCATGTCATCCATCATAAACATCTCTCTCACATATCCCCTAATCAGGATCAACAAAGGCACATACCTACACATTCTCCATCTACACGTAATCCTCATAATTTTACCTCCATTGCTCTACATCATCCATATCCTTGCACCAATCTCATTGCTACTAAAATCACTTTGGATGCTAAAGTAAAAATACAAAAATCCAAACATCCATATGAATCTAAAGCTCCTCATGTCCCCTCTAAATGACATGTTGAAGAAAAGAAAAATAAAATCCAAAATCAAAATCAAATCTATAGCCCACAAAGGTCCACCAAAGAAAAGATCAAAACCATGTGGATCCCAAAGAAAAAAGATGCCATTCCTTCAAATGAAAAATCTGTAACCACATCCAAAGTTGCTAATCCGAAAGCCAATCATACACTTCCTCCATCTCCTAAATCTATTTTGGGTCCTTACATCCCAAATTTCACTATCCCATCTCCTCCATTATCCCTGCATTCTCCATCCATTAATCCTCTTATCATTTCACATTCATCACCATATGTGTCAATCTTGGTCCTGAACTCATCACCCCATCAAAAATCCACCACATCATTCTATCCATACCATTTCCAACATCCCATCCATTACCCCACATATCTCCCCCATCAAATCCCTCTAATTCACCCTCTTGTGTAATCCATTTATCCTAATAAGGTTGTACCAACATCCAACAGTCGGTTCAAACATGGGCTCTTAATACCTCATATAGAACTTGATGCTTGAGTCCTTCATCTATATCCTTATTTCATGTCTTTTAAATCCACTTATTCACCTCCCTATCCTTATCCATCTCCTTCTGCATGCTATCCAAAATGTCAAAAATCCAAAAAGTCAAAAAATTCAAAAAAAGTCAAAAAATCCAAAAAAGTAAAAAAATCACAAAAATCACAAAAATAAAATAGTAAAGAGAAATAATCCATCCAATGGTGAGAACTTGGAAAAAAATTTCCTTGGATAAGTACCATGATGAAAACCTGGCAAACAGGCATCGTGTGTAAATCCCCAGCTGCACTTGTAGACACGCAAAATGTACAAGTTGACATTGTGCATCTAAGTTTGACTACCGACATCATTTCATCCTAAATCATTCCCCAACCTAACCATTTAATTGAATATCTTTATTTGATTAAATTCATTTGTTTTCTTCTCTTAATTAAACAAATCATGTGTTTAATTAAGTCTCTTAAATCATTCTCCATCTCATTTAATTAAATAATTAATTTTATTTAATTAAATCTCTAAAGTCTATCTATTAAATTGAATAAATTAAAATCTTATTTAATTTAATCTTACTTCAATCTCTTTAATTAAATAATCAAAACATATTTATTTAATTAATCTCATTAAATCATTTCCTCTCTTGTTTGATTTAAATTAATCCAAAAATCTAAGTCAAAATAAGTCAAACTTCCTAATCTTCATTAAATTGATCAAATATTGATTAAATCTAATCTAATCTTCAAAATCCTCTAGCTTTTCCCACTTGCACAAATAAATCAAATTATTGATTTATTAAATCTTCATTTTCCCTCAACAAAGCATCTTTTGGAGGAACATTCTTCTATTTCAAATTCAAAATTTGAATGGCATGTCCTTCCAACATGTCATTTACTCTCTCTTACAAGTCCTTCCAACACGACATTTACTTCTTCTTACATGTCCTTGCCTTGAGCCAAGGGGCATTTAATGCAATTTTCTTTCCCCCTCTTACATGTCTTTTCTAAAATTTCAAATTCAAAAAATGTATTTATTGGCACATTTGTCAAAACTTGCACATTCCTCACCCAATCACATTTGGACAAGTGGCATTTTTCCATTGGCCAAATCTTTATCCCACATTGCTCTATTTTGGCTTTGTTTCCATTTCAACATTCTATAAATAGAATGTTTCACCATGCATTTGATCATCCACAATTATGCAAAGTTATTATGCACAAATATCTCTCAAATTCCATCCATCTTCTTAACTAGTTTATTATAGATTTTGGAGCTCATTGAGGGACTTATCAAGTGGATCAATCGTCTTCAATCAACATTTGCATTCAAGGAGTTGGGAAAGGGAAAATCTCCACACACCTATTTGCACCAACTCCCCCATGGGATCAAGTGTTTGCATGCTAAATTAGGATTTCATATTTCCATTATGTTTTTCATTATTTTCTTTGTTTTATTTCCTATTTTTAGCTTTGTGAATGGATTTCATGGGGAATCCTTGTTCATGCTTACAAGATGACTCTCTAACATTGTTTGTTGTTGTGTTTTTGTAGGCACTTCGAATTGGGGTTCACATATTGGGGCTAGAAGGAGGGCAGGAATTACAAATCTAACACGTTTCTTAAAAAAAATTATCATTTTAACGCTCTTTACAGTTCTTGTAGCGCTCTTTAATGTTCTTATAGCACCTATAATCACTATTATAGCGCCCGTAATCACTGTTATGGCGCCCATAATCACTGTTATAGCGCCCATAATCACTGTTATAGTTCCCGTAATCACTGTTATAGTGCCCGTAATCACTATTATAGTGCCCATAATCATTGTTATAGCGCCCATGATCATTCTTTTAGCACCCATGATCATTCTTTTAGCACCCATGATCACTGTTATAGCGCCTATGATCACTGTTTTAGCGCCCATGAGTCAGTTTTAAAATGACCATATCTTGGTCATACGAAGGTCTTTTTTGATGCCTTTTTTTTTGAAATAGGGTAGAATTTTGTAAAATATCCAATGGTGTAGGTGTTTCTTAACTATTAATTAGTTAAAATTTTCAAATTTGCATCTAAAGTAAAAACACATGATAACTTGGCTAAATTTTAGGGTGTTTTGGTTAATGATTCTTCTAACCCCTACATCCTTTTGTTTTTTTGATCTCATCTAACATTTTGATCACTTTTGTAAGTTGGAAATCGAAATCAAAAGAAAGAGGAGCATGGGGATGATATTTTGTCTAATCAAAGTATTTTTTAACACTTAAGTGTTTGTTTAACACTTCTTCAAGAATTTGTCATCCTTTTCTTTCTTTAGAACACTAGCTTTCATTTGGGTTTAAAAAGGATTCTTTTTGTTTATTTCCTACAAAAGGATTAAAAAGAACCTTAGGATCAACAACTTACTGGATTTCGTTTATGGATTAAACAATTGAACAAATATCTTTTCACTTGTGATTTGGTGCTCTAAAATGAACTCACACATTGCTTTGAGGGTTTAAAAAGAACAAGTGTAGATTTGTTTTTTTGTGAAGGCTTACTTAGAATAAAGCCATTGGAAAAGGACGTATGTGCTTCTCTTGTGCTTTATAGTGATCTTGAGAATCAAAAGGTCTTTTCCATGACTTTCGGTTGAGATAAAGCAATCACCTCCACACTTCGATTTGGGCTTAAAATTGAACAAACTATTGTGCGAGTGTGAGTGGGGGCTTTATTGCATATATTCTCTCTCCTTGTTGCCTACAAGGATTGATCGAGTTACGAATATTGTTCTTCATTCACTTTTGTTTATCCTAGAGGGCCTGCCTTGGGGAAAAAGTACTCACCCAAGGGAATGACTCAACCGGTAACTCTCTAAAGCCAAGAGTATTTCCAGCCGGGATATAAATGTGGATATTGGAAGAAACGCTAATATCACGTGGTTGAATCCGACAAGATGGATCTGAAAGGGGACTCTTGCCACATTGGGTCAACTCCTACGAATGGAAAGTCCTTATTAAAACCCTTGTGTAGAAAAGGCCAAAATCCTATCTGTTTGTTGGTGCAAGAACGGTCATTCTGAAGCTGCCCCACAATTTTACGGCTTTAGTAGAGATGGAAAGCATGCCATGGGAGTTTCATGGGTGTTGGTGCTTGGCTGCCCCATATAAGTGAGTGTCATGGAGGGGAGCCAGTGGGGTCAAGCATCTAACCATCAACTAAAAGTAGGCATAGCTGGACTTGTCCAAGTGGGGACTCAACAAACATTGTCTATCACATCCATAGGATTATACATGCTTTTGGGTTACAAAAACACATGTTTCTTCGTAAACATTGGAAAACAAACACTTAAACATGATCATGCAAATTTCGAACCCCTTTTGATAGAGAAAATACCTTTTGACAAATTTAAGTGTTGTTGCTTGCCCTTGGGATTATGTCCTTAGAGGTTTCTTAGCACTTGAATTTATATCGTCATTTGCTCTAACTAGGGTTAACCTAGGAAATCCCTTTGCCTCAATTTCTTGGAACTCCCACACAACACTTTGTGGGAAGAAAAGGAATTTTGACATAGGACATATTTAGTTTGAAACATAATCAAGAAAGTGTATTTGGTAAAAAGAAGTCATTAAAAGCAAAGATAAACAATTGAGCCCCACACATGTCTTTTCAATGATTTCTCACAAGGTCAAGATACAAAAACCCAAGAAAAAGAAACTTAGCCCAAAACAAAATCAACAAAGACTCGAAAGGTTATATGATTTTAGAGAAAAGTTGTTGGCTGATTTCTATAGACATGCTTGAAGAGACAACCCCACTTTGTATTCATTTTACTACACACGGAATCCAAGATTGTTTCAAGAGTTTGGGTACCTTGCTTAGGGCATAACAGGTTCTTCAATACCTTGGTCTCGTTAAACAAAAGTCTAAACTAGGGTCATTCTAAGATCAAAACAAACATTCATCCATCAAAAACATCATCAACCATAAACATCTCACCAACATTTTGAGAAAATCTTGACACAACTATGCTAGGCTCCTTTGGTAGACATCAAAACTTTTCAAACATGAGACTTTGAATTCTTCAAACATCAACATCAAACTTGTTCAACTCAAGTGTGTGTGAATGAATCCTTTTGCACACGCTTAGTTGAATTATCACTTTGTTCAAATTAATGGTGGATAGATGCATCCTTCTCCCATCACTAATTTGGATTATCTTTTGGTTAGCTTGTGAGTAGACACATCCTATTCTCACTCCTAAATCAAATTATCCTTTATGAGCATTAGTTATCTTTTTTAGATCATCATTCAAACATCTTGGGGATATCTCTTGCTCAAACATCAACATTCAAAAGATAGAATTCAAAGTCTAAACATCAAACAAACATCAATCAAAGCAAACCCAAAGTACCTAGCATCACATCAAGATTTTCAATACAAATTCAAAACTTCCATTCTCATCCATATATCATACACCTTTCATCTTCACATCTTTGATCTTTTACACATCCTAGTTTGCTCTTTTATGGTTCAAACAAGATCACAACACAAGAGGAACATGGAGTTAAATCAAGAAACATCAACCACAAGTGATCTAAGCCAAAACATTCCAGAAATCCAAAACACACCACATCCAGACCTCACTATCACTGCACACGATCCACAAAAAGAGGTCTTGGTGGAAGACATCACACCAACAGAACTAAGCGAGGAAGAAGTTCTTGAGATGATCAAACAACCAAAAATACAAAATTTTCTTCGCGCAATGACTAAAATAAATCCATCAATTCTCAACACTGTTGAGGATTGACTTCTTGTACCAAATGACCAAAACACCCTTCCATAATCGACCACTTCCATTACCACCATAGAACCTACTATCAACGAGGATGATACCCTCTTCAACACGTATCAAAATGCACTTTACAACCCACTTGGATTTATCAATACATCTGAGGTTCCTTACCATACCACCTCATCATTTTCCCTTGACACACAAGTGTCTAGACCTTTGGTACAAGCAAGCTCATCCGAAATAGAGAGACCTTATGGATTTGTCTCTTCATTTGCACAAGAAAATTTTCCACCATTCAAACCATTCACACCTCCCACCACGTCAACACCATATTTTGGTTTAGGGATCTCCTCTTTACCTAAACTTCCACCTTTCCCTAACATAAATCACCCCATACAAATCAATTCATCCAACCAAGGGGGTACATCACATCTTTCAAACACACCATCCACATCAAACAAATGCATGATAGCTAATCAAAATACGGTCTCTCAAAGACCCACTATTTCACTCATCTCTACCATTCCTACCACTTCACCTAGTCCCACCATTCCTATCACTTCACCCATCCCAAACGCACCTATCACCACATTCACTCCAACCACTACATCCACTATACCTCAAACTTCCACTACCCCCATCACACCCCTTACATCGCAACCTCCCACCACCACCATCGCTCTAAGCGCATCTCAAACTCCCACCACTCCATCTAACACAATTTTGATCCCACCACCACCACCATTGCGACCAAGCCAAGTAAGCCATTACAACACTACATTCAAAGCATACCAACAATTGCTCCAACAATATCAAACAATTTAGCAAGCACCTATAGCCATGCACGCTTCTCAAGCTTCACAGCAAAATCAAGCTCAAACATCACTACAACAACAACAAGCACAACAAGCAGCACAAGCCCAAGCTTTGTTGCAACAACAACAATGAGCTACACAAGTTGCACAAGCCGCACAAGCTGCTCAAGCTGTACAAGCCGCACAAACTGCTCAAGCTGCAAAAAATGCCCAAGATGCCCAAGCACAAGCACAGTACTTTGCACAACAACAAGTAGCCCAACAACTCGCATATCAGCAAGTGTTAGAACAATACCAAGAGCAACAAGAAGCAGTACAACAAGCCCTAGCTGACCAACAACAAGCGTTGTTGGACCAACAACAACAAGCATAGCAACAAGCTCTATTAGCGCAACAACAACAAGATCAACAACAAGTGTTGTTGAAAGCATACATGGCACAACAAGAAAACATTCCCCCATTCAAACACCCACTCCATCCCCCTAGAACACCTTCATTCCACCTCCTGATCCACAATTGGATGTCACGACACAAATAAAATTTCTATCACAACAAGTGCTTGACCTTCAATCAGGAAGGACACCAAAACCACAAAAAAACCTTTGCCCTTATCCATTTGATAGGAGTGTAGTAATGAAACCATTCCCAAAACGGTTTGAGATCCCTAAATTTGACAAATATTACAGAACGGGTAACCCTGAAGATCACATCAGGGAATTCCAAGTACATTGCATGGAGGTGGCTTACGATGAAATGTACTTGATGAGATTATTCCCAAGAAGCTTGGCTGGAAACGCTATTGATTGTTTTTCTTGACTTTCTGGAATCAAAAAATTCTAGGAAATCATAGATGCCTTCATAAAAAATTATTCCTTCAACACTCCCATGGAGGTTAGCTTATAGGAATTATCAGCTCTCAAACAAGGGAAAAATGAATCATTCGGTACTTTCTTACAACGATGGCGATCCAAAGCTAATCGAAGCAAGTGGTCCATGCCTGAAGAGCAACAAGTGGGAACTATCATTGCAAATCTTGATGGTCCTTGGCCTTCCACCTCAAAGTGCAAAACATCACCACTTACGACCAGTTGATCCCTAGGGCGCTCAATATCGAACGAGCCCTTGCCACACAGGGAGAAACTTCATCATATCAAGAAGGCCGCTCATCATCCAGTTATCATGACAAACCACGAACATGGGCAAAGAATCGTAATGTAACCAATGATGGTGTCGTTGACGCCAAAGTTGTCATTAGTGCCCCACGGAAGAACAATCCACCATCCCAACAACAACAACACCAAAATACCAATCAAAGCAATCGACAAGTCAATACTGTGGTCCAACCATCCCATAACCAAAACACAAACAACATTGATAATCAGGGAGGACCACAGCGAAACAAGTTCTTCCCCAAACGAAAATACACACTCCTTGGGGAACCTGCTGAAGCAATCATGAAAATATTGGTAGATGAAAAATTGATAACGGTCCCTACACATAATAATTATCAAGAACCATCGGTCAAGCCACCATGGTATAATGAGAATTATCTTTGCGACTTCCACAAACTCAAGGGACACACGACAAACAACTGCATGAGGCTCAAAAATCTAATTCAAGACCTCATAGATGACAAAATCATAGATGTGGAAGCACCATCAGGAAACAAAGATCTCAAGATTTACACGAATCCGATGCCGAATCATGGCAACAAAGGAAACAAAGATCAAGACAAAGGAAAAGGGGCTTATAAAAATGTCAACCACACATACGAGGGTGTTGTTGCTTGTTTAGACGAGTTTTGTGGAGTCATCACCATCAAAGGGGCCCAAGCCGATTGTGGAGTCACCACAAGAGGTGGAAAGGTTACCATTGCAGCACCATCCCAACCAAGCAGAAATTCCACATCCAATCCAAGGTCTAACCCTAGTGGCTATAATGTCTTGGATCAATTGAAAAGAACCCCTGCACATATCTCCATCATGGAGTTACTCAAAATCTCATCTGCACACAAAAAGATTCTAGAAGAAGCTTTGGCGTCATCTACTGTCCCCGCAGATCTAGATGCAGAACAATTCCAAGCTATGGTCGCAAGTATCACCACACCTAACATTCTTACATTTTCTGAACAAGACTTCCCCACACAACCATCTCACAACCGTGTGCTTCATCTGGAGGTGTACGTAAATAAAAATAAAGTCAAGAGAGTCTTGGTGGATGGAGGTGCAGGCTTAAATATTTGCTCCTTAAAGCTTCTAAAGAATTTGAACATTTTAGAGGACTCAATTGACAAAGGAAAAGGCATCACAATAAGAGCATACGATGACCAGGAAAGGGTATCCCAAGGCACCATTCAGCTTCCTATCTAGGTTGGACCCACCATCATGCAAACCAACTGTTAGGTCTTGGACCTCGATTTACCATACAACATTCTCCTAGGGCGACCATGGATACATGCAATGCAAGCTGTAGCTTTAACCTTTCATCAATGTGTGAAATTCACACATGAAGGTCAAGAGGTTACTATCCATGGAGATCTTGAGCCATTTTCCTACTGCAAAAATCTAGAGGCAAAATACTACAAGATCCCGCAAGTACCCAAGAACGATGAATGCCCATCAACACCTTACGTGGATCCCACCACTCTCACTTCTATGACAGAGACACCCTCCACCCCCGCCATCCCCGCCTTTTCTGATATCAAATTCATAATACAAGATGATGGTTGTGGAAACTATTCAATGCCTAAGAATGCTTTTGTAGTAGGAGAGCTACCACAATCTCCTAGATCAAGAGGATGACCACAATCACAAGAAGCTTCAACATCTCAAGGCTCCTATGAACGAAACCCCACCTTCACAAGTGCAGGAGATCTTGGTCAGGAAACATTAGAGGGGGACCTATCTCATCTCCTCTATCGAGATGATATACCGGCAGTTGAATTGCCTATGGACGAACGAAACAAAGGTATGAAGATGATGCTCTCGATGGGCTATAACTGGAACCAAGGGTTAGGCCAAGATAATAATGGGCGTGTAATACCCATTATACCTGAGAAGCAAATAAAAAATCTTGGCATTGGTCATCCTACTCCTAAGGTAACTATACTTGGTCGAGGTGCCCATGGTAGACAGAACCGAATGCCTCCTCAGGAATCCGTAGCTACTCCACAATCCTCCATGACTTTAGGAATGCCCATTGATTTAACTGAGTCACCATAAATAGGATTACCTTTGCTATTTGCAGATACTAACATCCTTATGATTAGCACCTTGTCTTATGAGTCTGAAAACCAAAGCAATGAAATCTGATTAGTCTATCCCCAACTAATTGATTATGACCAACGAGGACCACCAATTCTTGACATGTTCAAAAATGATGAGGCGCTCTCAGAATTCATGGGACTTAGGGATGGCATTCCATGTGGGGATCATAAAGCAGGTTTTATCATAGAGCTGGATACACATGCATACTATGGAGAAACGATTGAATCCCTCAGTCGCAAAAATGAAAAATTGAGAATAATCTCCAAGTCCTTGAGTGAAAACCACCTTGTGGCACTCTCCGACTTTGAAAAAGTAAAAAGAAAGGATGCATCCAATGGTGAAAACCTCTCTGAGGCACCTAAGGATGGGGGATTCAATATTCCTCTTACAGCTATACACCAAGAAAAGTTAGCTATGCTAGCAGAAAAGTGCAACCCCATCAAAATGGGAACACAAGAAACTCCTCATATTACATTCTACGCTGAGTCATTATTATGCAAAGAACAAGAGGAGTTGGATACCTTCTTAAAGGAGAGGAAGATAAAATTTGCGTGGACCTATGTTGATATGCCAGGATTGGATCCAGAGGTAGTGGTTCATCACTTGGCAGTCTATCCTAAAGCTAAACCTGTAAAATAGAAGTTGAGAAAGATGCACCCACAGATTGCTCTATTAGTCAAGATGGAACACCAGAAACTACTAGATGCGAGATTCATACGAACGATCGCCTACCCTGAGTGGGTCTCCAATCTAGTACCTGTTTCAAAACCAACTGGGGGCATAAGAATCTGTACGAACTTTAGTGAATTGAACAAGGCTTTCCCAAAAGATGATTTCTCATTGCCTAACATTGATATGATTGTAGACATGACCACGGGGCACAAGATGCTTTCCTTGATGGATGGATTTTCAGGCTACAATCAGATAAGAATTGCAGAGGAAGACCAACATAAAACATCTTTCACTTGTCCTTGGGGAACATACTACTAGAACATAATTCCATTCGGCTTAAAGAATGCCGGGGCCACATACCAAAGGGCCATGACACTGATATTCCATGACATGATCTACAAAATAGTTGAGGACTATGTCGATGACATCCTGGGAAAATCCAAAAAGAGGAAGGATCATATATCGGTCTTGAGTGCTATCTTTAACAGACTAGAAGAATACAAGGTTCGTTTGAATCCCAAGAAGTGTGTATTTGGTGTACAATCAAGAAAGCTGTTGGGCTACATAGTGTCAATGAAAGGAATTGAGATTGATCTGGAAAAGGTGAAAGCAATACTTGAAATGGAAGCTCCTAGGACATTGAAACAACTGAGAGGTCTCCAAGGTAGGCTTCAATCAATTCGCAGGTTCATAGCATAATTAGCAGACAAACAAATCCCTTACTCTCACTTACTCCACAAGGGGGTAACGTACAAATGGGATGACAAATGCGAACAAGCCTTCAACAAAATCAAGCAATATCTATTAACACCTCTAGTACTAAGGCCTCCAATTCAGAACAAACCATTAATCCTTTATATCTTAGCAACTGCAGCAGCCCTTGGTGCTCTCCTAACACAACATGATGAAAATGGAACAGAAAGAGCCATCTACTACATCAGTCGTACACTGGTGGGCCATGAGTTAAACTATACATTCATTGAAAAATCTTTCCTAGCAGTGGTGTTTGCATCCCAAAAATTTAGACACTACATGTTGGCACACAAGATCAAACTCATAGCTAAAATTGATCCCCTAAAGTATCTTCTTTCAAAGGCAATGCTTATGGGAAGAATGGCTAAGTGGGTAATTATATTATCAGAATATGACATTGAGTATGTGGAGTGCAAGGCAATCAAGGGACAGGTCATTGCAAACCAACTGGCAGACGCACCTATCTATGCAGAGAACCCACTTGTTTTAGAATTTCCAGATGAATCCATTTTCAACATTGACATAGCTACTCACTGGAAACTATACTTTGATGGCTCCTACACACAACATGGTTCAGGAGCTGGTATCGTCTTCATCACTCCACAAGGGGATTGTATACCAAGATCATACAAACTAGAATTCCCTTGTACTAACAACATTGCAAAATACAAGGCTTTAACTATAGGTCTCAGGATAGCAGTACAGTGGAACATTATGACATTGAAGGTATATGGAGATTCGTAGCTTATCATAAATCAAGTGAACAATGAATACCAAACAAAGGATGATAAGCTAACTCCATACAAAAGGTTGGTGGAAAATCTCAAGGAATCTTTTGTTGACATCACATTCAAGCAAGTGCCAAGAACCAACAACAAAGTAGCAGATGCAATGGCAACTATTGGATCACTCTTAGAGATCCCTCAAAATGTTCTGAAATACTTCTTGGTAGAGCAGCTTCTCGTACTAGCATTCAAGGTACCAGAGTCAGAATTTGTGGGAGAAATTGTTGGTCTGAATGATCAGTGGTACCAAGACATTTACACATACCTTAGGATAGGTATCATTCCCACCAATTTGCGTTCAAGCCTTAGATGAACCTTTATCAAGAAAGCATCTCATTTTGTCATTTTAGGAGAAACCCTATATTGCAGAAGCATAGAAGGAACCTTACTAAGATGTCTTAACCCTAAGGAGGTTTCGACTACCCTAACTAAGGTGCACAACGACATCTGTGGTTCTCATTCGAGTGGCATGACCTTGGCTAAGAAATTGTTGAGGAGTGGGTATTACTGGCCTACCATGGAAAAAAAGGCACATGAATACATCAAGAAGTGTCTACAATGTCAGCAACATGGGGACCTCATCCATGTTCCAGCTCAAGAGCTTCATCCAATCATCACACCATGGCCCTTTTCACAATGGGGACTCGATCTCATTGGGAAAATCACACCCACTTCATCCAATGGCCAAAAATTCATTATAACTGCAACTGAGTACTTCACAAAGTGGGTGGAAGCCATACCCATGACGTATATCACTAGAAAGCAGATCTCAAAGTTCATCCTAAACTATCTCATATGCCACTATGGTGTTCCACAAGCCATTATCTCAGATAATGGGACACCATTCAAAAATCAGGAAGTCTGTGACCTATGTGATAAATTCAAAATCCAACATCGCTTTTCCACCCCGTACTATCCCCAAGGCAATGGCCAAGTAGAAGCTACAAATAAAACCATCCTCAAAATCCTTAAGAAAACAGTCAATGATGCAGGTCGTGACTGGCATTTGCAACTTAATCCTGCCCTTTGGGCTTACCGAACCAGTATTTGTACACCCACTGGTGCCACACCATTTTCCTTGGTCTACAGATCAAAGGCCATCTTTCCCATTGAGATCGAGCTACCATCCCTTAGAGTATCATTGCAAAACCTCATCACGGATGAGGAGTATCGAGTTTCAAGACTGAACGAGCTAGAACTATTGGACGAGCGATGTCTGGACACTTTAAACTATCTGCAAGTGTATCAGAATAGACTCAAAAGGAGCTACAACAAGAAAATCAAAAGCAGAACTTTCCAGGTTGGAGAATTGGTGCTAAAAGAGAATCAAAAGAATGTCTTGAACCCAAATGGCAAGGGCAAGTTTGAACCCAACTGCCTGGCACCCTTTGTCATCACAGCAAGCTACAAATCAGGGGCATATCAGTTATCAACTCCCGAAGGGGAACCCCTATAGGAACCAATGAATAGCTCCCATATCAAAAAGTTTTATGCCTAAATCTTTCAAGGTATAGAACCAAAAAATCATAAAAAGTCTTGAAAAAGTGGTTACTTTGGCGAAAACCTGGCAAACAGGCATCTTGGTGACAACAAAAAAATTAAAAAATCAAGAAAACAGTAAAGAGAAAAAATCGTCCTCTAGTGAAAACCACTTCGGTGGCACTTTAGGAAAATACCTTGGTGAAAACACGGCAAACAAGCACCTTGTGTAAATAATAACTCTCCATCCATCTTGGTCTCTGTGACTTGCTTTGCATCATTCACTCACCCATCACATATCATCGCATTTCACCCTTCCATCTGCATCTGCACCATAGCTGGGTCTTGCGTTTGTGTCATGATTCCTCCTAAAGCTACTCGGCCCACTTAAAAGGTCAGTTTGTCCTGCCTATATCGGAGAAGTCTATCACCTCACACTGGGGGCACATTCTTACCAGATCAGATTCGTGTATGATCTTAAAGTCCAGAAAATTAGAAAATCCAAAAACATCAAAACATCAGAAAATCCAAAAAAACATCAGAAAATCAAAAAATATAAAAACATTCAAAACATATCAAAATCCAAAAACAAGTCAAAAAGTCAAAAACAGAGTCATCTTGTTGAACTACGTCATCTCTAAGCTTGAACGTAGGCAAGGTTGATCTTTGATTATCCCCCGAGACATTTAGGTCAGTCCTATAGAAGTCCATCATAATAAAACTGACATTTCATCATGTATATCTTCATTTGTAAATTGGTCAAGTTGTCAGTCGAACTACGTGGTCTCTGCGTGTATAACGTAGGCAAGGCTAATTTGTTGATTAGCCCTCGAGACCCCTAAGATAGATCTTTAGGTTAGTCTCTTGGTCGAAATCTCGGAAAACACCTACAAATTTATAAAACTTCAAAATCAAAACATTTGCAAAATCTCGAAAATACCAAAAAAACCTCAAAACACTTCAAAAAAAAAAAACATCCATCCATCCCTCTCATCTCGCTTACACTCACGATAATCAATCATCCATAATAAATCGTCATCAACCTTTGGTAAAATAGTCGGAAATAAGTCTAGCAGTGAAATGTGAAAACCTAAACTATCAAAATCTCAAGTATAAGTCAGTCAACAAGCAAGTTGGTCAACTCTTTTCTTATCAATGGCATATAAATCATAAATCAATTTCATCATCGTTTGATAAATTCATGTCCTAGGATTCGTTCTGACAATGGGCACTTTTATCAAACCAACCACTATGGGTAAATGAAACGATGTGTCATTAACATGTCCTAGGATCCATTCTGACAATGGACATTATCTTTTGGCAATAAGTTTCAGCTCCCATCTTTCGAAACATCATTTCTCTCGGCTAATGGTATGAAGAACATTAGTTTGTTTGCTCACTTACTTTATCTTGTTTGATTTATCTCATTGTGCTCATTCCAAGGACCTCTCGATGATGTCCGAACGAAGGATTTAGAGAGATAGGAATGGGGCAACGATCATTATCTTTTGTCTGCTGTGCTTGTTGGATATCTTTGTAATATAACCTTGGTCATGCGTGCTTTTTTCTAGTCTGTAGCGAGGGTGTTTTAAGTTTCTTGTTGACCACATAGAAAGGCTCGCCTTCCTATGTTTTGGTCCAAGATATTTGAAATATTTGAACTATTTTTTGGACAGAGTTCTGTATGTCAGGTGTGAACAAGAATACTCTTATCTGATTTGTTGAGTCAAAGTCCATCACACTAGGTACAATGCCATCTTGGTTCTCGATACCTTGATGCATCGTACTGTGTGTATTATCAAACATAAGGAAATTTTCCCTTTGAAAATCTCAACTCCACAGCAAGTAGTCTTCATCATTTGCATGATCATCTCATTCTTTCATTCTTCTATCACATTCTTCTATCTTTACTAAAATTTCTATCCTAATTAGTACATGAAGCTACCCACAGCTAATGAATTTCCATTCATCTACATCAACCACTCCTCTCCCATTTTATCGCAATTTTGATTGGAAATTGGCATTCCCATTCAACATCTCGAGGGGGCAATATACCAGTGCAATTCTTCTCACTGGGGCAATAGTGGGCATCCGAAAAATTAGAGAAATTTTGACTACTGATCATGACAAGATCATTCTTTGAATCAATGCAACATGTACAAGTTGACATTGCGCATCTAAGTCTGACTACCGACATCATTTCATCCTAAATCATTCCCCGACCTAACCATTTAATTGAATATCTTTATTTGATTAAATTCATTTGTCTTCTTCTCTTAATTAAACAAATCATGTGTTTAATTAAGTCTCTTAAATCATTCTCCATCTCATTTAATTAAATAATTAATTTTATTTAATTAAATCTCTAAAGTCTATCTATTAAATTGAATAAATTAAAATCTTATTTAATTTAATCTTACTTCAATCTCTTTAATTAAATAATCAAAACATATTTATTTAATTAAACTCATTAAATCATTTCCTCTCTTGTTTGATTTAAATTAATCCAAAAATCTAAGTCAAAATAAGTCAAACTTCCTAATCTTCATTAAATTGATCAAATCTTGATTAAATCTAATCTAATCTTCAAAATCCTCTAGCTTTTCCCACTTGCACAAATAAATCAATTTATTGATTTATTAAATCTTCATTTTCCCTCAACAAAGCATCTTTTGGAGGAATATTCTTCTATTTCAAATTCAAAATTTGAATGACATGTCCTTCCAACATGTCATTTACTCTCTCTTACAAGTCCTTCCAACAAGGCATTTACTTCTTCTTACATGTCCTTGCCTTGAGCCAAGGGGCATTTAATGCAATTTTCTTTCCCCCTCTTACATGTCTTTTCTCAAAATTCAAATTCAAAAAATGCATTTATTGGCACATTTGTCAAAACTTGCACATTCCTCACCCAATCACATTTGGACAAGTGGCATTTTTCCATTGGCCAAATCTTTGTCCCACATTGCTCTATTTTGGCTTTGTTTCCATTTCAACATTCTATAAATAGAATGCTTCACCATGCATTTGATCATCCACAATTATGCAAAGTTATTATGCACAAATATCTCTCAAATTCCATCCATCTTCTTAACTAGTTTATTGCAGATTTTGGAGCTCATTGAGGGACTTATCAAGTGGATCAATCATCTTCAATCAACATTTACATTCAAGGAGTTGAGGAAGGGAAAATCTCCACACATCTATTTGCACCAACTCCCCCATGGGATCAAGTGTTTGCATGCTAAATTAGGATTTCATATTTCCATTATGTTTTTCATTATTTTCTTTGTTTTATTTCCTATTTTTAGCTTTGTTAATGGATTTCATGGGGAATCCTTGTTCATTCTTACAAGATGACTCTCTAACATTGTTTGTTGTTGTGTTTTTGTAGGCACTTCGAATTGGGGTTCACAGCACTTGGGAGCAACTTCCTGATATGTGTTCCCTCCATCTACTATGCTTCCTGCTATGCTTCCAGCTATGCACCCGTCTTCCTCCTATACATCCTTTTCATTCATCCCCTCCATCCTACCTATCTTACACATCCTTCTGGGCATATCTCATTTATTCCAATCCTTCCATCCTCCTTGTGATCTTGATAACGATAGGGGAAAACATATCACCATGCTTTGGACACCTCTTAGCATACATTCCCCTCATCCGCACACTATCCTAATCCTCATTCCCACTCATCTACCTTCCTTATCCACCCGTCATGCTACCTTCAATCTCCCTTCCTTATCCATGCATCCTATCTTCATCCATCTCACTCCTTTATTTTCCTATCCTTCTCTATTGCATCCTCCATGCCTCCTCGCACATGACATATCTAGAGTGGGGGCATCTATCTTCCTTTGTGATATAGTCCTTGAAGAAATCATTCATTCCATCAGAGAAATCCCTTCCATTTCCCTATCCTCATCTCCTTATCGTTATATCCATCTCCCCATCCTTATCTTCCTATCCTTCCATCATACCATCCCTTTTCATCTATCCATCTGGTAACCTTTTCCTCATCCACATCCTTATCCCTCTATCCAATCCATCCAAACAATCCTTTTCCTCCCTCCATCCTCTATCCTCATCCCATCTCATAATTCCTTGTAATTGGTATCTAGCTATCGGCTACTACCCATGCAACCCAATTCTATCTACCTCATCATCATCACTTCCACTTTTTTTACACATCTTTTCAATCTCCTATCCTTTCTCATCATTCATATATCCATCTTGTCATCCTCCCACTTCATCTTTGCTGATTTGGATAACCATCCCATCCTTGAGCTTTGTGTAGTCACCATCCTCCGATCCAATCCAACAGGTCTATCTTGTCTCATCGTATCGGTCCCATTCTTTTATCTGCTTGTCTAGGGTTATCTCATCATCCTTTATCCATTTTATATCATTGGTCTTTCATCGAACTACATTGCCCCTGCGCTTTCACATAGGCAAGGTCGATCATTTGATCTGCCCCCGGGGCTTTGTCTATCTGCTCTTTTATCGTCTATTATCGATCTTCATTGTCCACTTTTCTCCTTTTCTCCATCCTATCTTTATCATCCATCGAAGTCCCCATCATGGTCAGTCGCCAGCCTTTTATCGAACTACAAGAGATTTGTGCTTTCATGTAGGCAAGGCTAATCTTTGATCAGCCCCTGAGCCCCTAGGTTGCTAGGGTGTGTTAATCTTGTGTCATGCCTCTTGTGCCGTGTCATCGAGATATGCTCTTATCTAGCTGGTTCTTAACAAACAAGATCCACTTGTATCATCAGATCCAATTGGTTCTGAATATCCTGCGTCATATTGATCTTTCAATTTAGTATCCATCATCGGTCTCAATAGGATGCATCCTTCCTAACAGACCTCATCAATCCCATCCAACCCCTTGATCCTATGGCAAAGGAGGTTTGAAATTGATTGTGATATTTTGAGGCTTTTAGCTTTTGTTTATCATTTGAGCTCCCTATCATCACTTGTCATGGTCACCTTGATTCATCATATCATGGTGTGCCTTGACTAGTCAACATAGGAGCGTTTCTTGATCTTTTTTTTTGTTGTTGTCTTCTCGGTTGTCCCACATAGTACCCACCAAGATCCCCAAGGTCTTGTGTTATGCTGGGGCATCCTTGTGTGCTTGTGGTTATCCCAATACCTAGCTTGACCAAGGTCATCGTGACTTTGGGGTGTTGGGATAGCCTTCTTGTTTGATGTATTTGTTTCATGCATTAGACACTAATCTACCTTGGTCCTTTATACCTTGGTGTATCGTGTCTTCTGCTATAGCAAAAATCAATGCTCCTAACGATGGAAAATTGCATTTGGATTGCATTTCATCTCCATCCTCTCATCTATCAAAATCCCCCCATCCATTCATCCTTCATCACTCTCCCCTCCCAATCTCCTACCGCCTTTTCATCCTTTCTTACCCATCACTTTGCATCATCTTCCTCATATACCCTTTGCATCCTCTTCCTCATATACCCCTTGCATCATCTCCTCCATTTCAAGAGCACACTTGTGTTCTCTTGAACCCACATGTCCTCTCGAGGGGGCATCCTTCATCCCCAATTTTCATCATTTTTTTCCCCTTCCTAGTCACTCCTTTGAATGACTGGGCATCTTTCCCAATCTAACTATCTTCTTCTAGGTTCTATGTTTTAATATTCTTTGAAATGATGCTACTTCGTAACACCATCTCAAAGAGGGGAAAAATGTAGACACCTAAATTTGGACACTTAATTTATCCAAATTTATCCCCTTTCGTCTAAGCATCCCCTTATTTGCATTAATTAAGTAATATCGCTATTATTTAATTAATATCCTTAATTCTGCCAAATCCTTAAAGAATTTAATTAATATCCTTAATTCTGTCAAATTCTTAAAGTATTTAATTAATAAATAAATACCTTATCTCTTTAATCCTCATTTTCATCAAATGAATTAAATAAATATGACATTTATTTAATTCCTCACATGTCACATCCCTTTCTTAATCCTAATTATTCTCCTAATCTCATCATTAGGGATGTGCACATGCCTAATCCTTGATTAGGATGTGTCACATCCTCCAACATTTGCAAGTTGGTCTCTAATATCTCTTAGCCACCTAACCCTCATCTAATCCTTCATTAACTAGCCTAATCAACCTCTCAAAGAATTTTTAATTCCTTTTATCCTTCTAAGGAATATTAATATTTTTTTTCCCTTCCCCATGTGATCTTTGACTTGTCATGTCAAGCCACATGTGAACTCTTCCCCTTCCCACTTGCCTCTAATATGTTATTAATTTGTCTAATCAGGTACTTGCACAACCTTAATCACTTAATTAGGTCAACCTAATCTCCATGTCATTTATGGAATGTGTCCTAAGTCAAGCTTATTAAAGGCTTTCTCCTTTTGGAGAATGCACCCCTTTCCCCATGTGAATTTTTAATTCACATTTAATCCCCCAATGCATTTCAAAGAATTTTAAATTCTTTCTCTCATTCCCATGTGGATATTTGAGGAATTTTTTAATTCCTCAAATGTCCTCTCACCCACATGTGGACAAGGACCTCCTTTATGAGGAAATCTTGTCCAAATCCCAAGGTACTATGTAGTACCTCCATGTCATGTCCACATCATCTTTTTCAAGCCACTTTGCATGCCACATGTCAAGATGTGAGGGCTTGTGAGTCCTCAACTCATCATAGCCCTACATCTTGGCCTTGTTGGTTTAATCTCAACCGTCCATTTCTCTAGAGAATTCAAAATTCTCTATAAATACCCCCTCTTTTCTCTCATTTTAGGGAGAGATCATTGTGCTAACCAAACTCTTGCAAATTTTTCATTTGATCCATACTTAGCCAAATATTTTCACTTGCATCCATTCCCATCCATTTCTTATCCATCTTGCATCCCACACTTGCATCTTTTTCCATTGAGAGGAGCATATATCACGTTGACAATCAAGGGCCAACCAAAGGAAAACTCAATAAGGTAAAATGTTCCATTTTGTTTTGTTAAGCTAATCATTTTTCCCAATCTTGAGGTGTTAGTTGTTTAGGTGGTTTCTTGCATATTTTGTGTTGTTGCTCATTTCTGGGACCATGTTTTCACCTAATCACACTCACATTCTACTTTATCCAGATCATCAAGAGTTGATTTGAGTTCTCCTTCAATATCAACTTCACAATATTCTTCAATAAACCCTTCAGGGATAATCTCTTCTAGAGGAATGAGATACTTCCTTGTAGCCATGTGCTCAACCTCCAAGATCTACCTTAGTGATCAAGCCAATAGAAGGAACAAAGATATGATACCAATTGTTGAACACCTGGAATACTGAGAGGAGAATCAATATTTGTTAAAACTCATTAATCTTATCAATTTAAAAATCCATTCAAAGTATCACATTAAACTTATAGTAATGGAAAGGAACATATAAAGCATGAATCACATCAAGGAACACAAGAACACCAGATTCACATGGAAAACCCTTGAAAGGGAAAAACCATAGTGAGGATTAGCTTGAATGATATATTATAACTAGTTACAATAGAGATTAGATAATTTTGGACTCACTCTCCAAGAACTCATTGTACAGAAAGAAAGAATGGCTCACCGTCAAAAATAGAAAAAGATAGAGGAAAGGTTGGATCACTGCCAAAATGAATTGCTAATAATGCATTTGCAATATGTTGAAGATACAATTCTAATTAAGCTATGAAAATTACTTAACACACTACATACTTCACCACTTTACCTTTCACACTTCACACTACATCAAATTTTTCACACACACTCTACACACACACACATTCCATACTTTGCACAATGAATCAACCTTGTGTATATCACAACCAACCAAAACATTAATTAGGCCAGCCTAATTGCATGAACCATGTACCACACAGCCTATTGGCTCAAAAATCCATTCCACACACTTTGCAGAATAAACCAAAAATGTGTACACCTCCAAAATAGGTTAGCATGACCCATAATCAATTTCATAAATCTGCTCCTTGTATAATTCAACTCTGCATTACCCCAAAATCCTTAGGTCAAGACCACATAGAAAAAGTGGTGAGGCAATAATTGAATGAACCAAATTTTCATTCAGAACTCGACACGTGGACTACCAAAACACTTTCCACTTGGAGTACACATACTTTTTACATCTATAAACACTTCCTCAAAACCAAATAGCATAATATTCATCTGTGATGGAATGCAGATCATTCCAATATGCACTTTGTACTAGTAATAGTACCATTAAAAAGTTGATACTCTATCAACATTATCTTCAATTGCAAAAGAAATTCAACCTTGAAACTTTGGATCTGAACACATTCAATACACATCATCAATATCTCAAAACCATATGAAAATATATTGCATAGTGGAGAAATGCAAACCAAAAAATTGGTTCACTATAACACTAAAATTGCACTCTAAGACTTAGCTAATTATCCACAACATTTGGTCTTCTCCAGACCAATACTTCTACATTTCTATAATGGGTTGACATCAGTGACAACACCATACACATCCAAACATCATCATGCTCATGTTACCAACACTAACATAGTGCAACAATCTCCCTGACCATATTGGAGGTTGACATCAATGTCAACACTAATGACAACACTAGCATATCTCCAACAATTATGAGCATAATTATGCCCAAGCACATAAGGAGGAGCTAAACCTAGTGTCAAATTGTCAAGGTAAAAAAAATACAACACTACAAGAATATATGCAGAATTTTCAAAGTTTGTGACTAATCTAATAGGGGTAGAACATATAATGTCCTTATTTTTGTATACCTAATATTCTTAATGTTATAATCATTTGAAGATAGTAAATAAGGTTGTTATACCTCACTCTTGGTTGTGAATTTATGCTAAAATTTAATCCTTTTGTCATCTATACTTGTTGTACTTCTTTTATTCCTTCATGTTAAATTATTTATTCATGTGAATATTAAAAAAATTCAATCCCCTCTTAAATATATGATAGTAAATTTATATTCTAAATTTATGCACAATACCTTTTCTTGACCTATTTATAGTAAAAAGTATAAAATTAAAATAACATTATTATGAAAAGTAAAATAAGTTATATAGTAAAATTACTTAAATGATATTATATATAATTATTTACTATATTTTCTCACATAAAGACTAAAACACATTACAACCAAATAAATTATTAAACCTATCTATCTCTTTAAAAAAGTAAAATATTATATGAAAACTTACATTATACTGAGATGGAGAAGAAATAAATGTCTTTACTTAGCCCAATGTTTTAAAAAATGAAAAGGTTATAGAGTAAATTGTAATTATCGTTAAAAATAATTGTGATTGGACTTAAAAATTTAGAATGGTAGAAAATAGAGGGTATGTGCAGGATCATGATGGACCAAAAAGTGGCGATATGATGGGTATGTGTAGGGTATGTAGCTGACAACTTTTTTTTTACCCAAAATTGATGAAACAAAAAGGGTTTTTAAAGGATATTCTCAACTTTCCACCAATATAAATTGTTCTTTACTTTGAATTTAATAAATAATTATTATTCATTTTCTATTTGAATTACGACTAAAATCCTGATTGATAGGCTGATTGAAAAATATCTATAGCTTTCAAATAGTATCACATTTTTTGTATCTGAAACATGCATCATATTCTATGCTTCACATACTATAGGATAAAAAAAATAAAATCATGAATTTTTGACCAAGTTAAGGTGGTCAAACATACGAGTTTGTATATTTTTAAAAAGTTGTAATAAAAATCATAATTAATTATTTACTTGGAAAAAATACAAAAAAATATGCATCACATCAGTACATGAGTCCTCTACTTATATCTAAAATATTATAAAAAATATTACCATTTTATTGTGGTTAGGGTGGTCAGGACACCTACTTATTTTGTCCACGAAATTTAAGTACTATTGCATTGAAATTTCAAATTTTCACCAAATAGATTTTTTTTAAATAAACCTAGTAGTTTAGAAACTACATTCAATTTTCTACAGATTCTATTCTTACATATTTTTGAAATAATATAGATAACTTATTCAAATTTTTACGTCAAGTTGCCTAACTCTGATTTTTCTGAATTTTTTGTCACTTAAGGGCCTATTTTTTCCATGATGATCCTGCATATACCCTAGATATATATTTCAATGCAATACAATCTTGAGAAAATCATATCATGAGAATATTTTTTATGTGAAATTTTCTATATTTAAAAGTAAATTCAAACACAAACTAAGATTTTTCTTTAAATAGTGTAATTATAATGGAGAAAGTAATCTATAAGAAATGGAATAATATTGGGTCCCTTACGAAATTTCAATCTATGTCTAAAACATAATATTTTGACAATAATATAAACAAGGCATATATTAATATAAATAGTTGAGCCATAAAATATGTAAAGCATGAATTAACAAGATAATAGAAAATGTATAGTTTTTTTACATTTCACTATAATTAACTAGTTGATATGTTAACTGATGTTAATTATGTAATTCGATTAGAGACTTGAAATGCTTCTAGATGATTGTGGTAGTAGTATTTGATTATTCTTTTCTTCTACAGAGGATAATGGGTACAATAATTATCTAATTTGATGACTTCATTATGTTTTTAATTATATCATGTGTGTATGCATACTTAATGATGATGTTTTTTTTTTCTATTTTTTATTAATATGATCATAAATACCCTATCAATGTCTTTATTTGCATTTCTATCTTTAAAATTAGTTCATGTCTTAACTCAATTTGTGCAGTTTAGCATTAGCATAAGGGATGACTTTTTTATATTTTATATTTTGTTAGTTTAGGAATAATGGGAAGTGAATTTTGTAAGGGGAAAATTTGTGAAATAACATGTCTAATACCAAGTAACAACCACTCTACCTAAAATCTAGGCCAAATCCCAAATCCAAAACAAGAAAGCACAAATTATAGAAGAAATGAAACAAATATGCAAGCATATAATAAACTCCTTCCTTGCTTCTCCTCCATTCTTCTTAAGTTGCAAGTTTTCCCTTAGCTTTCGAAGTGTTTGAATACCTACAAGTGACAATGAAAAGATAGCAAGAACTTGAGAGAATGTGGTTGTAAAGCCAAAATGAAAGAGATTATCTTCTTTTATAGAAAATCTTCTCAAATGGATGGACAAGATCGAAGGTCTAGAAGATGCCAAGATCAACACTTGAGGTTCCATGCACCACAGAGTAGTGGGCTAGGGACGGCTAAGGATAGATGGTCAAGATTCTTTGAAGATCAAAAGCAATCAATGGTCAAGATTCAAATGAGAAACTGAAGGGAAATTAGTGGAGGAATCAAATAATTTTTTTTAATTCATGGAGAAGAATGTGAGGAATTAAATAATCATTTAGATTATTTATTTGGAAGAAAAGGGAAAATGGACATTTAATTAAATGATTATTGTGCAACCATTTAATTAAATTTGAAGGAAATGAGAAAGAAACATTAAATAATTAATTTAGATCAATTATTTAATAATAGATAGAAAAGGATAAGTGAATAGCTAAATAATTAAAATAATTATTTAACTATAGATGAAAGACAAAGAGTGAATAAATAAATGATAATTTATTTAATTATAGAGAGAAATGTTAGTGACGTAATTAAATAAATATTATTTTATTTAATTAATCGAAATAAGAATAAAGAAGGAAAGATGAATTAATTAAATAATTAAAATTATTTAATTAATAGAAGAATGTGATTAAAGAAAATAATTAAATAATTAAAAAAAATTAATTATGCAAGGAAGAAGAGGGGATCGAAACAGAAAAATTACGAACACAAACCAATAAATTTTTCATTGTCTACATTTTGCCCCTCTTTGACATAATTTGATTCAAGTGTTGTGTCAAAGAATAATTAAGAAAATATTTTTTTAGATCATGCCCCAACATGCCCTAGTGAAGGTGGGATAGACCCATGCCCCCTCGATTTTTTTTTTTTGCAAATTTTAATTTTTTTTGAAAAATGTGAAAAATTATTCTAACTGGCTGATTTAAGGCACTGATAGCAAAAGGATTCAACTTTACGCCTCTAGAAAGCTTAGATTAGGGTTTGGGTTCAACAACACATCCATAGAAAAGGGGTAGTAAAAGCCCATTTTTGAAAGGTATAAATGTGATTAGGTTGCTAAAAATAGTCATTTGTGCATTTTAAACTTGAGTGAATAGTGTGTGAGAGAGAAAAACTACTATAGAGATCCTATCAAAATGTCTCCAATTCCACACATGGTGCACCATGAGTACAAAGTCAGGACATATAGACAACCAAAGGGCTTGGGGGATGCGATAAGTACACTAACCTTGTGATTTTTTTTAACTTTTTCGTAGATTTAGGGCTCCAAAATGGGGCAAACAAATGTGGTGAACCCCATTCACCACATTTGTTATCGCATGTGCCACAAGTGACTATGGTTCGTGGCATTAACTCAGTGCTCGACGCAAGTGCATAGGATTGATATGCAGCCAATTTTTTGTAATGCAATTAAAAATTGTGACACAAGTGTAGGATTTGGCAATGCATGTGCAGTTTTGAGCCTCATTTGTGATTTTGAGATGCAATTGTGGACTTGAATGATGCATTTGTAAAATTGAACCGTATTTACATATAAAGTGATGCATTTTACTGGTGATACACATATGCTAGACATTGTGACACATTTTCTTGCTTAAATTTTTCCCCAATTTAGGTAATTTTTTTTGTGACCAAGGTCAAATAGGTTGACTTAAGATTTATGATTAACATAATGTGTTCATTTGTCATCACAGATTCCACTAGACCCTATTTACACATGAGAGAGCCAACCATCGAGCTTTAGATTGTGTCAGTAGCTAGATGATGACTAGAGGGATTGACTACTATCTCTAGGATTATACTACATCACTTTCATGCCCATGGTTTTGGCTAACAAGGGCCTACTGATTGCATTAGCCAAGTGATGACACTTGGAGAATAGCTCTTTCCATTTAACAATGGGAGAGGTTACAGTGACTCTAGAGGATGTATGGTGCATTCTCATACTTATTATTCATGGAGAGCATGTGCCTTATGATCTAGATCAAGGATATAGTGCTATTGTGGCTACTTTCAATCATGAAGATGTTGTTGAGCTATGCATAGAGGAATACAATATCCATTGGGATGTACTCATGGGTGAGAAGTCCTCAAATATTTCTTCATCTTTAATGTCTCCCCATCTAGTGAATATCATGGGCTTGGCTTTCACTTGCACTATCTTGATCTATTTTGGACCTCCATATACTCTAGGCGTTGGTGGTAGCATGCCAATGCAAAATGCTTGGTTGAAATGGTAATTCCCATTACCCTTGTCAAGTACTTGAACCTTGGCTTCCATTTTCAGTTCCTCACTTGATGTGTTCTTGGTTGAGGTTGATAGAAGCATGGAAGATTAAAAATAAGATAAGGATTGGAAGGCTATGTTGTTGCTAGGAACACATTATATTTTATTGTACTTCTCTTCCAACTTTGCACAAAAATGAAAAGGCTCAGGATTGGTATATAGTGTTACTTATTTTCCTTCATGGGGAAACTTTAGGCATTGATGAAAAGTAGAAGGGACTTCTTGTAATGCATGGATCCAAGGGCATCCGAGGAGGAGGTTGTATGACAACTCTAGGTCCAATACTTGATAAGTAGTTTCTATGATGGTTGGTCCTATCTGCACTAGCAACCCGACTATTCCTTTAGAATTCCTTTCAAGGTTATCGTAGGCCCTTATGGTGATACACTTTCCTTTTTCTATCATGTCATCAGAATACCCCAATTTTTTGACAAATTTTAGGGTACAGATGTTTAAGCCCACACCATTATCTATCAATACTCGCTTGACCATGGTGTTGTGAACACCAATCTCTATGTAGAGGGCTTCATTGTGGAATGTTCTTTGTGGTATATCTTTCTTGGAAAATGTTAAATGATTACTTTTTGTGATCTTTCCAACCATGGCTTGGAACTAACCAGGATCAAGGTCGTTAAGGACCACTATTTCTAGTGCTTTTTCCAATATTTCCCTATGTGCAAGTGACATTTTTAACAACTCTAGGATTGAGATTAGGGCAGGTATTTTCTTCAACTATTCCACAATTTTGTAGTCATTTGGGGACTTGATTGTGGGTTTGGGTGGGACTCCTTGAATTGTAACTCTTCCTCAACGGGTGGTTATGTTATAGTTACTGTCTCCACCTCGTATAGTCACTACATTTTCCCTATTTTCATCAACTTGTGAGAGGGTTCCTAGAACAATATTACCATACATGTAATTAGAATTGTGGTACTCTTATTCTTTTCCTTTCTCATTTATTTTGGCATGGTTCAAGATTGGGTTTGAGTATATTTGTAGGTCCTTATTTCTAGGATGATGTTCAATTTCTACTTCTCCTTTGTCTATTAAGTCTTGGATAAGATGTTTGAGTCACATGCAATTTTTGGTTGTGTGTCCTTTGATCTTATGGAATTTGCACAAGTCTTTCTCATTATACCATGGTGTCTTGAATCTAGGTTCCTCATAGTTTGTACGATCATTACTTTTGAGGAGGTTTTTATGTACCCACTTGCGCATGACTATTTCAAGTGACTCACCTAGTACTGTGAATTGCCTCCTTAGTTGATCGTACTACCTCTATTACCCTCCCTGATTCATTTGTTGGTTCACAACCCAATTGTTCTTGGGATAAGTAATTTGGTTGTTTTGTGTGTTGTTTGGAACATAGCTCATTTGTGCCAACTGCAGTTTGTTTTGAGGCGTGTTTTGTGCATTCCATAGTTCTCTAGCATCTACTCCACTATTTGAGACATTCTTATTTTTGTCCCAAACTTTAGGTTTCTCGTTTGAACTAGAGGGATTGTCTTTTGAGTTTTTCAATTTAAGGACTCCCCTTGCAATGAGGGATTTCTCAATATGTAACCCCTTTTTGATTGTTTCTTCAAAGACTATGGGACATAACATAGTGAGTTGGTAGTTTATTTCGAGCAAGACATTTGTGATGAAGATATCTACCAACTCCTTGTCTAGAATGGGCCATTTGCATCGACTCACTTTGTGTCTCCATCTCTATAGATAGGAGGTAAAGGAATCTCCTTGATTCTATTTTATTTTGGAAAAACTCTTGATGGTGACGTCTTGCTCTATGTTAAATGAGAAGTGGCTTATGAACTTGCTAGAGAGTTTGTCAAAGGTTCTAATTCCTAGTTGCAAATGGGTGAACCACTCCATAGCATGACCTATAAGGCTGCATGGAAAGAGTCTCATGAGATAAGCATCATTATTTTGTACCTCCATACATGATACTGAGAAGTCTCGTACATGCTCTATTGGATATCCTCTTCCTTTGTATTTGTTGTCAAACCTGGGAATTTCAAAATTCTTTGGAAAAGGTAATGCTCTGATAGAACGATCAAATGGGAATGGACAAATTTCTTGAAGGGTGTAGGTATTCTTTTGTTTTCCTAATTTCATGTATGCTACCTATTGGGTGAGAACCTCTAGTTTTAGTTTCATCTTTTTTTTTGACACATTTGTTTGTAATCCTTGCATGTAATAGCCTTGTTGTCCCATAATATTTGTTTGGCTATAAGTCAGATAGAATGGGGGTAGTGAACCTTGGTAGTTGTTTTGAAAATAGGGTAGGTTAGGTCCTTGTGTATAAGGAGGGTTAGCTCCTTGTTGCTAGGATGAAGCATACTGAAGGTTACCCTGTTGATGCACTAGCGGGTTACCTTGTTTGTAGGATGAATTGGGAGGAGTGCCTTGTGGCACACCTAGTTGTTGATATGAGTTGTGCTAAAGGTTTCCTTGATGGTGCACTGGTGGGTTACCTTGTTGATGGGATGATTAAAGGAGGGTGCCCTATGGAACACCTTGTTGTTGGGAAGGACTATACTGAAGGTTTCCCTGATGATGCGTTGGTGGTTTACCTTGTTGATGGGACGATTGAGGAAGGGTGCTCTGTGGAACACCTTGTTGTTGGGAAGGACTATATTGAAGGTTTCCCTGATGATGCATTGGTAGCTTACCTTGTTGATGGGATGACTAAAGAAGGGTGCTATGTTGCACACCTTACTATTGAGAAAGACTATATTGAAGGTTTCCTTGATGATGTGTTGGTGGGTTACCTTGTTGAGGCGATGAATATGGAAGGGGACCTTATGGTCCACTTTTTTGGTGGTATTGTTGATTTGGAAGGGGGCCCTGTGGTCCACCTCATTGGTGGTATTGTTGGTTCGGAAGGGGACCTTGTGGTCCACCTTATTGGTGGTACTTCTGGTTCGAAAGAGGACCTTGTGTTCCACTTTGTTGATGGTATTGATTGTTCAAAAGGGGACCCTGTGGTCCACCTTGTTGGTGGCACTGCTGGTTTGGAAAAGGACCCTGTGGTCTACCTTGTTGATGTTATTGATTGTTTTGGGAAGGATCGGTATTTGAAGTGTTCTGAGGTATATACTATCCAGGGGGAGGATTTTTTTTCTACAGTATGTACAGTCCTAGAGGGGGATTGTTGATTTGGGGTTCAAACTAGGATGAACCTCCTTGATATAGTTGTGCCACTGTTGTTTGTTTGATCTAAGTTGGTTTTTTGAACCAGGGGTTTTCTTTGGGTTGGCCACCATTTTGTGAGAACATAGGTGGCATGTTTGACATCTCTGAGGGTTCATTTATTTGTCTCACAACTAAGTTATCCCTTAAGGAAATAATATTGGGATCTTTGAGATCCTCCACATTGAAGTCCATGGGTAATTTAGCACCACTTTGTGCTAACTTGAAAAATATGAGTTTGGGTCCTTTCTCAACAATTTTTCCATTAGCTTGAGCACTTTTGGGTTGTTGAAATGTTCAAACAGTTCCTCATCATTTATCTCCACCTTAGTATCTACCTCCTCTATAACCACTTTGTTTGGGTCTTGGTTGTTTCATGCTATCACCTCCTTTTGTTTGTGGTTTAGTTCTTCCTCACTGAATTTTTCTCTATACATGGGTCTCTTTTGTGGTGTTTCAAGGTCACTCAACCTATAGCCCCATGGGTCATCTTCATCATTCGTAATGTTGGTTGGTGGGATGTTGGTGTTGTTCTTACTTGCTTCCATGTTTTTCTTGTGTTGTGATCTTGTACTTTTCATAAACAACTGCCAAGCTCTTGTGACTATTTTTGTAACTCCTAGTCTCTTGAAAATATTTGGCCTATTGGTGCAAAGTGTAGATAGAAGAAGTCTAGTCTACTTTGGTGGGTGCGATATCTTCTTTGGATGAACCCTTTGGTGAAATTTGTATAGGTAGGTTCTTTGGAAGGCGGAGTATGGATTTCTGCTTAAGGATTTTTCTTTTTCTAGACCTAAGGATCTTTTGCTTACCAAAAAGCACGAGGGATGTATATCTATTACCATGAAAGTGGTGGTAACATGATTCTTTCAGCTGGTATGTCTAATTTCTCTTCTTCTTCATCTAATATTTGTGTTACATTTCTCCACTAGTTGGGTGTTTCATTTATCTCAAATCTAAAGGTTCTTAAACTGCTAATGATATCAGTTTGTTCACCTTCAATTTATGTGAGACTAGGTTGGAGGATCAGTGCTACAAGGTTCAGTTATTGAACGAGAGCAGTCGGTCGCCAAATGGTCATAAAGTGTAATGGTTTTTTGAGATGGTTGCTATGAATCTCAATACCCTAAGGTTTGAGTGTTATTTTGGAATGGTGCTACTTTTTGGAAATCAAAATGTTGAAGGACTAGGGTCGATATTTCACTTCCTTGTCTAGAGGATATGTTACGAAAAAGATTACTTGCACTATCTATGAGTCCCAATTAATTGTTGATATCATATATTTTTGAGTGAAAGAATGATCCTAGTGGTTTGTTTGATTTTAATTTCTAACAAGTAGGATGGAAATAATGGATGAGGGACTATGTGACTTATCTAGTTTTTTGATTGCTTCATTCTAACAATGATTTTGTGAACAACTTTGTCTTGTTTTTCCCAATTGTTAGCATGATAAAGTAATAGCACTGGTTTCTAAGTAAATGAAGAAGATTGTGAGAAAAAACAACCAGATTTATCAAGTGTAGCCAAAAATGTCTCAAGTGCTCGGGTTTCAGAGAAGCAAGTGCAAGCTAAAATGGCAAGTGCAACTTCTGTGTGTTTTTGTCAAATGCTATGGCTACTTAGGAAAAAGTGAGTTTCTTGGGAAAATGCAAGCATCACAGTGTCAAGTGAATTGATTTCTCATAAGTAAATGTAATGAAATAAAAGAAAGTGTGCAGGTCTCATAGCAATTACTCAGTTTCTGTCAAATGCAAGTAATTTTCATCAATGGCTTTTCTGGGATAGAGAAAATGCAATGAATTTTTGGAAATTACTCAGAAAATGTAACAACTACACTAGAATTTTGTGCAAATGCAATGAATTTTTTGGAAAGTACTCCAGAAAATGTGAGAGCAAATGTAACTAATTTTTTGAGCAATCTTTCTCTAGATTTTTGCAAGTTTAAAGTTGGTTTTTCTCTCAATTTATCTATGTTTAGAGTATGGCAAGTGATACAACAACACTTGGACTAACTCAAAAAGCATGGACTTGAGTGACCTTCATTTCTATAGCTCAAGTTGTGAAATCATGACACCTAAGCCATAGTTCCCAAATGTTTACTTTGATCAATGCAACC
The DNA here is from genome assembly GCA_007258455.2 of Sequoia sempervirens. Lineage (NCBI taxonomy): Eukaryota > Viridiplantae > Streptophyta > Pinopsida > Cupressales > Cupressaceae > Sequoia > Sequoia sempervirens. The sequence goes on from VDFB02109042.1 coordinate 60,721,779, forward strand.
TAAAATAAAATCCTAAATAGTTAGAAACCTTTCAAGGAGTGCAAACATATGGATTTTTTGATAAGTATACACTAATTCAAAGGGCTTGTGATTCAACCATCATGTTAAATATTTGTTTGGATGTGTTCTTTTTAGATCAAGAACATAGTTTGATGTCAATTTTTTTTGAATATATTTGGCAAGTTTTAACATAAACAAGCATTTACAACCCTAGTGGATAGAAATGATTCTTTTAGGTAGGCCTACCTCATACCCGAAAGGGATGATTCTACATGCAACTTATGGCATGGGCCTATAGTCAAAAATGGCAAGTAACTTCTTGGAAGTAAATTCTGATGCACCACTTTCAAAGAATGTTTTTAGATAAAGGGGTAGCTTCTAAAATAATTCGGCTCTTAGTAATGTTATGGGGATGTTATTTTTGGGCCCCTATACATGTAGTGTTTTGTTCAATTAAGAACCTCCTAGCCCTTATGGGTTTTTATGTATCACAAGGATACTAAGGGAGAATACATCATCATAGGCCAATAGCACCTGGTGGGATGATGAACTTTCCTCACACCCATAATTTATTTATATATGAGTCTACAATGAAAGTACCACTTGGGTCTCCTATGAGTTCTCTAGTGCGGGATGTTTCTTAATAGGCAGGCCCTCTAAACAGGTATGCTTGAAAAGAAAGGTGCGAAGCTCAAGATTTTTTCACTCACCCAAGATTTCCAAAAGGTGCAAGGGGAGAAGACAACCATCTAGCTTGCTAAACACTAAATGCACAACAAACACTTCAGAGCAGTTTGATTCTTTTTAAGCACCTTCAGTGATGTTATCCCCAAAACTATGTGAATAAAATGAAATAAATTATTATTTTTAATTGCACCAATATGAAGTATTCAGGATATCATTCACTTAAGATAGCAATGGTGCAAGATAGAAAGAATAACTTGTTCATTTTTAAACCCAAATATGAATGTTTCTAAGAAATCAATCTTGGTTTTTAACTTGGTCAACAAAAGTGAAAATGAGCATGCATCAACAAAAAGAAATTGTTTTGCATTCTTTTTATGCACCAAAATCAAAGTTCCTAATTATGAAAAATTGAAAGGAATTCATTTTTAGAGCACCTTAATTGAATTTTTTTGTTCTTTTTAAAGCACCAAATGACAATTCTTAACTTAAGAAAACTTGAAATGGTTCTTTTTTAATAGCACTAAAATGAAATATCCATTTGTGTTGTTCTTTTTAAAGCACTAAATAAAGGTTCCTAATTTAAGAAGACATGGAAATGGTTCAATTTTTAATAACACCAAAGCGAAGTGCACATTTGTATTGTTCTTTTTAAAGCACCAAATGATGATTCCTACTTTAAGAAATCTTGAAATAGTTAATTTTAAGAGCACTAAAACAAAGTTTGTTTGTTCTTTTTATGCACCAATACAAATATTCCTAACTTATGAAAACCTGGTAGATCTAGAATGCTTTGACCTTTCTTCTTCCCTACAAAAAATAAGTTAATGTCTTTCAAACCCTGCATACAAACACATTAGGACCTATTACACATTCAAAAATAGGCATACATTAGCAAAAAAATCAATTACAAAAGTGTAGATCCCATGCATAGGTCTATTAGAGAAAATGCTCAGGAATCATAGTCAAATGTGCCCCTGTCAAAATCAAATGCTTACCTTTTAGAGAAAGTGATCCCTTGTCATCAATCAAATGCTCAAGTTTTAGAGAAAGTGTGCCCCTATCAGAATCAAATGCTCAGAAAATTGTCAAATGTGTAGTTCTTTTTGTTAGATGCATGGTTTTCTTGATAGAAATTACAAAATTTTCTAGGAAAGTGCATGAAAAGTTCTTCAAATGCGATTCTGGAACCTGCAACTTCAAAAATAGCTCATACGAACATTAGTGTAGGGGACAAAGGTCCCACCAGGCATGCCATAATGTATGAGGGGAAAAACCATATATGCAAACAAGATAAACATGCTTGAAATCAAAATCTAAACTAAAATCAAGAACACTAATCTAGATTTAATCCTAGACTTATGAAATGACACTAAGCTATTGAGAACATATTAGTAAATCCTACAATTACCAAACTGAATTCAAAACAAAAGAAAATTGTTACCATCCTATATCAAAGTGTGTTCTCCTAATGTTTGATTGCTCATATCACTGCGAACCTACATACTTCGTGTGCAAAGCTTGAAGAATGATGTTGATATTGGTTAATCGAAGAAATCTTGAAGCTCTAATGGTGGTTGTGAATTTCAGTAGTACTTCATTGTGCAAATTATGTTGACTCTTTAATCCTTTTTTTGTGAGGAAAGAGGTTTGTTATATAGAAAATGAGATTAGAAATGGACGATCAGGATTAAACAATGTTAAATCAAGATTGACAGTCGAAAGGTGTTGAGAGGATTTAGACATGAAGAGATTGTGTAAAGTTGATTGCACAATTTGTGTGATTGAGAAATAGATTGGTTAGTCGGGAATTAGATTGCTCTATCAGGCAATTGTAATTTTCTCAATCAAAAATAGATTGATCTGTTAGGAGTAGATTGAGAAATTAGGGGTCATAATTTACTTAATTAGGAAAGTGGTTGGAAAAGATTAATTAATTGATTTAATTAATTAATTCATTTTAGAGTTGAACATTCAAATCAAGTTTGACTTTTGCAAACAAAGTTGCATTAGTTTGATTTAATATTTGATGAATGATTTGAATAGTTTTATTTAATTATTCAAATTTTGGAGGAAAAGTGTCGCAATTAAATTATTATGATTTAATAATTTAATTAACTTAGGGGAATAAGGTGATTTAGTAGTATAATTAAATATTTGGTGTTATTTAATCAATCAAGATGAAATAAAGTGAGATTAGGACTTCATTAAATAATTGTAATTTATTTAATTGGTTGAAATGATAGAAATGTGAATTAATAAAATAATGTTGTTTTATTCAATTAATAGTAGAATTAGGGTTTTTAAGACTTTATTAAAAATGAAATTTATTTAATTTGTTGGAAATGATGAAAAAGTTTATTAATTAAATAAATGTATTATCTAATTAATAGAGGAAATTAAGGTTTTGGATGTTGTTTGATGTTGTGTGATGTTGTTTGATGTTGCGAGAGATTGTGGGATGTTGCAGGATGTTGCTTGATGATGTTTGATGCTATTTAGGGTGTGTGAAAGGTGTTAGGTCAATTTTACATGTCTAGAAAAACTAACTTTGAAATTCCCTAAATGTAAGTTTTCCTTATTGATTCCATTAGAAATTCATAAATTATTTTTTGATTCAATCCACCTTATCAAATTTGTTTCCTCAATCGAGGGTTGTCATTTGAACATCAATTTATTCAAATTCACTACCCATTTAATATTTCCCATATGATTGATTATATCAAAACATGTTTAAACAATTCTTAATCAAGTCTAATTTTTCTCTTGATAATTTAAAAATGAACAAAATATTTCATCAAACTAACTACATTACAATTTTGAGTTTGAACATTAAGACTCATTGTTATGTATGAAATATATATATATATATATATATATATATATAATTTATTAAGTATTCTTGAATTAATTTTTAAGAATGAGAGATGAATTATAAAAATAAAGAGAACAAACAAAAATAGGAAAATTTTGCATCTAAACACTAATTAACTAAGCAATTAATAAATAACTAAAAACTAATTCCAAACTAACTTATGATACCTTAAATATGAGTCTCCTCAACTATTTTCCCTTTTCTCTTTAAAAATTGTTTTTCACATGTGTAATGTTATTTCTTGATTTCCCTTATTTGATTGTTGTTTGCAAAAGAAAATATTTTGTAAAATTTTATATTGTAGCTTAACAAGAGGAAGAAGATAGAAGAAACATATTTCAACTCTCTCGTCTTCATGAAACCCTACTTGGTTCCACTCAATTTTGTTTTTTCAATTTGTTGTTTTAATTTTAAAGTAGGGGACAATAATGTTTTAATCACAACTTTTATTTGGTTTACTGGGCTTCTCTAATTTTAGAATATGTTTACACAACTTTGATTTTCAGAAACCCTTTAAATTAAATGACCCAAAAATATTTATTCCATTCTGTGTGATCAAATATGTAAGACTGGTTTTTGACAAATTTTTATTGTGAAAAAGGATTTAAATGTTTTCTTATTAAATAATAATTGGTGATGTGGGTTAATACAATTTTTTAATATATTTTTTTGAGATTAATATTTGAAAAACACATTAAATTTAATCTTTCAATATCATGTGGATCAGTTCCTATGATCAAATTTGTGAAACTACTTTAAATTAGTTTATTGTTTGGCATAGGGGCAACAACTAAATTTAATCCTAGACTTACGAAATGACACTAAGCTATTGAGAACATATTAGGAAATCCTACAATTACCAAATTGAATTCAAAACAAAAGAAAAGTGTTACCATCCTGTATCAAAGTGTGTTCTCCTGATGTTCGACTGTTCATATCACTACGAGCCTCCATACTTCGTGTGCAAAGCTTGAAGAATGATGTTGATATTGGTTAATCGAAGAAATCTTGAAGCTCTAATGGTGGTTGTGAATTTCAACAGTACTTCATTGTGCAAATCATGTTGACTCTTTAATCCTTTTTTTGTGAGGAAAGATGTTTGTTATATAGAAAAAGAGATTAGAAATGGATGATCAGGATTAAAAAATGTTAAATCAAGATTGACGGTTGAAAGGTGTTAGGAGGATTTAGACATGAATAGATTGTGCAAAGTTTATTGCACAATTTGTGTGATTGAGAAATAGATTGAATAATTAGTGTGATTGAGAAATAGATTGGTTAGTCGGGAATTAGATTGCTCTATCAGGCAATCATAATTTTCTCAATCAGAAATAGATTGACTTGTTAGGATTAGATTGAGAAATTAGGGGTCATAATTTACTTAATTAGGAAAGTGGTTGGAAAAGATTAATTAATTGATTTAATTAATTCATTCATTTTGGACTTGAACATTCAAGTCAAGTTTGACTTTTGCAAACAAAGTTGCATTAGTTTGATTTAATTTTTGATGAATGATTTGAATAGCTTGATTTAATTATTCAAATTTTGGAGGAAAAGTGTCACAATTAAATTATTATGATTTAATAATTTAATTAACTTAGGGGAATAAGGTGATTTAGTGGTATAATTAAATATTTGGTGTTATTTAATCAATCAAGATGAAATAAAGTGAGATTAGGACTTTATTAAATAAAAGTAATTTATTTAATTGGTGGAAATGATAGAAATGTGAATTAATAAAATAATGTTGTTTTATTCAATTAATAGCAGAATTATGGTTTTCAAGACTTTATTAAAAATGAAATTTATTTAATTTGCTAGAAATTATGAAAAAGTGAATTAATTAAATAAATGTATTATTTAATTAATAGAGGAAATTAGGGTTATGGATGTTGTTTGATGTTGTACGATGTTGTTTGATGTTGCACGATATTTTGAGATGTTGTGAGATGTTCTTGGGATGTGGGACATTGTGGGATGTTGCAGGATGCTACTTGATGATGTTTGATGCTATTTAGGGTGTGTGATAGGTGTTAGGTCAATTTTACATGTCTACAAAAACTAACTTTGAAATTCCCTAAATGTAAGTTTTCCTTATTAATTCCATTAGAAATTCATAAATTGTTTTTTGATTCAATATGGACCTTATCAAATTTGTTTCCTCAATCGGGGGTTGTCATTTGAACATCAATTTATTCAAATTCACTACTCATTTAATCTTTCCCATATGATTTATTATAGTTTTCCCTTACACACACCGTCACTATTCACAAGGGTTGCTTAAAAAAATTACACAACATAATATGCACAATAAAAAAACACATAATATAATTCATCACCCTATCTCTTAAATAGCTACTGACATAAAGAGATACCAAATACACAATTTCAACAAATACCACAAAATGATCTAGCATTGAATTGCACATAAAATTCAAAGCATAAAAAATATTCCTTAACATCTAAACAAAGATCTACAAAAGGGTAGACCTTAATAAACAAGAGAAAATCCAAAAGTGGTAACATCTTCTTCTCCAAGCCTTACTCTTCCATTCTTCCTCTTCCATCCTTTCCTTTTTTGCATCAAGAGAGCTCCTCCCCAAATGATAAAAAATAAGAGCAACCGAAATAAAAAATAGAGAAGTCAAGACAAAGAAAGAAGCCCCTTCTTTCAAATAGAAGGAATAAATAGAAGGAAAAAGGCAACTAACTCCTCTTAACTTCCAAACTACCCAACCAACTTTATTTTTCGCAACTTTTCATAAGTGGGAAATTAGAGTGGGTTTTAGACTTTATTTAAGGGCTTTTATGGAATAAAAATACCCCTAACCCATAGACCTACCACCTAGGAAACATTTTATACATTTAATACCACATAAATACTTCTCAAAAAATGCAATAATTAATCGTAATAAAAAGGTGACTCAAAGGTCTAATAAAACAACCTTTCACACATGCACAATCCTTACAAAGCAAGGTTAAAACACATATCTTTGACAAGACTATAAATTCACAAGAATAACATAAGGGAAATATCTATGTGACACCTTCACCAATATTGGCCAATTTTAACCTATTTACTGAACCAAAAAAAGGTGTCGCTATTTATCATAACCAATAGTAATTGAAACAATTAGTATATGAAAAAATAACCTTCTAACAATAATAGACTAAGGAATTAAAGCTACATATAATTTAACTCTACATACTTACATAATTACTTTTAGAGTCAAGCAATAATTGATCATGTTATTTAATATCAAAATATTACCACTTATCAATAATCTATTTTACCTATAATGAATATTGCTACAACCAAATATTGAATATCAATCATTACCTTTATATTCACTTACTCACACTCATAATATAAATCACCTAACATGATGAAATCAATTAATATACATAATTATATTACCAATAATGAAACCTATCAATCATTACATATGTAGATAGGGAATAGACCTCATCTGACTATCACACAAAATCACAACAACCACTAGTTAGTTAGTTGACAATAAAAAATATAAACAACTTGATGTATAGGAACAATAATCAATAATGTATATTTCCAAACACAAAAGAACATAAAATATAGGACATAAACCATTGATGAATAATAAGATTAACAAGGCCACAAGGGGTGGGGTCTTTCAAACTCTATCTATAGTTCTTGTGCATGTGTGCAATAAATTTAATGTAACTTAGAAATGTAAATAAACAAGTGAAACTAGTAAATTAATTTGAAATATTAATAAATCTAATGTAATTCACTTCATGTGTTCATTTCACCAAAATGTAGAAACTTGTAACTATACATTTAAATATATAAAATGATCTTAAATATATAATCCATGTGTAAATCACAAAAGGCCAACAAGATTGAAAGAGTGACAAAATTGAAATTAAATATATTGATCACAAAGGTCTTACATTCATGGTTACATATTAAACACATTACCAACTATATGAACTCAAACACACTACCACCTATATTGAAACTCAAACTTGAAGGTCAACTGATCACCTAGAACAAGTCCTTTTAGTAACATATATCTAATATGCATTAAAGACTTGGAGAAGATTAAACCTATATATTTAGACTCTTTTTGGCCATGTTTCTTTAAATTATAAGTATATTGGATTCACTTAGATACTAAGGCTTTACTATTGAAATAGGTGTTCTTGATTGTCCTTTTTGTTACTTTTGTAATTCTAAGAATTTTTTATTAAAATTAGCCATTTGTGTTCTCTAAGTTAATCCATTTATTTGCTACTAGTGCATGTAATAACCATCCTAGTTTAAATGAATCAAGTGGTTTAATCAAACAAGTTATTTCCTCAAGTTGATTTGTTATTTAATGTATAGGTATGCAACATAGAGGAATTTTAGAATTTTATTCCTTTTCAAAAAGATAATGTTTTCCCAAAGAAAACCACAAGCATGGATATAAATGTAAGATTCCTCAAGCTTGATACTAAAGGTGCAAGATTATCTCAACCAATGAGATATCATAGTGCTTAATAAAGTGTCTCTTAGATAAGTTATGCTCATTTTAGAGTAAGGGAACAACCCAATATATAGTAGAGGAAAATTTTCATGGTCATTGTAGTTTACCAAACACACCTTGATGGTTCTAAATCAATAGTTGAGATTTTTTCATTTTTATGAGATGTAGAAAGGGTAGAAAAGTGATTTGAGCATATGGAGGTATAATTTCAATTGAATTTTCTTAATTTTGAAGATTGAACTTTTCCTATTCTAAGTTGAAACTAGTTCTATTATGCTTTGAATTTCTTCAAAAATCTATAATTTTATATAGTTGTAGGAAAGAACGATCATGTTAAATAATGGTGTAGATTAAGAAATTATTTAGGAAATAATTTAACATAAAATTTTATAAAGACGGAAAGTGTTTGAAGGATGAAGAATAATGTGTACTTTCTCAAATTTCTCCATTAGCTCCTCAAAAGCAAGCGGAGATATGTCCAAGATAAAGAATTGAAAGTGATACAAGCACAAAAAGTAAATCCTACTAGTTTTTGTGATCATTGTGGGAAAGATGAGCTTATATAAAATTATCATGTTGAAGGAAGTTGCATTCTAAGATGAACCCTCAAAAGAAAGGTGAAAAGGGTAAGCCAATTTAGCATCACTCCATTGGAAGGGATAAAGAGATAAATTGCACTTCAAATTTATACTCTAGGATTACTTGCACTAATAGGAAATTTAGTTTGTTGGATCAAGAAGCTTTGTTCAATATTAATGTTAAGTTGTTAATATTGATGTATACTTTATAATTATTGTTCTCAAACTATATTTATTTCCAAAGGTTTGGTTGAAAATTTTGGCCTAAATTATTATTAATTCCCTAAGTTAAATTGGTTTCGTTGGATCAAATAATAAGCTAATAATCTAGTTAGTAAGAAACACAAAATGAAACTTAGTGATAAAACTAATGATTATGGACTTCTTATATGATCCTACTTAATAATCCTTTAAGAAAATCAAATTCCCTACTATCATCTATGAAATATTTATGGTATTCCTTAAACACAAGCTGATAATTCAATGTTAAACATGAAAATGGAGAGGAAAATAACCCTTAATTATCCCTCTCAAAGAAATACAAGATAAAGGAGATGATTCAAATAGTAAACATATGTTCATATATTCATTTAACAGAGATAAGAATGAAAATAAAAGTGACATACAACATGAAAATTCTTTTTATTACTTCAAACAAGTGTAGTTTGAAATACAAATAGATTTTACTCAATTTTTCATTCTAATTTTTGAAGTGTTTTGATACTCTTCTTTAAAAAAATTCTAGCATCCTCCCTACTTGTGCCAAAATGGGAGGTTTGGAATAGGGTATGGGCATCCATCATAGTATAAAGGATAGAGGAATTTTGTGCATTTTCCCTGGTAGACATGTATGTGAAATGTGGAAGCATTGACAAGGAAAGTGAACTATTTCACCAATAGCCTCAAGAAAAGTGTTCTCATGGAATGTCATGATTGAAAGATATGCAAAAAATGGATATGTTAAAAATGGTTTAGAAACTTTCAAGAAAATCCAATTGGTGGGTGTAAATCCAAATTCACAACCTTTCCAACATCCTCCCTTCCTACACCAAAATGGGAGCTTTGGAATAGGGTATGGACATGTGCAATTGCCCTGGTAGACATGTATGTGAAATGTGGAAGCATTGAAAAAGGTGAGTGAACTATTTGACCAATAGCCTCAAGAAATGTGTTCTCATGGAATACCATGATTGAAGGATATGCACAAAATGGATTTATTGAAAAGGTTTTAGAAACTTTCAAGAAAATGCAATTGGCAAGTGTAAAGCCAAATTTCACAACCTTTTCCAACATCCTCCCTACATGTGAAAAAATGGGAGCTTTAAAATATGGTATGGACATTAATCGAAGCATAAAGCATAGAAGAATTTTGATAAATGTTGTAGTTGAAACTACCCTGGTTGACATGAATGAAGATGTCAAATCATATACAAATCTTGTGCACTGAGGAAGAAACTGAGAAACTGAGAAAATAGCCTAGAAGAAAAGTTGATGTCATGGAGGGTGGTGGGAACATTTTTTTTCTCCTTCACCTCGATCACTTTCAAGGGTTCACCTGCATGGGTTTGCTTCGTAGTAAAATGATAATAAAACTATCATTTTTTATAGTTAAAAGTTAAAATAAACCCTAAAAATGGGGTTTAAGGGAACCCATTTTTTTTTTGAACCCCTTTATTTTATTAATAAATTACCCATCGAGTAGGGGTTTGAGTGAACATGCATTGAAAAGGTTGTTCACTCAAACTAGGGGATTCAATCGAACCCTTTTATGGGTTCGTGTGAACCATCCTATTTGAGAAAACCCACCTAATTTTTTTCCCACCAACCATCAATTTTCCTTTGTCAAGGTAATTGTAACCCACTAATGTGGGTTCACCCTACATTGTAGCTACAATTTGTGCTTGGATATTGTTAGAAGAAGAATTTATTTCGACAATGTTTTTTATTTCTTGAATGATTGATAATTTGGGGTAGCAACCTCAAACTAACCAACAAGAGTCGGTGAGGAAAATAGCTAACTAAGAGTTGGTAATTGAGAAGATTTATGCAAAGATGTGTGAATGAAGGATATAACATCAACAATATTTTATCCTAAATATGTGGCTATAGGTTTTTGATAAAAACCTATTACACATCAACATCCATAAGAGAATATTAGGTTTGAGAGAAGAGGGCTTGATAAGACCTTATAAAGCTAGTAACTTTCTCCTTCACTCCTTGCTTACAATGAACCAAATCAATCAATGTGACTTGAGGTCCAATATTGGCTTGGAAATGTTGTAGAAATGGATTGAATAGTTAAGTAATGAACAAGACCAATCTAAGGTCATGTATATTAAAAATCAAGGAAAGAGATCAAATAATAGAGAATCCTTGAAGAGAAAACAATTGAATAGGATGGTAAAGGATGAAAAATGGTTATTAGGATCTCATTTTCCATTATACTTCACAAAATAAGGTGTTTCAATGTTTTGTGATTTGGAGTTTTAAGATTGTGAATGACAGTGAACTACAAGTGTCTAGTATGATGAAGGATTTGATTGGGATTGGATTTGACTCATATTTGATATTTGTTGTTGTAAAGAGATCAAATTTTGGAAGAGTTGGCTAGTGATAGGATTGGTAGGCAAGATCATTTGACATTGGTAGAATATAAAGGACTAGAGCTAGCAATAGGTGGACTAGTATTGTGGTAATTGAATTGTGGTTGAGGTTGGTTACCAACACATTAGGAATATGTGGATTGGCATTTTGAGAAGTAAATGAAAGGTTGGAGGAAAGAGGGATAAATATATATGATTTTATAGGATTCCCAAAACTAGTATTAATACTATTACTAGATTGTGTAATAGTGGTAATAACAGAAGAAGTGAAAGTTGGAATATGATATGTCATCATGGGTATCGAAACTTTTGTCCCTACTTGGTTTTGAAGAGATATGTTGTTGATAAATTTTGTCCAACTATTTGATGTCATAATTATTGTATTTAATATGTGAGTTAAAATACTTAGAACTTACATTCCTTGTGAATCATTAAGTAATAATATCATAAGATTCTTTATGAGAGGGAAAATCACTCTATCCAAATTTTCTATAGTCAATAATTCTTGAAGACTAGCTAATTCCTTGTCTAGCTTTTGAATTAGAGCATCGGTGACATAGGTTGAAGAGTTATTAAACCCGAGAAAATCATGGGGGTGTTGTGAAAAAAAGATTATTGGAAAGGTAGGAAAAATATCCAATGATGATTGTGTTGTAACAATTCCTTGGGTGAATGAGATAACAAAATCAGGTTGAACATCAAAGCTATTCAAAGCATGGGAAGACATAATTCAATAACTTCTTCTCACAAGAATGTTGGATTGAGAATACCAATTCATAAAAATCATTAATCAATTATATGTTTTAGGACACGAAAATGTTCCTAAGAAGGGAAAGATAGAAGAAAAATATGACAAGATAGATATGTTGATTATATTTTAGAAGAATAAAAGGTGTTTTAGGTTTTTTGTTTTATAATAACAAAAGAGAACAAGAAATACAATATTTTCAAATTGTAAATAACATATTCAATTAAATAAGGTTTGTAATTGGAAGCTAAGTCAAGCTCACCAAAATGTAATGTGAGAAATGAAGGAGATCTAGGCTAAATTTCTTAACCTAAATCAATCTTTCCAAACACAAAATCAACTAAGGGGTTGTTCTTGGCTACTATCCTCAAGGGAGAGCCAAGCAGGTTTTTGGTTCCTTTGTTGTAAATGAAATGATTGATAAGATGATGTGATGAACTAGGTGAATTATGATCATATTGACTAAATGTAATAGAATGCTAATAATATAGAATGAATTGACAAAAACAAAGAACATATTTGAACAAAAGATACAAAGGGGAACCTATTGCTAAAGACTAGAGCTAACTTTACTGGATGTCAGAGAGCATAGACTCTAGCATGTTGTGTAGGTGTCTAAAAGATGCCAAAAATTATGACTTACAGCTTGTATGAATATGGTACTATCTAAATATTGTGGCAATTAAAATCAAAATTTAGTATACAGACATTCTTGTATAATTAGAATGACCTAATCTCCTAAAGAAAAACTATGAAAGAAAAGATCTAGGGTTTAGGATTCTTTGAGAGAGATGAGATGTCAAATCTTGTGTACATATCAACAACTAAGACAACTAAAAAATAGAAAAATGGGAAAGGGTTGTGATTTATAGGGGCTTACCTTAGTCAAACCCCATGTTGGTGTTCCCACCCCCACAACAACAATGGTGATTGATGGTAAAAAGTGTGTTCTCTCACAAGATCAAAGGAAAACAACAACAACAACAACAACAACAACAATAATAATAATAATAATCATGATAATAACAACACTAATATATTTACCACTAAGATTTGAAACCCTCATTGGATTGATGTATTTTTCCTAGATTTAGCTTTGACATGTATTTTTTATGGGACATGGTGACCCTTGTGTTTTTGTGTATTTTTGGATTTATGCATTTGAGGTTTGGCCTCTAAATTTCTTCCAATAGCAATGGAGTGGGTGTGCAATGATTTATGTTTGGATATCTTATGGATGGGGTAATGGAGGGAGGATGTTGGAAGGATTTCAAGGACATGCACCATTTTTAATCTTGATGAAGTATTTTAGAGGATGGAATATTGGAATTAGATTTTTCAGAGGTAAAGGTGATCAATACTATGGATTGATGGATGTGAGGACCCAAGATGTGTGAAAGAGATGGAGTAATGGGTTCTTAGACATAAGGACCCAAAATAGGTGGAGGAAGAAGGAATTTTCTATAGGACATAACGGCCATGGGGGCGTGAAAATTTAGATTTATATGAGTGGATGTGTTTTGGAAGGAATGGAAGGTGTACCAACATATTGAGCATTATCATGGTATCCAAGGCCTTGTGAACTTGTATTTTCTTTGATTTGGTTCAGTTCCATGAAGTCTTGTTAATGGAGGCCTAACCCTTTTCATTAATAGTGCATATTTTGATAAATCATTTTTCCAATGGGATACTTTTTTCTATGGAAGCAAGAAATGAGATGGATATGAGTCATGAGATGGAAGGGAGTCGTGGGATGTAGTGGAAGGAATGATTTTATAATGATATATAAGGGAATTATAAGATTGAGAGGAGGGATTTCTTTGATATTTAGATGGAAGGGTCCATTAATAATATTCCTTGGATGAAATCATGAAAGTAATGGGATGAAGTAGATTTGTAGGATTGGGGTGATGTGTATTATAAGCATGTGGGAGATGATAAAGTGGAATAAGGAGTAGAGGTTTCAATTAATTTATAGATTGAGGGTGAGGATGATGATGTTGAAAAGGAGTTGGAGATGGGAGTTTTGGATATATATATGGGGTTGGAGGGGAACTTTGGATAGAGGGTTGGTTTGAATTTCAAAATGTAGGGGAAGGGTGATAAGTACGAGATGAATTGGAATTTCATGAAGGTCGGGAGGATGAAATTTTGGTGCCTATAATAAGGAGGTATCTAGCTATGACATATTTATCAAACACATTTGCTACATTTGATTAATAAAGGGAATATCAGTAACCAACAAACTGAGATATCAAAGAGGATAACTAGACATATATCTAGAAAATCCCATTGAATGAGTAATGTCAAATCTAAAAATAGATCACAGAATATAAAGTCTGCCTATAGAACTTCATAGAGAGGATGTGGCTAACTCATCTATTACATAATGTTAAGGAAACACATAATTATGTACAAATCCAACAAATAAATATGTTGCAATATCTCTCACCACTAGTCTGTATAGCTCTCCCAAGTTTTTCACTCTCAACCGTGTGAATACAAATACCCAAGAAGAAAAAAAGGACCAAAGAGGGAATCTACAAATGAAATCATATACTTGTTCCACACTAACTTTTACCAATATGTTTAGTGTAATATCTCCTTCACCATTCCCAAATTGAAAGGATATAGGCTTCTAACATTCAAATAAAACAAAAAAATGGCAGCAATAGATGTAAACCTCCCATACCAAAGGTAGATCAAACCAACCAATCATTCCCACAACAAAGGGAATATTACCAAAGCCACAAACCATTTATTGTAACTCTCCAAATAAGTTCTCAAAACTATATCCATATCTCAAGACCAAAACAAGGAGAACAACAAAAATCCATATAAACATTCATCTTCTTCTTTATAAGTCTTTAGAATGTTTATATGAACAAGAATAACTCATATGAGATGGCAAGATAAAAAAATAAAGAATGCATATAATATTCAACTAGGAAATACCTCTCAAGTCATTCACCTACCAAGTAGATAAAGAGTGGGATACAAGATTATCCTATACACACAATATACCAAGAAATGAAAATTTTCTCTTTAGGTGCATAATGGATTCACATCCATAACTAGGTGTAGGATCCTTGGTATTTTTTTTGAAATACTCATTAAATAGTAACCATCTAAACATACGTGTTTGATTGTAAAAAGGGATCTATGTATTAAATCACACTTCTTCCAATATTATTATAAAGATGTTTGATTTCCTTCCCTCTATTTCTTTGGAATCTATTTCTATGTTTCTATTTTGTGATTTTCTAAAATCAATTTTTTTTGCTACATTTTCATAAATATCCTAGAAACATCATTGCATCATAAAACTCAATCGATTAATACATCATTCAACCCACACAAAAACAAAGGATTAAAACCCTAATCCACCATTCTATCTCTTCCATTCAGGTTTGTAGCCAAGTGGGCATTGAGGTCATTTTTAATCCTTTACATGTTTCAAATTGGAAGTGTGATTTAATACCTAGATCCCTTTTGACAATCAAGCATGTATATTGAGATGGTTATTATTTGATGAGGATTTCAGTAAAAAGACCAAAGATCCTACACCTAGTTATGGATGTGAATCCATTATGCACCTAAGGAGAGGATTTTCATTTGTTGGTGTTGTGTGCATAGGATAATATTCTATCCCATCTTTGTCTACTTGGTAGGTGAATGATTTGAGAGGTAATTCCCACTTGAATATTAGATGCATTCTTTATTTTGTATCTTTTCATTTCATATGAGTTAGTCTTGTTCATATAAACATTCCAAAGAATTTCAAAGAAGAGTATGAATGTTTATATGGATCTTTGTAGTTCTCCTTGTTTTAGTCTTGAGATATGGATATAGTTTTGAGGACTTTTTTGGAGAGGTAAAATAAATGGTTTGTGGCTTTGGGAATATTCCCTTTGTTGTGGGAATGATTGGTTGGTTTGATCTACCTTTAGTATGAGAGGTTTACATTTATTTCTACCATTTTTTCATTTGATTTGAATGTTAGAAGCTGATATCCTTTCAATTTGGGAATGGTGAAGGATATCTTACATTAAACATATTGGTACATGTTAGTGTGGAACAAGTATATGATTTCATTTGCAGATTCCTTCTTTGGTAATTTTCTTCTTCTTGGGTGTTTGTATTCACATGGTTGAGAGTGAAGAACTTGGGAGATCTATGAAAACTAGTGGTAAGAGATATTGCAACATATTTATTTGTTGGATTTGTATATCATTTTATGTTTCCTTAACACTATGTAATAGATGAGTTAGCTACATCCTCTATGTGAAGTGTTATAGGCAGACTTTTTATTCTTTGATCTATTTTTAGATTTGGCATTACTCATGCAATGGGAGTTTCTAGATATATGTCTAGTTATCCTCTTTGATATCTCGGTTTGTTGGTTACTGATGTGAAGATGAGTTTGAATGTTTTATTGTTTTTGTATCTATGATTCATGTAGGTTATGGATTAGCTACCCACTTTCTTAGAGTGGGGTGTATATTCCCCCCTCCTATTTGCATCTTGTTAATGTGAGATCGATGCTTTAGCTTCACCATTTCCTAATGAGTTTTGGTGATTATTTTATGGATTTGAATGGTTTGCATGAACCACCACATGTTCAAGATGAGGTTCCTCAACATGTGTAATGCCCCGCTAAGGGACCCGGTGGATTAATATAAAGACCTCAAACATCAATCCAATAATTTTTTGTTTAAGAAACTAAAGTGACACTAACTAATGCAACTCAACAAACTAACATGGATAACATCATTACATTAATGTCATATCATAATCACATTACGACCTAAAAGTAACATTAATCATATCAGACTTACACAACTATCCACAATGGTCCCCTAACGTCACTACTATGACATATCTACACTAACTAAACCTATAGAAAGAAAGAAGATACTCTAAGAACACATCTAGTCAATTTTTTTTAATATAAATTAAATCTCATACATCAAATTACATATGATAACATAACTTAATTATAAATAAACCTCATCTAACACTATGCCAATATGAACGTAATCCTAATCAATGCCATGAAATAGGTACATAAATATATATCAAATCTACTACTAAATTAAGTTCATATGTGTCATAAATACAACTTTCCTATGTTAACCTTCCCATTACATAATAAGCAACAATAAATATATCTTCAAGATTACATCAACTCATTTACTTTTCCTTTACAAGAATGCTACAATGTACAAGATTCATTCATCTGAGAGGTACATATATATAAGATACATATTGGACACAATTTTCTTGGAAATATCATCTGCACCATAAAACCAGCTCTGGAATGAAATGGAAGGAAAGACTCCATGTTGCACATGAACTGCACCACCTAAACCCCAATGGATGGTTGGAAAATACCACCCTACCATGTGGAACCCTAAGGCCCACTCCCTTTGTGCTAGGAGACAACACTAGGCCCTAAACATAAGCAATTAATAGAAACAACAAGTGGATGGCATTAAAAATCTAAAGGAGACTACATCAGATGGTTTCTTGATATTAAAAAATAGACACCATCTCATGTTTTAGAAACATATTTCAAATTACAATTTATGATTTTCAATAACTTCCACTCCATTTAATACCATAGATTCACAATATACTCACATTTAAGATAGCATGGTTATCCCTCTTTTATATCACTATGTAATAAAATATGAGAAATATACATCTAACACATACACAATCACATCACCAAGAAGTGCACAACACAAGGCTATACAGGGGTCCATCTGGACACCAAAAAGAAGCATACTAATCCATGATCCAAGAGCCAATATCTATCTCACATAATTCATACCTCACACTCAATGGATTGATGGCGTTAGGCCAAACACACATGGTAAGACCATCCAAACAAGACCAAAATGACCTATCTCTTATTGTATAAGGTGGTTAGCCTCCAAGAGATAGTCATCACACATAGGTGGGTAGTGGGTATTAGCTATGTAGTAGCCTCACATACCCCATTCTCAAGGTTCCCTGTGTCTACTTCCTCATATACACTCACAAAGTCCTCATACGTCCTTGGAGAGGAATCACAATATGACACATGGCCAACATCAAAAACATTAAGGATAAACTAGTTTAGCCACCAAAGTCATAAAGAAGAGAAAATAAAAATTCAATTTCAACAATAAAGCAAGAAATGTGCACAATTTCAACACTAAATCAAGTGTAACCATGAGGGCTATGAGAAAATAAGATCACAAGGTGTGGCTAAACCATCACAATCAAATATAAACAAGGTGTCGGCCTTCACAATCAACATAAAATCACCAATGACCATAAACAAAGTCCACAATCTTTAAAATTGCACTGTACAACACTATGTGACTAGATACTAGCCACCAAATGAGGAAGGAGGGAACAATGTCAGGCTATAGCAGTAGCCCTCATGTGGTGCAGAGTGAGCATGCCATCCACATGGCTTAGAGTGTACTCCTCAACTACACCCTACATCGCGTCGTCACGCAACATGGACTAGCCAAGTGGCCCATGCACTCCTTGGCTGCTCACATGGGATGTGCACCTCAACCCCCATATCGCATCACACCTTAGTGTGGCATGGTCATATGCCAGTAAGAGAAGGCACCTACTGGTTGTATGCCACATGGTAGTGTGTCTATGGCTCCATGAAAGTAGGCACATGTAGAACACACTCCACATAGCGATACCTCATGGAGAAGGCACAAGTAGGTACTCATCATAGCCAGATATGTACATGGCTAGGACATACCCATATGCTAATTGACCTGAATACTATCGAAAGAAAACATGATCATCCCTCTACAAGTGTGTGAGGCTCCATTACGCTCATCACACAAGTAGGCTATCATAACACAATCTCATAGTGCACCTTCACATGTCTATGCATGTGGCATCATGTCCTTGAGCCCAACTCACTACCATCAGCAACATGGCATCATCACTAGCACTACGTCAGAACATCAGTGAGGTGTGGCATCATACCTATTGCATCATCTCAGAACATGTGTAGATACAGAATCCATCTCAGCATGGGTAATGAACCTCCCTCCACATGCTAGACCTCCAAATATACATATATATGGGGTACATGGTCCCACTTGGGTTGTCCATGCAAGTCCCTCTCACCCAAGACCTTGACCCCCAAGTGGTGACACATGTCATCACATAGTTCCAGTTGGGTTTTCCATGCAGGTCCCTCTCACCCAAGACCCCAGCCCCCAACTGAAAAATCATGTGGCATATCATACCTTTCATGAAGACAAGGTAGATGATAATCCAAGAAATACCAATGTTGTACTCAAAACTATGGGGATTAGGCTAGAACATATGGATCAAGTACCCTGATCCATCATAAGGGGAAGTAGTGAGTACGTTTCCTCGGGACCGATTGAGCTAAGACCGCTCTACGTCGCAATATGCACATGTTGTACACTCCGCCCAAGGAACTTTGTGGTTGCTTCTACCCCTTCACGGATTGAGGGACTAGAGAACCAAGAGAAAAGAATTTGTGAAACTATCTTTTGGCTACTCTTATATATATAAATTTCAACCACATGTGGGTTGGCCCTCAATTAGGTAACAAACATACAAACACACATAATGGTATGGTTAATCCTACACCATCAAATACAACATATTCCCCATGGATGGGTACATAGTATCACCATCCAATGTGTACACAAATCAAGTACAAGGTATTCACAATACTCAACCAATGCATAGTTATTGGTTTCTCACATTTACAAGGGGGTACAATTACATACACAATTCCATTACTTCTCAAGGATTGCATATCATTAGTGCATTTATTTCCATTACCAATGTGGTTCCCTTCCCAAAATCATATCATTACGTATTATCCATAACCCTTTATCAGTTTTTCTTTTACTCTACTCTCTTCCATATTTCACATGATACTAAATGTCAGTGCCATGATCATCGTGATCACTTAACAACTCCTCTTAACAAATTCACATTCACTTTTATTCATTTGGTATAACATTCTATCCTCATAACATAAGCATATTCCAACTAACTTTTCTTCCACACAATAAGAATTTTACATAAGTACTATGGATTTTCTAAATGCACCCAAGAATCATTAATACTTTCACATCAACATTCATGCAACTAGAGTTCAACAAATTATACACAAGTTCCATATTCACAAAATAATTGTAATGATCCTCTACTTAACTCTTACTACTTCATGTAGGTCTTTCCTAAACACAAACAACTCCTACTTCATCAAAATTTATTCAAATTTTCACATAACAAAAGGAATCACATAATTGTTCCCAAAAAAAAATCCCACATTCTCTCAAACTTTATCCCAAGCTAGTACAAGTAACACTAAATCTTTACACGGTGATTATGCCTACTCAAACATCCCTATCCCATACCTAAGATTAATTACTTCACATGTTACCCCCACATTATAATTCAACATGCAATACATCCAATGCATAAATATTTTCTATTTATACAATAGTAATTAAGGAAAAGGACATTACATCATAGGTTTCAGCTACACATAGCAAACAAGATGTTTAAATACCAATATAGTCATCATAATTTCTCAAAATAGAAACCTAGTTCTATGCACTAGCATTTTATTTATTCCACCAAAGTAGCCCTTTCCAATAAAAATATATCACATAATGTAATGCAAAACTTAATCACATAAATTTACTTCCAAATGCATAGATTAAATACCCAGCAACTACACCCACTCACATTCATAATCTTCCTTTTATGCATAAACCAAAAGTAAGGAGTGCAGTTTTAGGAGAACATGAGATCTATCACTCAAATAATTTCAGACATAATTTCTTTGATTCATAGTCAAGGTTTTAGCATACAAGTTTAAGTCCTAAATGATTTTCTATTATAATGTGGTTTAAGACTAATTCACTTTATTAACTATATGTGGGTTAAGAGGAGGAAACAAGATAATTTAATTCGATGCAAGCAACTTTCAAACACAACCTTTCCAAACAAAGAATCTATATAAAGGAAAATTAAGTCACACCTTCTACCCAAATCTCAACTATCACCATCAAGCAAGTTTTTCCATTTCTAATCATAACTAGACACATGATCAAGATTCCATTACATCACTTAGCATGCATTATAGCAATCACAAAAGATCGACAATAATTCATTTATTTATTTAACTATCTACATGCTTTCCCATAGTTTGTTCCAACAACCCTTTTACATGCAGTATATTCTTAACATTATAAAAATGTACTAAACAACATATGGGTGTTAACACTCCTACAAACCATGAAAAAAAATATGAAGAGATGACATACTCAGGGTGGTACTTCCCTTTTAAACCACATAACATACATTACCACTTGCATAGAACCACATAAGTAGCCTAGCTGCGCAAAATAACATATTATCCTAATGCACATTTAGTCAAACAAAAGAAATCCACATTCCAACTTGTCAGCTAATTAATCTGAACCTACACATGCATTTCAAGACTAAATTTGTACTTTTAAAGAACTGGAATTCATGCAAATGAAACAAGGTCACACAAGAAAAATCAACAGTTACAAGAATCCAAGGAATCACACCTAATAGGAGAATACACAAAGCGTCTAATTGATGCAGGAGCATCTAGTGGTGTAAGGGCAATCTTGCATCACCCAAAAAATAGTTAAATTTCAAGTTTCTCGATTTTTAGATGTTTTTACATTTTTGGATACCCTTTTTGTCATAATGAAATTCCCAATTTATGATTTTTATTTTCTATTCCTGGGTTGGAAGATATTGCAATTTTAGTTTCACAGATTTGCACCTAAAAATCTTCTGAGTTAGATTTGAGGCACTTAGAGTTCCCAAAACGGCCCCGAAACTTGCTGAAATCAACATAGCAAATTTTGAGCACATTATTGACTTCGAAACCTTTCTAACAGTTCAAACGATTCACGAATCGGAGTCCCAAATCAAAAGTTATGGCCCTGGGAAGTTGGTGCACTTTCTAGAAGATACAATTGCAAATGTTCTTTTGAAATTTGAACTTCAAGTTGTAATTTTTGGTGCCAAACTGCCTAAACTCAAATTTGAATGTTGTTTTGGCTCCAAACTAAAGAAGAGCTCTATTTATGGGAGGGTTTCTAATTTTTGGGGTAGTTTTTTGGGGACAAGCTCGCATATTGCGAAAGGGTTATTCTGTAGCTTTCTGTAACTTGCATGTGTTGTAGAGCTTGGGGATTTGAGATCCTCTACATGTAAGAAGCGCCATTTTCTGAATAATAAAAATTATTCTCTTGTTTGTGGGTTATTTTCTGTGTCTCGGGTTGTGCCCTCATCAAGTGGTATCAGAGCGAGGTTTTCTTGAGCATGTGGTGAATTGCCAATCATGGTGCCTGAGGACCGTGGTTGTAGGTCAAGGTCAAGAAAGATGCCTCCAAGAGTGATGCCTGGTAGGCATGGTGGTGCCAGAGGTGGTCGAGGTGGCATAAATGTTGGTGAAAGAGAATCACTGGCAGCCTTCCAAAGACAAATTGATGCGTTACAAAAGCAATTGAGAAGAGGGTTAAACCCTAGGGAGGAAAGTGAGGATGAAGGAGAGGAAGAAGGTTCAGATGTAGAAGAGGAAGAAGAAGCAATTGATCAAGACCAAATGCGGCTAATAAGGGCCATTTTGAAGATCGAGAAAAGACCCAGAGCAGAAGTCCCCAGTTATTCCAGAAGTCTGAACCCGGAAGAGTTGATTGACTGGATCAACGAGCTAGAAGAATATTTTGAGTATGAGGAAATAGAGGACCAGGATCAAGGTTAAGTTAGCGAAAATGAAATTTGAAGGGTCATACGGTATTTGGTGGAAAAGAGGTCGGAGTTAAGAGAAATTAGAAGAGGAAAGGAAAGATCACCGAGAATTTGGGATTGCATGGTAGAAAGCTAAAGCGGTTCGCCACGGTGGACTCACGAGTTAGATCTGTTGAAGAAATTTACAAGAGGTTGAAGCAAGGAAGTAGATGCAGCGAAAGAATATCATGAAGATTTTTCACAAGATAATCATCAGGAGCTGAGTCACCTGCAAGTACCATGGAAAGGTAGCCCGATATCTTAATGGGTTACAACCCGAGCATTCAAGAGGAATTAAGCCTAGTCAGAATGACCACCATTGAGGATGTGTATTAGTTTGCTTTGAGGGTGGACGAGAAGTTGAACAAAAGATTTGATGGCAAGCAAAAGGACAAGGAGGTCAAAGCGGAAGGGGCAATGCGGACCTTGAGGCTGAAATGATGATGAAAATAAAAGTGAAGATGTGGGTACGATAGAAGCCAAAGGAATGACAGCTTCTACGCCCTCATGATCAAAGCGATGGTGATCAAAGAGGTAGAGGATAGAGGGAGATATGGACAAAGGATCACGGAAGAATTGGTTTGAGCGTTTCACGGTGTATGGTGAAGAAGGGGCATCAAACTTTATGAATTTCCAGCACCAAGGGAAGTCACGGACAAAAAGGCGGGGAAAAGGTCCTTGGAATGGTTCTGCGCTGTCTGGAGATAGAGGAGAGCCCAATCTAAACATTGAGATGATGCTGAAAGGGGAGCCCACAGTGATTAGAGGAGAGCCACGGTAGTAGGGAAAAGGAACCCGAGGAGGGAAGGAATTTGTTTACAAGGTGCAAGTGTGAAGAGAGAAATGTTGTGATATCATTATTATTAATGGGAATAGCGATAATCTGGTGTATCGAGAGAAAGATGGTCCACAAAGTTAGGCCCGAAGAGGGAAAAGCACACCACATCCATTATGGATTAGCGAAAGTTTGTAGAAAGACCACAAATTTTTGGTTAATGGCGGTGTCTAGTAAAGAGTTCAAGATCGGGCTACCATGACGAAGTGCCTGCATGATATCCCATGGTTACATGTCACATGTTTTTTAGAAGTGTAAAGCGATTCTATAGGCGAGCTATACATGATGGCCATACAAACACTTATTCTTTGACAAAGGATGGGGTTCATCACAAGTTGAAACCCTTGAAGGAGACTGAAGAAAAGGTATGCAGTAGTGCTAGAATTTGTTATGTGGATGGAAGAAAATTTTTAGAAGGTATGAAGCATGAGCATGTGTGTTATGCATTGATTCCTAAAGTGAGTAAGGAGGATAGTGAGAAGGTTCTAGAAGAAGTTTAGGATATTGGATGAGTTTAGGATATTGTTTTTACGATAATGTACAGGGTTTACCACCAATAAGGAAAATCAGTCATCAGGTTGACTTGATTCCTGGAGCCAGTTTGCCAAATAAGGCAGCTCATAGAATGACTCCAGCGGAAAATGAGGAGTTGAACAAACAAATTCAAGAGTTGTTGAGAAAGGGTTTGATACGGGAGAGTTTGAGCCCATGTGCAGTACCTGCAGTACTAGCACCAAAGAAGGATGGGGAGTGGAGGATGTGTACAGATTCCCGAGCCATAAACAAAGACCTTTCAATCAGTCACAGTTTCGCAGGGATGGATAACTGATGGATTATTTAAAGGTGGAGCTCAGTACTTCACAAAGATTGATATGAAGAGTGGATATCACCAGATCTGGATTCGAGAGGGAGATGAATGGAAGATTGCCTTCAAGACCAAAGAGGGCCTGTACGAGTGGTTAGTCATTCCTTTTGGGCTAACCAATGCACCAAGCACATTCATGCGGCTCATGAACAAAGTACTAAAAGAATTTTTGGGAAGTTTTGTTATTATGTATTTAGATGATATTTTGATTTTCCATTAAAATTGGATGAGCATCTGATGCATATTCGGAGAGCCTTTGAGAAGTTAAGAGAAGAGAAACTGTTGATTAATCTAAAGAAGTGCAGTTTTGTGAAGAGGGAGTTAGTGTACTTAGGGTTTGTTGTCTCAGCAGAAGGTCTCAAGATGGACCCAGAGAAGGTGAAGGCTATTCTGGAATGGCCTACCCCAAGAACTGCTACCGAGGTGAGATCTTTCCATGGTTTGGCTAGTTTTTATAGAAAGTTCATTAGAAACTTCAGTAGTATTTGTGGACCCCTGACTGAAACAATGAGAGGGGATAGAAAAGAATTCAAGTGGAGCACTGCAGCAGCAAAAAGTTTTGCATTGACGAGGTGATAAAGAACGGCTTTGTTCCTAGGCCTCCCGGTTTCAACAAGATGTTTTAGGTGGATTATGATGCGGTGGATTTGTGCCATTGGAGTAGTGTTGAATGAGAAAGTAATCCATTGCCTATTTTAGGTGAAAGGTTAAATGATGCCAAAAGAAAGTATTCTGTATATGATCGAGAATTTTATGCAATAGTTCAAGCATTAAAGAAATGGAGACATTATTTGTTGCTGAAGGAATTTGTTCTATATACTGATCATCAGGCCTTGCAGTACCTAAATAGTCAGGGAAAATTAAATCGGAGGCATATGAAATGGGTAGAGTTTTTGCAGAGTTATACCTTTGTTTTGAAACATAGGAGTGGGAAGTCAAATAGGGTTGCAGATGCCTTAAGTAGGAGGCATACATTGATGAAAAAGATGCAGATTGAAGTGGTTGGGTTGATGAACTCAGGAACAACGTATCACGAGGAAAGATCTGGAGATTTTTCTTGAGGCTTGAAGCTTGCAAAGGAACACATTTAGATGGATTGGACAAAGGTAAAATTTTGGATTTCGCAATCGGGATATGTATTTAAGGGAAGTCAATTGTGTATCCTAAGGAGTTCCATGAGGGAGAACCTGATAAAGGAGAAGCATAGTGGAGGAATGGCAGGACATTTTGGTCAGGATAAGACCATTACCATTATTAGTGAGCATTATTATTGGCCTTAGTTATCACAAGATTTGAAGAAGTTTGTACAGAGTTGTAGGGTATGTCAAATGGCTAAAGGGAGTGGCCAGAATGGGAATATATCAGCCCTTACTGTACTAGAGAGGCCATGGGAGGATATAAGTATGGAATTTGTTCTTGGTTTACCAAGGACCTGAGAATGATTCGATCTTTGTGGTGGTTGATAGGTTTTAGAAGATGACACATTTCATTCCATGTCAGAAGACCCGTGATGCAATCCACATTGTTGACTTATTCTTCAAAGAGGTGGTGAGGCTATATGGTCTGCCAAAGAGTATTATTTCAGATCATGACACCAAATTTGTGGGGTACTTTTGGAGGACCTTGTGGAAGAAGCTGAAGACAGAGTTGAAGTTTAGTTATGCACACCATCCACAAATAGATGGGTAGACAGAGGTTCTTAACAAGAGTCTGGGTAACCTACTGAAATGTTTGGTAGGAGATAAACCCAAGGGATGGGACTTGATCTTACCCTAGGTAGAATTTTCTTACAACAATTTTGTCAACAGAAGCACTGTAGATCACCGTTCCAGATTGTGTATGGAGGTAGCCCCAGAACAACTCCAGAATTGAGGAAGATGGACTAAGAGAAGAAAATAAGTGTTGAAGCTAAGATTTTGTAGAGAGCACATCAAGAATATACATGAAGGTACGAACACATTAATAAGATGAATATGCAATATAAGGCTAAGGCAGATCAAAAAGGAGGAATAAGGAGTTTGATTGGCAATGAAGTAATGGTCCACTTGAGGAAAGAAAGGTTTCCCGTGGGAACCTATAACAAATTGAAGATGAAGAAATTCAGTCCCTATAAGATTTTGAAGAAGCATGATTCAGGGAATGCATATGAGGTAGAGTTGTCTGATGGAATGAACATTTCCCCTATGTTCAACATTTTAGATTTGACAGAGTATCATGAAGGTGGAATGGAGGAAGCACCAACAATAGGACAGTATAGCATTCCAGCACCTACTTTAGAAAGGGAGGAGATTGAAGCAATCTTAGATAGTCGTGTGGGAAGGAGTACCAGAAACAGGCAGTATGAAGAATATTTGGTGAAATGGAGAGGAAGGCCTGTGGAAGATTCATCCTGGCTATCTAAGGCAGCAGTTGACTGGTTGGGTTTTCCTCAACCATCTGAGACATGACGGGGTCACTTCTCAAATTACCCTGGGTGTCTGATGCAAGAGCATCCAGTGGTGTAAGGGCAATCTTGCATCACCCAAAAAATAGTTAAATTTCAAGTTCCTCAGTTTTTAGATGTTTTTACATTTTTGGATACCCTTTTCTTCATAATGAAATCCCCAATTTACAGTTTTTATTTTCTATTCCTGGGTTGGAAAATATTGCAGTTTTAGTTTCCCAGATTTGCACCTGAAAATCTTCCGAGTTAGATTTGAGGCACTTAGAATTCCCGTAACAACCCCAAAAATTGCCAAAATCAATGTAGCAGATTTTGAGCACATTATTGACTTCAAGACCTTTCCAACAGTTCAAAGGGTTCGTGAATCGGAGTCTCGAATCAAAAATTATGGCCCTAGGAAGTTGGCGCACTTTATAGAAGATACAATTGCAAATGTTCTTTTGAAATTTGAACTTCAAGTTGTAATTTTCGGCGCCAAACCACCTAAACTCAAATTTGAATGTTGTTTTGGCTCCAAAATAAAGAGGAGCTTTATTTATGGGTGGGTTTCTAATTTTTGGGGTAGCTTTTTGGGGACAAGCTCACATATTGCGAAAGGGTTATTCTGTATCTTTCTATAACTTGCATGTGTTGTAGAGCTTGGGGATTTGAGATCCTCTGCATGTAAGAAGTTCCACTTTCTGAATAATTAAATTATTCTCTTGTTTATGGGTTATTTTTTGTGTCTCGGGCTGTGTCCTCATCACTAATCCTCTATCTAACATCTCAACTAGGT
Source organism: Sequoia sempervirens (assembly GCA_007258455.2). Classification (NCBI taxonomy): domain Eukaryota; kingdom Viridiplantae; phylum Streptophyta; class Pinopsida; order Cupressales; family Cupressaceae; genus Sequoia; species Sequoia sempervirens. Next base: position 60,749,547 of record VDFB02109042.1, read on the forward strand.
GTTTAGATTAAAATATGGTATCTAACACAAGGGTCCCTATGAGCTTCTAGCCACACATTTGACATCTGACAACATATGCATGGGTAAGTTGCTATAACTAGACATGGGAAACAACATTAACCAAAGATCCTAGTGCTACAACCTGGCTTTGATACTAAGTGTAATGCCCCACTAAGGGACCCGATGGATTAATATAAAGACCTCAAACATCAAGCCAATAATTTAAAAAAAAAAAACTAAAGTGACACTAACTAATGCAACTCAACAAACTAACATGGATAACATCATTACATTAATTTCATATCATAATCACATTATGACCTAAAAGTAACATTAAGCATAGCCCACTTACACACCTATCCACAATGGTCCCCTAGCGTAGCTACTATGACACATCTACACTAACTAAACCTACAGAAAGACATAAGATACTCTAAGAACACATCTAGTCAAATTTTTTTAATGTAAATTAAATCTCATACATCAAATTACATATGGTAACAAACTTAATTATAAATAAACCTCTTGTAACACTATGCCAATATGAACCTAATCCTAATCAATTCCATGAAATAGGTACATAAAGATGTATCACATCTACTACTAAATTAAGTTCATATGTGTCATAAATACAACTTTCCTATGTCAACCTTTCCATTACATAATAAACAACAATAAATATATCTTCAAGATTGCATCAACTCATTTACTTTTCCTTTACAAGAATGCTACAATGTACAAGATTCATTCATCTGAGAGGTACATATATATAAGATACATATTAGACACAATTTTCTTGGAAATATCATCTACACCATAAAACCAACTCTGGAATGAAATGGAAGGAAAGACTCCATGTTGCACATGAACTGCACCACCTAAACCCCAATGGATGGTTGGAAAATACCACCCTACCACATGGAACCCTGAGGCCCACTCCCTCCATGCTAGGAGACAACACTAGGCCCCACACACAAGCAAGTAATAGAAACAACAAGTGGATGACATTAAACATCCAAAGGAGACTACCTAGAAACAAGAATCAACCAAAAATCACAAGGAGTTTTAGATACTTCCAAAGGCCCAACACATAATACAAACGAATAGGAAAACCAAAAGCTAATCATTATGCCACAATACATGCAATGAAGCACACTACATCATTTGCACAATCTTATAACATGATAACCAACTTTTAATTTCTCTTTCTCAACAATTCATAATCAAGACCAACAATGCATATCCTTGGTATAATTGATCCTTACACAGAACTGAAGACTCAACACAAGATTTAACAAAGAGGAAGGGATTATCAACATGCATAAAGTAACATATTCAAGCACAAATGATCCAACACAACACATATCAAAGGATAGAGCTATATCCTCGTATACAACCTTCATAACTGAACTAATTTCCTCTTGACAATAGTCAAATCTGTCAGCCATAAAATAGCCATAAAATAGTCAAATCAACTTAAAATTTGAATCCATAAAAAACCAATTTCAGATTTGGCCCTCAACTACTTAGTAGTGTAGGAAAAATTGACTAGAAATGAATCATAAATTCACAAAATGTGAAACAACAGATGGTTCCCATAAAAACCCTTTTTTCAGCATACCCAATTACAACCAAATGACAAAATGAGAAACCCAACAACCAAATATTTTCTAGAATATTAAAAAAAATTAAAACCTCAATTAATTTAACCCTTTTAAAATTCCTATAAATTTAAAATGCATAAATTAATAAAATCAAGAAAATCCTTACCTCAAATTTGAAGAACAATGATGAAAAATAAGATGAAACCCCAAAAGATCCTCCAAGCTCAAATCACCAATCAAAAACCATGATCCAAAGCCAAAATATCCATTCACTAGCAACAATAAATTCTCATGAATTCCTAAAAAAAATTCCAAATCACTCTTTTCAAATCCCATCTCAAATCGCTCAAAATCTCACCAAAACATCAAAATTCATCATAATTATTTCAACTTTCAAAACCCCCCAAATTGCAACAACTCTCCAATAAATCTCTTTCATTGGTCCTTGCTCTTCACAAACGTGACAAGAACTCAAAAAAAAAAGAATAAAAATAAAACATAAACTCAGAACAAAAAAAAGTGAAAATCCAATTCCCAATCTTTTTTCCGTAAATAAAACTAATTAAATTCAAAAAAAGAAAGAAAAACAAAAAAATAGTAACTTTCTTTCTTTTTCCCCAAATGACTCTTCTTTTCCAAAATAAAACAAGAAAATAAAATCCTCTCACAAAATAAAATGTTAAAATATTAAATTAAAGCACCTATCCTCATCCCACTAATGAAATAATTAGAATAAAATAAATAATCAAATTAAGTCACATAATTAACTCATTTGTTTAAGGTTTCCCACCAAATAAATTCAAAACATTATAAAAGATAAAAGAACCTCCTTAAAAATAGCCACTCCACCAAAATAGTAAATCAAAACACAAATATAACATATGCTTACATATTATTATTTAAATATTTACTAATAAACATATTAATATTTAATAAATAATATTAGAATATGTTAATATTTATAACCTTATTTTCATAAAACATAATACACATATAATAATAATAATATTAATAACCAATATTCACTCACACCAAAGAATAACCATAGCAATATATATGCATATATACAATAGCATTAAATCACACTTTAACACCCACATGACAACTATAGTTACCAACAACATAACCAACCTAGAAGCTAACTTCACTTAAATAGGTCATAATCATAGACCAAACATAAACCACAAAATAACTTATTGAAAGGAGACATTCACATCAAAACATAAATAATGAGAATGATCACAACAGTGACTAACCTGAATTAGCAAAGGACTTAGCACCATTTGAACTAAATTCATACTCAAAGCTAGACATTAGAGTCACAAAATCACATAACCCAACAAAAACATTTACACAAGTGCAACACTCCAACCATAGGGTAAAGGAGATCAAGCATTTCCCATGACAGCCCGAAAAGGTAGTCACACACTGAATCAATTGTCCCTAATTGGGGAAAATGGCTAAGGCTAGGTATAACTTGGGCCTAGATTTTATCTCCTCAACCACCATTAAGATTAGAGGCACACTCAGACTTGCTAACTCAGGTGGAGACGTAGCCTAGTACCTGTTCACTCAAACATACAAATTAGAGCACATGTGCATAATAACCGAAGCACTAGGAAAGAAACTCTAGCAATTGTATCTCATTCCTGTATGCCCCCCATACATCCAATGGTACGATGTCGCCCTTTCCACTTATCCTAACAAACATACTACTACATCACTTAACAATCGAAATAAATCTCTGCATAATAATAATATGTGTCATACTCACAAAAGTACTAACAAAAGCTCATGTTCCATCTACAACCACAACACTTGAACACAAGTCAGTACCTCTTCATGATAATAAATATAATCATAATCAAAATCATAATATTATATCATCATGATAATAATATGTCAGAATCATGTGAAAATCTGAGAGATAACCAAAGCACTTCCATAGCACAAATATGCCCATAGCTTGCATCCTAGTAATGGTCACTTCTACACACACACACACATCATGATAAACCTATCCTTAAACATATATAATAAGTCCTATCCTAACCTTCTCACATAGTCCATAAATTCATAATATACAACATCAACTGCTTAACATCATTGGCACATACCTTTAAATATCCCTATTATTTTACCTTCATCTCCAAGTTCTAAAGCCAGACTACCTACACATCCACGATGAGAATGGAGGGGCACTACAACATGTTAGTTGTTGGAATTTTATATATTTACATGCTTGGTTTATTAGTATGGTTCAATTTAGTTATGTGCATTATATATGATATTAAATGTGAATCTAGTTATTGATGTTGAAGAAATTATTTATATAATGAGTTATATAATGGATGTAACTTTCATGATTTATGTTATTGGACCTATTAGGTGATTATGGTATGCTTCAGCTATATATATGTTAAGAAGGTGGTGGAACTCTTGATTTTTCATCATTCCACTTCTGTTATGTTTAACCCTGTGAGTTGTGATTCTTCAACATCATTGGGGTTTAGGGTTTTTCCGCTCATTGCAATTATATCATTTCCCTAAGCTTTTTATTGGCTCATGTTTTCCTATTGACCAACTGCATCAGGTCACCCTTTGAGTTAGGTGGCCTTTATGACACTCACCATCATCCTGTACTCGCCCCATCTCTCAAGTCACTGGATATGCCTAGGAAGGTTTTTCCTAATAAATGACTTATGTGTACGTGTGGCTTTATACTTTATGAAATTTTTGTTCACAGTCTATCGCTCATCGCGGGCACTATTCCAGAATTCTACATTCAATTGGAAATGAATGATGCCTTTCCACTGGCACCGTCAGGATCTACAATTATGAGCTCATCACCTATCGCGGGTCTTGTTTCATCTACCATAAAGAAACCGGTGATGAGTGATATAGTATTTGCTTTCCAAGCTCAGTTCATCGCCCGTCACATGATTTGTTGCTCCTTTGGGAAGCTAGCTGGCGATGAGCGATGTTCAATTTTCATGACAGCAGGCTATCATCACCCATCGTGGGTTCTGCCCTCAGGTTTGGAGGATAACATGTGACTAGAGATGTGGTTACCTTTTGTAACTCATTGTCGGTATTTACACTATCGCTGGTTGCGTTTTGCCTTTCAAATAGGAACCCGCGACCACCAATGGGTTGAGTTTTCCCCATAGTGTGGGCATGGCTTATCACCAGTTAAGATAGCCCATTGGGAGGAGGACCCATGATAAATGATAAAGAACAAATATCTTTTGGTAACATCTTTTGGGGGTCAGATCAACGGTGAGCAACTCATCGTTGGCTTTTTAGCCATCGCGTGATGATGTTTTGAGACGGGTTTCAAATTGACAATGGGATATTTCACAAAGGTATGGTTGGGATTTCTCCACAATTCAAATGATCAACGACGGATAGGGCAAGGACAATCGGGTAAGGATATGAACGGACGCATGGTTGCTTTGAAGCACTTCTTCTTTGTTTCATGGTATGGTTCGTAAAGCAAGTGGTGATTCTTAATATGCCTCGTCAATCAAGTTTTAAATCTCTAGCGATCTACGATGGAGATTTGACATGCAGTAATGTAGTTCTTTTTCACATGAGTGAGCCTAGATGAACATTAATTGCAGTTATCCTTACATTCTCTTATTTAATGAGGATTTGCTGCAGATGAATCAAGTCATTCGCAAGTTATAGCCAAAGTTTGGAATTAATTGCTATAACTACAGGTGAGAGAGAATTATAGAAATTTGTGTGCACAAGTGTTACTAAGGTGATAATGCAACATCTTCTGGTGTGTGTGCGGTCTGCATTGCCAATTGTGGCTCGGGTTGGCTTTGTAGCTCAGGTTGTGAAGCCTTTTGCTGCATATATGTGTGGACTTTCTTAAATTGTGGTCTTCATCCTTTTTCATCACCCGCACTGGTTATTATGCTATTCCAAGAAGATGAGTGAATCCAACACTCCTATTGCACCAGTGCGAAGGTCCCAGAGGCCAAGTATGTAGGAGCCAATTGCATACACACCAGAGGATAAACTTCCCTCGACCAAAGTGCATGTGGTTCTGAGGAAGAGGAGTGTACGTAGAAAACCAAAGAAGGTGGCCATCAGGAGCACCTATATTTTGAGGAGTAGGATTGTCTCGTAGAGTTTGACTATAGGAAAGAAGTGACCTCTTTTTACGAAAGAATTAACAAGGTCTAGTCTAGGTATGGAGGTTTTTTCAAAGAAACCCATTACTCCTATCCTAGTCTCTGATAGCTCGGCAAGTGATGAGGAAGGAGTTGGCCCTAGCCATAGCCAGTACCCTACCTCCTTGGTGCCTTATAGAGGATGAGATTGTGGTTGCAACTCCACTCTCTATTATATGACCGGGTGAGGGTGGTTACTCTATGGTTGACAAGGCCAAATAACATCCATGTCCTTTTCTAACAATGTGGGGTTTTGGGTGATGTGATGATGTGGCTTTTGGATGGTGGGATTTTTGTTTCCTTTTGATGGTGACTGGTTTGTGGACATGTGCTGATAATCGTGATGGTGATCAGTTCAAGTATTGGTGAATGTGCCAATTTTGCAGATGCCTTTTGGAAGGCTTGTGTGGCATCTTTGATAAATGGGTTAGCGCTCATTTTTTCTTTTTTCTTTTCCCATGCTTGTGGAATGATCAATGTGACACTTTGGGAATTAACCCTATTGAAATGAACTTTGAAATGAATATCAAATGTAATTACATTTCAAGTTGAATGCTTTGTTTCTCCCTTGTACTATAACAGGGATTTAATGGCTCAATGTAAAGGGTTCTAATCTAAAATTTTCTGGGTCTAGCCTTTCTTAAGTATAAATTGGTTATAGTAAGCAAGGATAGTGTTAAATGCTCAATGAATTCACTGGAAAATTATCTTGGGTTCAGGTCATATAGGTCATGATCTTAATAATTTTGGTATCGATTACTGGTATTAGTACAAAATTCAAAAGCCTAAATTACATGTTATCCTATGTATATTTTCACAAACTATAAATGAAATTATCGAAGATCTTTTTCATCTATCATTAAGTGTTTAGTTAAATGCATGGCTTGATTTCTTTGATTTAACTCAAGGGGTTAAGTAAATTGCTAAGGAATAGTCATGGGTGTGTGAGGATTTACAAGGATTTGGTAAGAAGCAATGATTGGGTAACATGAGTCTTTACAATGTAAAGCATTACAAAGATGGTTTAAATATATTAGAGTTAAATAATTGGTATATTTCTGGTTATTTCCTACTTGACTCCATTCACCCAATTTGATGAGGCATTGGTGATTTTTGGATTGTTTAGTGAGAAAATGAAAGAATCCCATATTAAGCTCTAAACTCAAAATGTAATGCCCCGCCACACAACCCTAGAGGAAGTTGCAATTTACTACTCAAACGTACTATTTTTTTTTTAAGTACAAATAACATGAAAGATCACTATCCATTGCCAACAACCTCCAAGGTCACGAGAATGAGATTACTTAAAACCCATCAAGAAACATGAATTGACACATCACATTTAAATACTTATTAAATTAAGAATCACATACATTCCAAACATGATAAAATTGCAACCAAGGCATAAAAGCTACCACATGATTCTAATAATATGAATTACAATCTGATTACAACACTCATTCCCCGAATGAGGTAATTCCAATACATAAGGTTACAAATTACATCTTCCAACTCGATACAAAGAGGGGTAATAAAATTACAATAATATCAAGAAATAATTAAAGCAAGGAAGAACATGATCCCACAAGATCTCCAACTGAAAGTCTCGTCCACACGAACAAAAATCTGACCCAACAGATTAAGGTGCATGTTCCACCACACCATGTGATACCCAAAAGCTCACCCCTCATGCTAGGAGATAGTAACAAGGAATTCTAGACAAGACCAATCACCCCTAGACACAGGCTAACTCACACTGACACAACCAACACATGAACCATAAATCAATAAGGATAACAAAAATACAACACCAACATCATTGACATAGGTCACATTGCTTCTAGAAATAAAACAGATCGAGTATGATAAAAAGACCATACACATAAAACAAAAAACCAACTATTGTCGTAGAAAGAGTGACATCTCACAACTCATCATGGGATCTCCTCTGGGAATCTTCCTAGGCTCCGGCCCCCACTATGGGTTGTCCTAGTGGCCTCTACCAAATCCCGGCACCCATACTCACTCATGTTGAATGAAATACCTCTCATAAAGACAAGATAGATGACCTTGCCATTCCAGGCCTTCCCGACTCATCCCAAGTCTATACAAGCCCTTGCGTCCATGAGCGAGGCTCAATTATCTTAATTAGTGTGAAATACTACCTAACTTCTAAGTACATTAATTTAGTTATCACTTGATTAAACTACTTCTAAAGGTTTCCCAGTTTACCTCTTTGGGCTTTGGCCCATAACAAAAGCCACTCTTCTACTTGACAACAAACCAACACGAAACCAATCACCAAGGATGCCAAAAGGCATACAAACAAGATAATGATCACTCCAACTCTAGGAGGAACATATAATGAAAACCCACTCCAAACACTAGAGGCAACAAAATCAAAACCCTCTCCAAACACTGGAGGTTACAAAGGTCAAAACCCTCTCATAATTCAAAGGAGGCACAAAACATCCCCGTTCATGAAAATTGGGTAAAACCATGGGTACATTAAGATGCACTACCCAAGGAAAAAACGAAGGTTGACTAACACATTACGACATCCCTCAATTAAATGAAAATCCCAACTAGAAGACTTACATAATCAAATCACTCCAAATAGAACAAGCAACTCAATTAAAGAGTTCCCTAGTTTCAGGAAGCAAAACTTAGCACTACCAAGGTACACTCATAAATTTACAATCATAACAATATTTCCCATACAATACCAATATGAATCCGCTTAAACCAACAATCGTATAAATACACGTTCTTTAAAAACTAAGGATGTCTTTCGACATAACAATCTTTTCTCATAAACAAGAACCAACGTCCATAAATACATCATACACTTAATCTTTTAACTATACATATACATCCTAGACATTATAATTTTTCATGAACCTTATCTATTCCTTGCAGTATAGAAAGCAACCATCATTCCCTATTCACCATTTAAGGCAATAGAATATAAGAACTTTTAAATAACATTCTACCCATTATAATAACATCATAATAAAATAACTCTTTTCTTTACACATATTAAATATAATCAATTTTGCTCCTAATTAGAATCCATATAACTTAACTACGAACATAATCCTCACATTTAACAAATCATTTACAAGAACTTCAAGATTCCATTAAATCAATAAGTCGTTGTAAACACATTAACCATATTCATTTCAATTACAATCCCTAACCCTTAACCAATATTTAATCATTGCACTAACCTTAATTCCCAAAGTACAATAGCACTAATTCTAAAATTGAAACTTGCATATGCCTTCCAACTCAAACACAATTATACTAATTAATTTTCACGTGTTCCATAATACTAAAATATTATTCTTTATTCAAACCTGATAGAAATAAATATTATTTAAGGAATTCTCATTCCCAATAATTAAATTTAAAATAAAAGCTTTAACTTAAACATCACTTAGGAAGCATCTCAGGTGATTCAATAACCCATCATTAGGATATTCTAAATCCAAGCAAGCAATGGCATAGCGCAAGTAATCAATTAAATAATTAACAATAATTGCGCATACTCGAAAATCAATCAAATTTCATAGGTAACTTACAAAATATTATAACTAATAAGCTTATTCCATTTTCTCAATTTATTCATAATGATCAAAGCAATTTTTATTTTTATTTTTTTATAAAATAAATCATTTTATTCTAAAATCCATTTTCGCGTTCATCATAGTAAAATACCCAACTTAAAATAATTATATTTAAACATAAATATATATTCAATATATATTTATTATTTAAATTTAAATTTCCACCATTTAAATTTCAAAATAATATTTTAATTATATGCCAATTATTTAAAATATATATATTATATATAACATATAATATATATATATTTTAAAAAAAACATATATATATATAATATATTATAAAATATATATAATATATATATATATATATTTAAAATATATATATAAAAATAAAATAAAATGAATGAATGAAAATTAGGGCAAACCCCTTACAAAGTAGGGGACGCAGCCCTGGCCGCGCCCAGCCTCCCCTATTAGAGGCGGTGCTACCACAGCAGTGACCTCCCTCTTGGGGTTCAACTGGGGTAGCCATGGCTACTACCGCCCCCCCCAAAATGCTTCCGCATAAAAAATAAAAAAAATATTTAAAAATCACGAAAAACAAAAAACGAAAACCTTTGTTCTGCATTTTTTCCTGAATACCCAATAACAAGAAAATAAATATATATAAAATGTTCATATATATATGTGTATATATATATAACACAATAGAAGAAAATATTTAATCACAATTTCTTGTGCACAAATTTTTGAAGGCTTTCCAACTTCAAACAGAGATTTTTCAAGATCTTCTTTTGTTCCTTTTTATTTCTATTGTTTGATTCTTTCATTCCAAAGAGGTTTCCAGATTTGTTTTCTAAACTTGCATTCAAATTGAAAACAAAATTTCAAAACTTCAAAACAATTAAAACCAGAATAAAACCTGTGATCATGAACTTGAAGAACAGTTGATGTTGAGTTCCTCTGTAGATTCCACTCCTCCACCATTCCATCCCAAGATCTCCACCTTCAAACCAAGATTGAATCTAAAACCCCAAAACCCTGTTTTCTTTTTGCAACCAAAACTCTCCATCCAAAACCAAAACAAGAAGTGAAAATAAAACCCAAATGAAATATCTTATCTCCCCCAAACTCAAATTCAAATTCAAAATGAAATTCCATGGCTTCTCCAAATCCTCCCCAAATTGAGTCAACTCCTCTAAAATATCTTTTCCACCCAAAGTTATTACATTTTTGAAGATATTTGAATTTTAAATAACTTAAAACAAAATTCCAATTTCCAAATAGAATTTACTACATTTAAAATTTTCTTTTCAAACAAAAGAATTTAAACTTTTAAAACTTTCTTTCTAAAAATAAACTAACACTTTTAATTCAAAAGAATAACTTAATCAATTCAACACAATTAATTTAATTAATCAATAAATAAATCTAATCTGGAATTAAATTAATTTATTAATTACATTAAATTATTTAATAAATTAAATAACATTTTTAACAATATAGCCAGATTCATTTAAACAACAACTTAACTACAAAAGCCATTTATTTACTTTTATATCTTGAATCCAAATAAAACCAAGGTGAAAGGGGCAACATATAACAACTACACTCAACTACGACCCGACGACACACCATGACCAGGGGGATGACTTGACATGGAAAACCTAACTACTATCTCCCAATCGATTACTGTTGGTCAATGGACACACTCAGACCTGTGGAACCAGGTGGAGTTGATGTCCTGTACCTGTAGTCCTACAAACAAAACGAGTGTTGAACATGCATATAACATAGTAGACACACCGTGAAGGGGAAATCGCGGAATCATAGGCGCTTGCATGTGAGTGATGTAATCCCGTCCCCTTCACCAATACAGTATTACTAACTGACGAATATAACATCAAAAATATAATCAAAAGCATAAAGCCTCGTTAATTTCAAATATTTGCTAAGCTAATCCAAAGCATGCCTTAATGATAACTTCGGAGTAAAATGCCATCACATCAAAATAGAACATTCACATCACTTAACAGTCAGCGATCAAATAGAAACCAAGCACCCTAATTCAAGTGTTAACAAAAACAAGGCATAACATAGAAAAACATTGTCTGATCAATAGAGCACAAAATGGAGGGGTGTTACATCCTCCCCCTCTAGGGTCAGGGTTACTCCTGGAAGCCTGCAAGTACCCTTAGTACAAACTCCATAAAATCACACATATTTAATGGCTCTAAAACTGAACCACAAAACACCTCAGCATAAAACAACATCAACCCGTGCTATAATCAACCCAACCAAGCACTTTGTGAATCTATACAAATCAACATGGTGAAGCAACCACCAAGCACATCTCCCAAAGACATATTCAAGGATTAACATACCTAATACACATATGCACCAATACACATCATCGAGAATCATCACAAGGCCACACATAGTGCGATATCATTACAATGTTTACTCAAGACAAGGTATGCAACATTATCACTTCAACATTCATTTAACATTTTGCATTTTGAATCCAAGTACAATGATTTAACATCTACATGATTTCTTAAGACTCACAAATAAAGTTGGGGACTATAGGCCTCACCAACAAGATGCACCTATTATGCAATTATCATTAACATACAATGGTTTCACTAATCCTTTTTCTCTAAACTTTTACTTACTGCAAAACAATTTTCTATTCATATTATACATTTTCCATGATTAGGAATGCAAATTGGGGACTTGGGTCCTTTACCCAAGGTTTGATCTAATAAAACAAACCTTCATGAATACATAAGCATTTTCTCATAAGATACAACATACCATGGGTTTCAATACACCACACACTCCAGAACAGACATCTTCATTAAACCAATGGGAAGAGAGAGAAGACAAGAGTTATTTACAGTTCTAACATAAGCGTGAATGCAATCATGGTTTCATCATCACACAATCACTTTCACACAAATGCATCAACCATATGAGAGTATGCACAAATCTCTATGAACTAACAACGTGATCATTCATTTTCTATTACCATATTTCATAATTTCAAAACAATATAACATGCAAAAGCAACTCCAAAACCACATAGGGTCAATCAGACAATCACTTGCACAAAGAGGTAAAGCACAAGAAAACATGCATCAGATACTTGCATGGAGAAGGAAAACAACAAGACTCCAAAAGAGAATATACACCCAAGGAACTCCTTGGCACCCTCAAGGTCAAACAGAGCTTCCAAGAACATGAGCATCATTCCTCCACAACACAAGACAAGGTTGGAAAAATCAACCCTCTAAAACGCCATACCAAGGAACTCAAGGCAAGAGGTCCTATGACTATCTTGCCCCAACAAGTACTTGGAACACACCCAACAAACACACTACAACCACACTCAAGAACCACTCAAGGGTCACATCCCTTTACACAACAAAAGAGCCATGCATCAAGAAGGAGACCAATCAAAATACACTTCTTGGTAGGCTCGCGGGCCTAACTAACCTTCACAAAGCATTCATCAACAAGACATGCAAAGGGCGGAAATAACAACAAAACTGGTTGTCATCCACCACACACACAACACACCAAATTCACACACTACATAATTGTCCATAATGCATTCTTCCAGTAGAAAGGATATCCGTGCATTGTACACTACACCAATGATCCTATCCTTTCCACTAGTTTCCTGCACCATTGGACCTACACCATGTAATAACAACTTCTGGGTAGACAAGTGAGATCAACCCAAAAGGAAAACATAACTAACAAACAAATCACCTAGGTCAACGTCATGGCTCATAGTTCCCACAGTATAACCTACGCAACTAACAACATAATGGGTTCCACATTATCCTAGAGTACCCAGTTTTTAAACCTAGGCTATGATACCATGTGTAATGCCCCGCCACGCAACCCTAGAGGAAGTTGCAATTTACTACTCAAATGTACTATTTTTTTTTTTAAGTAGAAATAACATGCAAGATCACTATCCATTGCCAACAACCTCTAAGGTCATGAGACTGAGATTACTTAAAACCCAACAAGAAACATGAATTGACACATCACATTCAAATACTTGATAAATTAAGAATCACATACATTCCAAACATGATAAAATTGCAACCAAGGCATAAAAGGTACCACGTGATTCCAATAATATGAATTACAATTTGATTACAACACTCATTCCCCGAATGAGGTAATTCCAATACACAAGGTTACAAATTACATCTTCCACCTCAATACAAAGAGGGGTAATAAAATTACAATAATATCAGGAAATAATTAAAGCAAGGAAGAACATGATCCCACAAGCTCTCCAACTGAAAGTCTCATCCACTCGAACAAAAATCTGACCCAACAGATTAAGGTGCACGTTCCACCCAACCATGTGATACCCAAAAGCTCACCCCCTGTGCTAGGAGATAGTAACAAGGAATTCTAGACAAGACCAATCACCCCTAGACACAGGCTAACTCACACTGACACAACCAACACATGAACCATAAATCAATAAGGATAACAAAAGTACAACACCAACATCACTAACATAGGTCACATTGCTTCCAGAAAAAAAATAGATCGAGTATGATAAAAAGACCATACACATAAAACCAAAAATCAACTATTGTCATAGAAAGAGTGTCATCACACAGCTTGTCATGGGATCTCCTCTGGGAATCTTCCTAGGCTTTGGCCCCCACTATGGGTTGTCCTGGTGGCCTCTACCAAATCCTGGCACCCATAATCACTCATGTGGAATCAAATACCTCTCGTAAAGACAAGATAGATGACCTTGCCATTCCAGGCCTTCCCAACTCATCCCAAGTCTATACAAGCCCTTGCGTCCATGAGCGAGGCACAATTATCTTAATTAGTGTGAAATACTACCTAACTTCTAAGTACATTAATTTAGTTATCACTTGATTAAACCACTTCTGAAGGTTTCCCAGTTTACCTCTTTGGGCTTTGGCCCCTAACAAAAGCCACTCCTCTACTTGACAACAAACCAACATGAAACCAATCACCAAGGATGCCAAAAGGCATACAAACAAGATAACAATCACTCCAACTCTAGGAGGAACATATAATGAAAACCCACTCCAAACACATAAGGCAACAAAATCAAAACCCTTTCCAAACACTGGAGGCTACAAAGGTCAAAACCCTCTCCTAATTCAAAGGAGGCACAAAACGTCCCCGTTTGTGAAAATCGGGTAAAACAACGAGTACATTAAGACGCACTACCCAAGGCAAAAATGAAGGTTGACTAACACATTATGACATCCCTCAATTAAATGAAAATCCCAACTAGAAGACTTACATAATCAAATCACTCCAAATAGAACAAGCAACTCAATTAAAGAGTTCCCTAGTTTCTGGAAGCAAAACTTAGCACTACCAAGGTACACTCATAAATTTACAATCATAACAATATTTCCCATACAATACCAATATGAATCCGCTTAAACCAACAATCATATAAATACACGTTCTTTCAAAACTAAGGATGTCTTTCGACATAACGATCTTTTCTCATAAACAGGAACCAACGTCCATAAATACATCATACACTTAATCTTTTAACTATACATATACATCCTAGACATTATAATTTTTCATGAACCTTATCTATTCCTTGCAGTATAGAAATCAACCATCATTCCCTATTCACCATTTAAGGCAATAGAATATAAGAACTTTTAAATAACATTCTACCCATTATAATAACATCATAATAAAATAACTCTTTTCTTTACACATATTAAATATAATCAATTTTGCTCCTAATTAGAATCCATATAACTTAACTACGAACATAATCCTCACATTTAACAAATCATTTACAAGAACTTCAAGATTCCATTAAATCAATAAGTCGTTGTAAACACATTAACCATATTCATTTCAATTACAATCCCTAACCCTTAACCAATATTTAATCATTGCACTAACCTTAATTCCCAAAGTACAATAGCACTAATTCTAAAATTGAAACTTGCATATGCCTTCCAACTCAAACACAATTATACTAATTAATTTTCACGTGTTCCATAATACTAAAATATTATTCTTTATTCAAACCTGATAGAAATAAATATTATTTAAGGAATTCTCATTCCCAATAATTAAATTTAAAATAAAAGCTTTAACTTAAACATCACTTAGGAAGCATCTCAGGTGATTCAATAACCCATCATTAGGATATTCTAAATCCAAGCAAGCAATGGCATAGCACAAGTAATCAATTAAATAATTAACAATAATTGTGCATACTCGAAAATCAATCAAATTTCATAGGTAACTTACGAAATATTATAACTAATAAGTTTATTCCATTTTCTCAATTTATTCATAATGATCAAAGTAATTTTTTCTATAAAATAAATCATTTTATTCTACAATCCATTTTTGCGTTCATCATAGTAAAATACCCAACTTAAAATAATTATATTTAAACATAAATATATATTCAATATATATTTCTTATTTAAATTTAAATTTCCACCATTTAAACTTCAAAACAATATTTTAATTATATGCCAATTATTTAAAATATATATATTATATATAATATATAATACATATATTATATATATTAAATATATATATATATATATATTTATATAACATATAATATATATATATATTTAAAAGAAACATATATATATAATATATATATATATATATTTAAAATATATATAATATATATATATTTAAAATATATATATAAAAAAACAAAAAAAATGAATGAATGAAAATTAGGGCAAACACCTTACAAGGGAGGGGACACAACCCTAGCCGCGCCTAGCCTCCACTGTTGGAGGCGGCGCTACCTGTGGCAACGCCTTCCCCATAGACTGTGGGGGGAACTGCCACAACAACAACCTCCCTCTTGGGGTTCGGCTGGGGTAGCCATGGCTACCGCCGCCCCCCTCACAATGCTTCCGCATAAAATAAAAAAAATTATTTAAAAATCACGAAAAACAAAAAAGAAAAAATTTTGTTCTGCGTTTTTTCCAGAATACCCAATAAAAAGAATATATATATATATATATTTATGTAATTTTGTTTATCAACAGCCAAATAGAGAAATTTTTTTCTTCAGAAAACACAATAGAAGAAAATATTTAATCACAATTTCTTGTGCACAAATTTCTGAAGGTTTTCCAACTTCAAACAGAGATTTTTCAAGATCTTCTTTTGTTCCTTTTTATTTCTATTGTTTGATTCTTTCATTCCAAAGAGACCTGTTTCCAGATTTGTTTTCTAAACTTGCATTCAAATTGAAACCAAAATTTCAAAACTTCAAAACAATTAAAACCAGAATAAAACCTGTGATCATGAACTTGAAGAACAGTTGATGTTGAGTTCCTCTGCAAATTCCACTCCTCCACCATTCCATCCCAAGATCTCCACCTTCAAACCAAGATTGAATCTAAAACCCCAAAACCTTGTTTTCTTTTTGCAACCAAAACTCCATGCAAAAACAAAACAAGAAGTGAAAATAAAACCCAAATGAAATATCTTATCTCCCGCAAACTCAAATTCAAATTCAAAATGAAATTCCATGGCTTCTCCAAATCCTCCCCAAATTGAGTCAACTCCTCTAAAATATCTTTTCCACCCAAAGTTATTACATTTTTGAAGATATTTGAATTTTAAATAACTTAAAACAAAATTCCAATTTCCAAATAGAATTTACTACATTTAAAATTTTCTTTTCAAACAAAAGAATTTAAACTTTTAAAACTTTCTTTCTAAAAATAAACTAACACTTTTAATTCAAAAGAATAACTTAATCAATTCAACACAATTAATTTAATTAATCAATAAATAAATCTAATCCGGAATTAAATTAATTTATTAATTACATTAAATTATTTAATAAATTAAATAACATTTTTAACAATATAGCCAAATTCATTTAAACAACAACTTAACTACAAAAGCCATTTATTTACTTTTATATCTTGAATCCAAATAAAACCAAGGTGAAAGGGGCAACATATAACAACTACACTCAACTACGACCCGACGACACACCATGACCAGGTGGATGACTTGACACGGAAAACCTAGCTACTATCTCCCAATCGATTACCATTGGTCAATGGACACGCTCAGACCTGTGAAACTAGGTGGAGTCGATGTCCTGTACCTATAGTCCTACAAACAAAATGAGTGTCGAACATGCATATAACATAGTAGACACACCGTGAAGGGGAAATCACGGAATCATAGGTGCTCACATGTGAGTGATGTAATCTCATCCCCTTCACCAATACAATATTACTAACTGACGAATCTAACATCAAAAATATAATCAAAAGCATAAAGCATCGTTAATTTCAAATATTTTCTAAGCTAATCCAAAGCATGCCTTAATGATAACGTCAGAGTAAAATGCCATCACATCAAAATAGAACATTCACATCGCTTAACAGTCAGCGATCAAATAGCAACCAAGCACCCTAATTCAACTATTAATGGAATCAAGGCATAACATAGAAAAACATTGTCTGATCAACAGAGCACAAAATGGAGGGGTGTTACACAAAATCATTACAACTCTTATAAAATTATGTCAAAATATTTGATGTATATCTACATTCTTAGTAAAAAAACATTAATTTGTTTAAAGGTTTTCCAACTCTTTAATGAAGTTAATGTGATTGCATCAAAGAGAATGAATTTGTAATGAAGTGTTCTTAAAACCTGATATATTAAATGAACACATTAAGGAACACCCTCGTTGGTCTTACAGAGCTTAAAGTGTAGGGATAGAGATCTCAGAGACCTCTATTTGTTGTGTTGGCCACTAGTCCTTGGTGATTTTTGAATATAGAGGTTGGCATCCTTTTAGAAAATTCCAAGGTTAGCTAGAGAAATCACCAACATAAATATTGACTCTACTGGGGAAAAGTATTTTCATCCTCCAGTTGTAGATGGTTGTAATATAGAGTCACATGGTGATGAATCTGGACTTTTAGTTCAAATTTTATACATTTCTTGAACCTAGTCAAAATATTTGTAGCAGCAAAGTGTGTGGAATTTGACGATGACTCTGCTGGTGAAGTAACCCAGAATTTGATCCATTTTGAAATGTTTCAATTTATTTGAAGCATCTTCCTCTAAAGAAGAGGTGGTGACTTTGACTTGAAGAACCAGACAAAGAATACAATAAAATTTCAGTTTTGCATACTTCCAGATTGAAGGTGAAAAGTTGCTCTAAAATGCTAGGTATTTTCATAAATCTAAGGAAGTATTGTTATATTTGTAGATAACTTATGAGAATTTTCAAGATCTAGGCCATAAATGTTTCCCAATTTGGTGAAATAGCACTAAAATAGGGAAATGAATGATATCTTTGCATAATCTTGAAGTACAATTGAAATAAATGTTGAAATATGCCATATTCATGAATACCATCTATTGAATAATATCATGCAAGGAAGTACTAGAATATTTATATCATAAAGGTTTACTCCCATAAAATAAATTTGGGTTACCCTTTTGATGATATTGACAAGAATAGCAAAGGATAGAATGAAGCATCTTGTCCAGTTGTACATCTAGAACCAAAATGACTAAAACAACACATGATGAATACCCCTTGTCACATCAAGGGAGTTTTAGTACTGAAAGGTACATGACCATATATTTTAGTGATGTTATAGGTTACCCAAGTATTATACCACCTAAGATTAGGGACAAAATGCCAAAATTCAGTGGTGAAAAGTTAGAGTCGGCAAGTAAACATCTACAAGAATTTGTTGATGCAATGGGTGACTATGAGATTGATTGTGAAGATGTGGTTATGAAGTTATTTTTTCAATCCCTAAAAGGAGATGCAATGGATTGGTTCTATTATTTTCCAATGTCTTCTATACATTGTTGGAGTGAACTGAAGATAGTTTTCATGGGACAGTTTGGTGAGAGGATAAACCCAAGCATTGCAAGGAAGAACTTCATGGAGATCCAAAGGGGTAAAGAGGAGTTGGTCTCTGCTTTTAACCTTAGATTTGTGAAATTTATAAGAGAAATCCCTAATTATATCAGGCCAAATGATGCATAATGTATGGTGGTGTATTTAGGGGCATTTGATAGTAAGATGGGTTTCTTATTGAGGGACAAAGAGCATGTTACTTTGCAGCAAGCTTATCAAAGTGCTATGGATATTGAGAACAATTTGAAGTACTCAATCATGAAGGGACATGAGATTGAAAATATGAATGGATATGATAGAATTCAAACTATTGAGCCAAGCCAATTAAGAAATAAAATTGTTTTTCAAGAAAAGGAGTCCTTAAATGTTACATCTACATTACTCTCAATAGACGCAGAACAAGAGCAAGCATCAACCTCACATCAACCTATATCGACAAAGGTTGATTTAGTTCTCTCTGTTAGAAAGTTGTATGAGATAAAAAGGCATGCAAACGAGTCCCCATATGAATTATTCTCAAGATTCTTAGATATTCTAATAGAGATACCCAAGATTTTTAGGCCTAATGATTTAATGTGCACTAATTTGTTTTGTGAGGCTTACAAATCAGGAGCAAGCCAATGGCCTAAGAATTAGAAGCCTTGTAGCCTTGACCAAGTAATGGATTGGATAAACACTATGGAAGATTTTGAGCATGGTTATATGCCCCTAGTTGTTTCCAAAAATGGTAGTAGTAGTTGCTACAATGAAGAAAATCAAAGGCTAAGATTGACACATCAAAGAGGAGTATCAGAATCTGAACAATTGACTATTGAATGTTACCATTTCACAAACAACATAGAAGCATATTCAACTGGTAGTGATGAAGGAAAAGAGACAGAGTGTGATGATGAGGAGACATACCTATTTTTCCTCCTTGGGATGTCATCAAATTTCAGCAAATATAAAAGGAACACGATGAAACATCACAAAGTGATCTAGTCATGGATAATGATGCACCAATCAATGATCTGAACATACTGAATTTGCATGATGTGGCACATATGATGAATGAAATAGATGAGATCAAACTAGGAAAATCTTCTAATGAATGTGATTCTTCTTATGAAGTGGATGTTCAATCCTTTGCTTCAAGTGAGGGATGTGTCAATAGCCTTGAAGGGGTCTATTTCTTTGGTAGTGAGCAGTTTTCTTTATGTGAAGAATTCTCTGAATGTGGATCAATTGTTATAAGTGAAAATGATGAAGAAGATATTGAAGGTGTCCCTCTCTGCTCTTCAAATAGTTACACTGATTTTGAATGCTCTGATGATAAGGAGTGTTGGGATTGAGATTCCAATAAGGATGAGGTATAGGAGACCATCTTGAAGACTTGGCAGAATCCTTTGTTTGATGAACTTCATCGAATAGTGAAGTAATCAGTGATGATTCTTATTGGTGCAGAAGCAATCCTCTTTTTGAATATCTTGATGAATACCCAACAAAAACTACTAGTGCATGTGTTGATAATGATGTAAACATGGGTTGAGCTAACCTTACTTTTGAAAATGTAAACCTTGACTTCATAGTTCCCCAACTAAATGGAGGATTTGATGATACAAACACTACTAAGATAGTTTACCAACATATGATTGAACAAGTTACCCCTAATAAGCATCAAGAGAATAGCCTAGACCTACTGATATTTAATTATGACAATGGCCCGTTTGATGAAAAAACTAAAGGGTGTGATGGTAACCTTGAATATAGTGTTACTATTAAGGGAGATATGCTTGAAAAGATGCTTGATATGTTAGACACTCAGGTTCCAGATGATGATATTTTCCCTCGCATAAATGGAAATCCACTCTTGGATGCCCATAAGGAAAATTGGGATGAATACATGGATACTTAGGTGGCATCATTTTATGTTGAGGAGAAGGAATTATTTGATGACTCTGTAGAGTATGTTAATATTGCTAGATTATTTGATCCATGTGAAGAGTAACTTAGAACTAGGGATAATCACAAGAATGATATTGGTCGGTATGAAGTTGCATTGCAATATTTTGTAGAGGTTCCATATCTTATGGATCTTATCATGGGATTGCTTCCAAATGAGGGAATGGATGTTATGGTGGTGTAGAATGTTGATCCTCCTATACTTGCAGGCTTTTTTTGGAATACCTCAGAGGAGAGTGAGTATTGCTTACAAGATGTTCATGAATACCTTGGTGAACAAGTTGAAGGTAATGTCACCATCTATGATCAAGTGGAGTATGAAAGTTATACTTTTCCAATATATCAGGGTGAGTCTACAATACAACAGAGTGATGAGCAAAATAGTTCCATGATAAGTGGGATGGATGAGGCCAGATGTAATGAAATTTGTAGCCCAGAAGTGCATGAGGTGGATTTTGATCTGCCAAAATCAATCCAGAACCGGGTATTTGATAGAGGAAAGGTTTTTCCTCGAGTTGTGGGAGGCCATTAGGCCTCCAATTGAAAAGGTAAAACTAATAAAATGAATTCCCATTTATGGCCTGCTTTGCCAAAAAATCTGAATTCTTGTTATGCCTACAGGAGGCATACATCCCCAGTAAGAGCCACTAGTGGAACTCTTGATTTTTCATCGTTCCACTTTTGTTATCTTTGAGCCTATGAGTTGTGATTCTTCAACATCATTGGGGTTTAGGGTTTTTCCGCTCATTTCACTTATATCATTTCCCTAAGCTTTTCATTGGCTCATGTTTACTTGTTGACCGACTGCATTGGGTCACCCTTTGAGTTAAGTAGCCTTTGTGACACTCACCATTGTCTTATACCAGCCCCATCTCTCAAGTCACTGAATGTGCCTAGGAAGGTGTTTCCTAATAAATGACTTATGTGTATGTGCGACTTTATACTTTATGAAAGTTTTGTTCATAGTCTATCGCTCATCGTGGGATTTTTTCTAGGATTCTACATTCAACTAGCGATGAATGATGCCTTTCCACTAGCACCATCAGGATCTACAATTATGAGCTCATCGCCCATCGAAGGTCATGCTTCATCTACCGTAAAGAAACTAGTGATGAGTGATATAGTATTTTCTTTCCAAGCTCAATTCATCTCCCACCGCATGATTTTTTTCTCCTTTGGTAAGCTAACTAGTGATGAGTGATGTTCAATTTTCATGACTATGGGCTATCATCGCCCATTGTGGGTTGTGCCCTTAGGTTTGGAGGATAACACGACTGGTGATGCGGTTACCTTTTGTAACTCATCGCCGGTATTTACACTATCACCAGTTGCCTTTTTCCTTTCAAATAGGAACCTGCAACCACTAATGGGTTGAGTTTTCCCCATCGCGTGGGCATGGATTATCGCCGATTAAGACAACCCATTGGGAGGAGGACCCGCAATGAATGATGAAGAATGAAGATCTTTTGGTAACATCTTCTAGGGGTCAGATCAACAGTGAGCAGCTCATCGTTGGCTTTTTAGCCATCGCGTGATGATGTTCTGAGAAAAGTTTCAAACTGGAAATGGGTGATGCCGCAGAGGTATGGTTGGGATTTCTCCATGATTCCAATGATCGATGGCAGATAGGGCAAGGAAAATTGGGTAAGGATGTGAACTTACGCATGGCTGCTTTGAAGCACTTCTTCGCTATTTCCTAGTATGGTCTGTAAAGCAAGTGGTGATTCTTAATATGCCTTATCGATTGAGTTTTAAATCTACAATGATCTATAGTGAAGATTTGACATGCAATAATGGAGTTCTTGTTCACACAAGTGAGCCAAGATGAAAATTAATTGCAATTATCCTTACATTCTCTTACTTAATAAGAATTTTCTGTAAATGAATCAAGTCATTTGCAAGTTATAGCCAGAGTTTGGAATTAATTTCTATAACTGTGGGTGAGAGAGAATTATAGAAAGTTGTGTGTGCAAGTGTTGCTAAGGTGATAGTGTAGCATCTTCTAGTGTGTGTATGTTTTGCATTGCCAATTGTGGCTCGGCTTGGCTCTGTAGCTCGGGTCGTGAAGCATTTTGTTGCATATATGTGTGGACTTTTTGGAATTATGATCTTCATCCTTTTTCATCACCCACACTAGTTACTATGCTATTCTGAGAAGATGAGTGAATCCAACACTCTTGTTGCACCAGTGCGAAGGTCCCATAGGCTAAGTATGCAAGAGCCAATTGCATACACACTAGAGGATAAAATTCCCTCGACTGAATTGCCTATGGTTAAAGGAAGAGGAGTTTATGCATAAAACTAGAGAAGGTGGCCATCAAGAGCACCTATATTTTGAGGAGCAGGATTGTCTTGCAGAGTCTGACTATAGGAAAGGAGAAGGGACCTCTGTTTGTGAAAGAATTAATGAGATATGGTCTGAGTCTGGGGGTTTGTTCAGAGAAACCCATTACTCCTATCTTGGTCTCTAATAGCTCGATGAGTGATGAGGAAGGATTTGGCCCTGTCCCTAGCTAGTACCCTACCTCCTTGGTGCCTTATAGTGACTCTGAGGACAAGATTGTGGTTGCAACTCCACTCTCTGTTATATGACTGGTTGCGGGTGGTTACTTTGTGACTGACAAGGCCAAATAACACTCGTGTCCTTTGCTAATGGTGTGGGGTTTTGGGTGATGTGATAATGTGGCTTTTGGATGGTGGGCTATGTGGTTCCTTTTGATGGTGACCAGTTCGTGGATGTGTGTTGATAATCACGATGGTGGTCAGTTCGAGTATTGGTGAATGTGCCAATTTTGCAGATGCCTTTTGGAAGGCTTGTGTGGCATCTCCGACAAATGGGTTAGCACTCATTTTTCCTTTTTGCTTTTCCCATGCTTGTGGAATGATTAATGTGACACTTTGGGAATTAACCCTATTGAAATGAACTTTGAAATGAATATCAAATGTAATTACATTTTGAGTCGAATGCTTTGTTGCTCCCTTGTACTATAAAAGGGATTTCATGGCTGAATGTAGGGGTTCTGATTTGAAATTTTTTGGGTCCAGTTTTCCTTAAGTATAAACTAGTTATAGTAAGCAAGGATAGTGTTGAATGCTCAATGAATTCATTGGAAAGTTGTCTTGGGTTCGGGTCATATAGGTCATGATCTTAATAAGTTTTGTATTGATTACTGGTATTAGTATAGAATTCAAAATCCTAAATTACATGTTCTCCTCTATATATTTTCAAAGACTATAAATGAAATTATCAAAGATCTTTTTCATCTATCATCAATTGTTCAGTTGATTGCATGGCTTGATTTCTTTGCTTTAACTCAAGGGGTTAAGTAAATTGCTTAGGAATAATCATGGGTGTGTGAGGATTTACAAGGATTTGGTAAGAGCAGTGATTGGGTAACATGATTCTTTACAATGTAAAGAATTACAATGATGGTTTAAATATATCAAAGTTAAATAATTGATATATTTTTGGTTGTTTCCTATTTGACTCCATTCACCCAATTTGATGAGGAACTGGTGATTTGTGGATTGTTTAGTGAGAAAAGGAAAGAATCCCATATTAAGTTGTGGACTCAAAATTAGAACAACTCTTATAAAATCATGTCAAAATATTTGATGTATATATACATTCTTAGCAAAACAAACATTAATTTGTTTAAAGGTCTGCCAACTCTTCAATGAAGTTAATGTGATTGCATCAAAGAGAATGAATTTATAATGAAGTGTTCTTAAAACTTGATCTATTAAATGAACACATTAAGGAACACCCTCGTTGGTCTTACAGATCCTAAAGTGTAGGGATAGAGATCTTAGAGACCTGTATTCATTGTGTTGGCCACTAGTCCTTGGTGATTTTTGAATATAGAGGTTGGCATCCTTTTTGAAAATTCAAAGGTTAGCTGGAAAAATCACCAACAACAAGTACCCTTGATGTGTGTGAATGGTTACAGGTACATGTTTGTTTCTTGACCTAGCTACATAGGTCTAAGCTATTCCCCAATGGTGGTTAATTCAAATATGTCACATTGTGCATCCCTATCCATTCCATGATTGTACTCGAATTGAGTACAATATGTGTCATGTTTGACCTTATGTGAACTTAGCTCCAAGTTAGGAATTATTTTAGAATCACTTTATGTTGTGAAATGCTAGTGTTTGCTTGATTCAAATAATTTCCTAATTTCATGTTTTCCCCAAAAATATTTAACAAGTTGCAAATTGCATGATTTAATCATTTTTTAATCATGGAATCAAATTAAGGTGAATATTTAAATGATAGTTAAATTACCTTTTTTATCATAAATGAAATATTGTGAATTTAAATCATTTTTATAATTATCATCAAAATATTTTGTGTTTTGGGAAAAATGTGTGAAAATGAAAATATAGTTGAGTTAATTAATTATGGAAAACCTTGGGGTGGGAACATGTATTTGTATTCAATTTAGTCATTTAATAAAAAATATTAAAAAAAGAATTTGTGTTGAATGTTTAATTGTGTTCAATTTCAATTTGCAAGAAATTAGAAATAATTAGATAGAAAACATGAAAAACGAAAAGTGAATATAAAGGAAAAATAGGTTTAGATTTTGAATTATTATTTGTTTTGGGGGATTTTTGCTCTCAGAAACCCTCTTCTTGCCCAAATTTTGAAAATTAAATTGGGAATGCAATTGTGAATGTATTTGAATAGGATTTGAAGCAACATGATAGGAATGGGAAGGGGGGTGTGCTTGGAAGTGATCGCATGCCTTCATTTGGCATGCTTGAGGTATTCTCCATTTGAGATTTAAACATGAATTGAAGTAATTTGTTTATTTATTTTAATTTAGCCAATTTATTTCAATGTAAAAGGTTTGAATAGGATTGGGGGAGTGTATAAACCTCCCAATGCAATTTAATTTATAAACTATGATGCTAAATTTATTGTTTTCAATTTATTTTTGAAATTTTCCAAAATGTAGGGTTATAATGCTCAATTTTTAAAGAAATGCATGAAAAGTGAAATTTATGTGAAAAGTGCATTTTAGGTGTATTTAGAGAAAAATGATATCTTTAGATTTTTGAATTTTGAAAAATAAAACTTGAAGAAAATTTTAGTGGATGATTTGGGATATTTTTGGTTTTTGGATTATGAAAGTATGAATAAAATTTGTAAGTTTTTCATCAAAAATGATGAGTTTTAATGTTTTAAATAAAGTTTCCTTTGTGATTTATTGTAATAATTCTTGTGGAAAATTGTTAGAAATTTTTTATGAAGTTAATTTTTGTAGATCATTTTTTGTGCCACTTATTGGTGGGTGTGAAGACCCTAGGAATAAGATACTAGAGAGGGTTATGAGAGTTTCTCCCAATGTGTTTCCAACCCAATGTGGCAAGTAGGCTGATCATAGGTGGGGATTCATCTAATCAAGTGATAATTAATGAAACATAAATAATTAATTAACTAAGATAATGGATGCCCCTCTCATACCTTGAGTGCTAGCACATACTAAGGATGTTTGAGAAGACATGCTAGCTTAGGGAGCTTGGTTCTTGTAAGATCAAGTATCCTCATCCATATGAGAGGAGTACTAGGTTCTATGGGTGACATACCTTCAAGCACCACAATGAAACTCCCTAACTAGCTCTCTAGAATCTTACAATAGTGCCTTATGTGTGTGTGATCTCTCATTAGTGAGTTGCCCCAATTAAGGTATTTGTGGTACCCTTGTAGTGAGTTATCCCATGATGTTTATATGATATGGCATTGGTGAGTTGGTCCAACTCAGATTGTGATATAATATTGGTGAGTTTTCCCATTGTGTATAGTGTTATGTTATGGTGATTGTACCAAAAGATGTTTTGTCTTGGACCCATTATATGTTTTGGATGATTGTTTCTTATATGATGTGTATGTGGAGTGTGTTCATTATGTATGGTGTGTGTGTAAGCTCTCTCCTAATTTTTTTGGTGTGAGTGTTGTGCTTATGGCCCATGTGACTATCTCCTAGCATGGTGGGAGTGGATTGTTTGATTCCACGAGGTCAAATGGCATGGTAACCATCATTAGGGATCAGAGGATCATGGTGGAGATAGATGACATCAGGGTGCCAAGGTTCCTACTCTTATTCATGGTTTTCTTCCTATATTCAAATTTAACAATGATGTTAATGGAATTCTCATTGAGATATATGTAAGATTTATAATGTTAGTGTATTATCCCTAATTATGTGTGTTTTTGTTGGTTTTGGGAATGATCATGCTCATATTGTGTTTTATTTATGTCTTGGAAAGTTAAAATGAAATTAAGAATGTTTATTTTTGGTTTGAAATGAATATTAGTGTATTCTAGTGAAGAGTCTCCAAAATCACTCGGAAAGTCTATAACTCTATTTGGATAGCCCCATTAGTATTGAGATAGCCTAGTACCATACTGGGGTGGCCTGGTTGATAATGGGATGACTTTTTTTGAGTATTTACATGCTTAAATTTACCTATCTCTATTTGGGCAGCCTGGTCCTATGATTGGAAGGCCTCATTCCCATACAAAAATAAAATATTAATCCTCTTAGCTATGATTGTATAGTTTTTTTCTAAGCCCAATGCCACTAGAGAATAATTTTATGCATTGTATCTTTCCAATTTTGGTCATTTTTTTGATTGAACGTCTAAAATCCTAGTCAAGTATCTTTATTTTAGGACTTTATCTGTATTCGTTGTTTTGAAGCCTCATATCAGAAAACATGTAAATAGAAGTTGTTCCTCATGGTGCCAGGGGTCTAGTATTTTTGTGTGCATGTTATTATGTATTTTCATTAAGAATTTATGGCTTCTCATCTCATTCTGTGTTCCTTCTTTTAAAGTTGTTTGGTTGTCAAACCTAGGGTTAGGGAGATTGTGCACCTCATCTTGTGAAGTCTTGGGAAGGCTATGATCCTTCATGGTTGGCCTTGTTGGTTTCCTCAAAATTCCTCATAGGTCATGGGGTGTTGTGTATTAGTATTCTTCCACTTGTGTGATTTCACATTATGACGAGATGTCTTGGGAAGCATATGGTTTTTTGGAAGTGACTCATCATCATTTGAGTTTGTGATGAGTTGTGCTTCTTGGTTAGGAAACCTCTTGTGGAGGTTTTCCTCTACCTTTAGAGCTATAAAGTGTGTCTAGATCTTGTAGATTGTATTTAGTGATATGAAGTGTGTCTAGATGTGGATTCGAAGTTGATTATTCCCTCATCCTATCTTGGTGTGGTATAGAAAGTGAACACAATTGTTGTTTATTAATCCATCATCATTTAGTTGTTTTCCTCTCTCTTTGTTTGTTCATCATGGGGGATTTATCCCACAAGTGCTTAGTCTTCTGCTATTGCCACCTTTCTTATGAAATGGTGAAGTTATCTTTTTTTCTTTTCATTGTGTCATTGCAAAACTTGTGTGCACATTTTTGTGCAAGTGTGACATGTTATTTTTGCATTATTGGTGTTATTTTCCTTGTTTAATTTTTTTTTTTTTGTCAAGTTTTGTTCTAAGCATGTTTGCTTGAGGAATTATAGGATGACTCAGAACTAGATTGTTTATATCCATGAGATTTTTTTAGTGTTTATGTAGACTTTGTTAGTTGGCCTTGTTTGTGGTCCTTTATATATTGGTATGTTTCATTGAGATAGGAGGATAGATATATAGAGATGTGATTGTAGATTTTGGGTTGGTATGTTGATGGCATGAAGTTCTATATATGAGTTATATACCATAGTTTGAGGTATGGTTAGCTTGGATGGGTTACATTTTTTTATGGTTGCTAATCCAGGTGATATGAGTAAGGCATCTACTCAAATTCTTTGTTATCATTTGAATTTGATTCTTGTGTTCATGTAGAGATTGGTGTAGTTTTTAGTGATAACTGATATGTTTCACATTGGCATGTTCCTTTTTCTTCTAGAGGTGGCATGTTTGAGGTTGTAAGGAGTTTTTTTCTTGATGGTGGTTATCATGGTTGCTTTTATAGGTATCTTGTTGGAGAATGAGATCATGGTGAATATTCATATGGTACATGATTGTCTAAGGGATTTTTTTTTCTTTTTTATGATTCCTATAATTTTTTTACAATTATGATATCAAGTGGGAGAATTCTAGGATTAAGGTATCATCTACCTTGTAAATCCTATGTTATATTACATGGTTCCAACATACTTGGAAAGTGTCCCTAGGCTCTTAGGGTATAAATGGATTTATTTTGTAATATTTATTGTCACTATTATTTGTATTACATTCATAAGGGGTGATGGGGTTCTAGTACTAGCAATAAAGGTGAATTGTGGACATAAATATTTAATATTGTTTTCCCCACATGTGCACCACTACAATGGGATAATAAAGATAAGGAAACAAAAAATGAGTGACCATTGGTATTCTCCAAGTGGGAGCTCAAAAAGAGGAAACATGTGTCTCTTGGTATTCCATAATTTATTTTATTTAATATAATTTTTATCATCTAAGTTTGGGAAGTCAAGTTGGAGGGAAAGTATTGGAGCCAAAACCAATGTTCTTTCACATTCTAAGGAAGTAATCTAAGGGTTGTGGAAATTTGGAATGAAAGGTCATATTTGGAGACCTTGTTTGGGGCTTAATATGTCTTCACAAGTCTATAAAATCAACTCTTTGGATGTAGAAAATATGAGCAAGAGGTGAATCTAGAGTTTCATTGTATGAACAAGGATAGGTTGAGGAATAAGGAGGTTGTTCATAGGTGCATAGGTGATTCCACTTTGGAGGAAACGAGGATAATGGAAGTGAATGTACTATAATCTCATTTATTTGAAGATAATACATACTTGGCCTCTCTTCTTGGGGATTTCTTGCAAAGGTATCTCTGTGTAAATTTTTTGTTATGTGATCTCCCATGTTTCTAATTTGTGCCTCATCTCTCCTATCTTATGGTGAATTTATTATTTATATATTGTTGTTATAAGTTCACATAATGTGGTGTTAATAATAAAGTTATGTTGGTATTTTTTTGGGATCATAATGAAGGTGGATCTAATCATGGTATTTTCATAATAAGGAAACTTAATTTTTTAGATTTGCATATAAGTTTCAAATACTTGTGTTTTTGTGTTCCAAGCCTTGTATCTCATCCATTTAAGTCATATTTGGATATACATTGAGTTTACCAAAAAATGTTATTAGAGCATGTTTATTTCTCATTTGTTAAGAGGAGTGCATGGTGCAATTAATATTGAAGAAAAACTATTATAACTAGGAGATTATCTTACCAACCAAACACAATATGGTTATTCCTATTTTGGGTGCCCTCTTTCCGAGATAGATCACTCAAGTGACCTTATAACTCAACATGTGTTTATCGAGAAATCCTATGTTCTCTTAGATTCCCCTATAGCTAAAATTGTGGGGTATAGCTTGTAGAGGTTAAGGAGGATAATTAAGATAAGAAAGTGGTTTACAAGGATTTGGAAAATAAATAGGATAAGGTTGTAAATTTTTTGGGAGTGATACCATTAGTATGAATAAATATATGATGAGAAGTTGGCATACTAGATAGGTAATGATCTAGATTGCCAAATAATCTTGAGACTTATTATATTGACCCATAAAATTCTTAGAGCTTAATAGTTAACAAATCCTACTTGATGTTAATTTTATAGTTCACTAAAGTGGTTCTTTGCTACACTATCACAATAGTGTAACTATACTTCATCAATAGAAACTAACAAATTGACATTGATACCATTATTCTATGCACAAATCCATCAATACTAAAGAATCAATTGTCTCCTCTTATCCACTTTTAATCTAATGTACACATGGATCAGCTCACAATACTGTGTCCCACTTTTTGGCTAAGTTGGACATTAATATCAACATTTTTTACAAAATTTCACTTTATGAATACTATAACAACTAAACCATTAAGAATTTGGAGATGATGTGAACTAGTGACTTGTGAGGATTTCTATGTAGATTCTAAATATATATTTAAAAAAATATAAATTTTTTAAATTTTTTACATAACTTTTAATAACTTATTTTTTATAGTAAACAATATTTTAGAAAGTGACATTTATGTCATCACACATAATTTTTTTTATTAAAAGGATTAAATTATAAATTTTAAAATATAGATTTTTAATATCAGTATCTAGTGCATGGATATTTTTTCATAATTTTTTATTGCATAGTTTATTTTTAATTAATTTTTGAATTCAAAGTAATTATAGTCAGGACATAGGTGTATGTCATCATGCATAACCTTTTTTGTATGCATTGATTTTATTTTATTTGTATAAAAATAGAACATCAATACATAGTGCACACATATTTTTTAGATTTTTTTTATCTATTTCTATTTTTCCACATGTGTCAAATAAATACCTTGATGTTTAGTGAAAAACAACATTCACAAGAAATAAATATAAATATAATAATAAAATTAAAAATATTAAAAATTATACTTTTTGGAAAGATTATAATAAGAGATACATACTTAAAAAATATATTTCTAAATGACTTTATTAAATCCCTCAAAAGTAAAGAAAAAGTGTTTTTTGCCAGCATTTTGATAGGTGTGAAGGAGACTCCATTGTGGGTATGTTTAAATACTAGAGGGGTTCTATCCAAGGGGGCTTAATCTAAGGGGGTCTTATCTAACCCTCTTCAATTAAAACCATTTAGATGGAATCCCTCAAGGCTTAAATCAATATTTTTTCTAAAAATATGTGATTTTAGGAAAAATCAGGATGTCTCAAGTTTGGAACCCATTATTGTGGGATGATCCACATAAAAATATAGTTCATTTTAGTTATTTATGTGTGACTATAATAATAACATGAGCTAAATACTCCATATCCAATAGATTCTAAGCAATACTTAACTAGTTAAGCTATAATCCCAATGAAATGTTTGAAAACATAGAATGAAGAAGCCATTTAAACAAAATCTATCAAGAAATGCATAAAGAAACCTATTAGAATGCCTCAAACCTTATCCCATTGGGGAATTGGTGCTGCATTGATATGGAATTTCATCCCTTTCCTAATCCCTTTGATGAAACAAGCATCTAAACAAAATCTATTGATGAAAACAAGCTAATATTGATGAAAACTAAGCTAAAGATGTATGAAAATGCTCAAATGAATGCTAATGAATGAAATTATGAGTGTATTTCAATAGCATAGCTTTTCTTAAATGATTGTGGATCTATTTCTCATAGAGATGAGGTGTATTTATAGGAGAAAATGGTGAATAAATGGCTAAGATTGATTTGATCAATCAAGGGATAAGAAGCCATGAGAGGTGAAGGGATAGATCAAGGATTCTCATCAATGGATGAGAATGCAAGTTGACATGGATCAAGGAGTTAATCAATGGCTCTCATTGATTTAAAGAAGCACACTACCAAAGATATTAGGAAGTTGTTACAAAGGAATATTCTATTTTTGAGTTCAAATGGAAGAATATTCCATGGGAATATTCCCTTGCAAGTGGGAGGGTGAGGGAAAATAGGAATTAGATCATCATTAAAAAAAATAATAATTGTGCAAGTTAAGTGAAAATAGGATGCTCATTAAATAATTAATTTATTTAATGAAAGAGGGTAAAATGACATTTAATTCAATAATTAAGATTATTTAATTAAATGAGAGGACATAAGCAATTTAATCAAATAATTCACATTATTTGATTAAATAAGATGACAATTAGTGTGAAAGGGGGTGAATTAGCCAAATAATAATGATCATTTGATTGATAGGAGAAACTGATGCATTTAATTAAACAACTAGGATCATTCAATTAAATAGTCGAAAAGGAGGTGAATTTAGGATGAAATGATGTTAGTAATCAGATTCAATTGTGTAATATCAATCAAGATAATTTTAAGTGTCTACATTTTTCCCCTCTTTGAAGCGAGGTACCTATTACATTGGTTCAAAGACTAACAATTTTTCCAATTAATGTTCTTGGTCAAATTAAAAATTTAAAAATTCATAATTTTTTGAATGCCCCACTGTTGCCCCAATAGAAGGAATTAAGTTGGTACCCTGCCCCCTCAAGAGATCAAGTGAAAATTTTAATTTTTAGGTTGATATCACAAAGGTTTAACATTGATTCAAGTGTAGAAATAGGTTCCAAGATGCAAAACATGCTCACGAACATGCAAAACATCTCAAAAAATTCCCCATAGCTCAAAAATTGATAAAACAAGATCAACATGCCATTTCCCCCCTTAAATTAGGGAAAAAACCTTAATTTTTAGGCTTAAATATAGGCTGAAGGGTAACTTTTAGGTCACTTGCACTCTTAGTCTTAGTGAAACTTTATGATTTTTGCTCTGAAACCTTGGTGATATGGCACCTTGTGAACTCCCATAACACCTCATAGATAGGGTACGAGAGTACCAATGTGTAGCAGATGTAGGACCGCTAGTACACAAATTGAAAATTTTCTTATTTTTTGAGTTTTTAGGTCATTAGTGATAAGACAAAGTTGTCAAACAATGGCATCACTATTCAACATCACTTTTGAACCATTCAATGGCACTTTTATCAGAGTAGCGACATTATTGCATATAGCATCACTTTTGCTTAGGTTGCTTTAGCATTGCTTTTGAAAAGTCGGTGTGCTTTTGCATAGGGCATCATGGGAAAATTTAGGGTTTAGCATCACTTTTGAAAAGTTGACATGATTTTGAAAATGAATCTGCTTTTCTATTTAGGTCTAATGTCACTTTTGAAAATTCGACGAACTTTTGAAAATGACATCACTTTTTCCATTTTGGTATAGCATTGCTCAAAAATAGAAACTTGCTTTTGCAAAACAAAGGTGCTTTTGCAGTTTAGGGTTTAGAACATGAAATTTTATAAGTTTTTCAGTAACTTTGATTTAGTTCACTTCGATTGTGCAAAAGATCATTCAACCACTTCATTTTAGGGAGCACAGACTTGGCATTTGTCTCACATTGAAGATTTGACTGATGATTCGAGGATGTTCCTTGGGGCTATCAAGTTAGGGTTCATGGCTGGGATGCTCGAGGTCAAGACCCATCTTGTGATAATGAAAAAATTGATAGAGAGGTGGCATAGGGAGACCTCATCCTTCCACCTGCCTACCGAGGAGGTGATTGTGATGCTAGAGGACATCTGGTGCATCTTGCATGTTTTGATCCATGGTGAGCAAGTGATTTATGATGTGGATGTTGGGACCATTTCTTGTTATGATGTTCTTGGTACATATACCCTTTATATAGAGACTACTTAGATTGACTTGGAGAATTATAGAGGACAAGTACCAGACCTGACCTTGATTGTCAGAGTTTTGATTTGTGGGTTGCTCGTGCTAGACCAGTGGGGGATAGGTTTTAGACTTGTTTGGGGACTCACCTGGGTGAGGATGATAGGAGACATGATTTTATTTGCATGGGGCCTCATACTACTTGCATCTCTTTATCATGATATGCATCAGGTAGTCTACATGGAGGGGCAGAGCATAGGGGCTAGAGTGACATTGTTACATATCTGGGATTGGGAGCACAATGTCATGCTCAAACCTATTATTGCATTGGTATATGCTGACATAGATGATCCCATAGCATACCATGATAGAGTGATGATCACACTGCACCACACAGGTCCTTTAGGCATCCCAAATTGGAGATGAGTTATAGATGATATATGACAATATTTCAATGGAGGCCATGGTTGCAGGTATCGCCATGGTTTGATGATCACTAGCAACTATTTATTGCCAGGACAACTAGGTATATGCAGGGCTGCAAGAACACTATGATTGAGCAGTATCTTCTAGATCGCATTACTCGCTAGTTCAGGGAGACCCAGGGCATCATCCTAGATGATTATAGAGTTGTGTTCGCACAAACCAGTAGGGAGGCTGGATGGGGACCACATATTCCACCCCAGGTGGAAGTGGATGATTTTAGATAGCTCGTTGTCCAACCATGGGTGTATATGGGAGGACTATACAATGTAGGCACCATAGCAGAATATGATACCTAGTGGTTACAATTTGCACCCGTCTGCTTGATCGAACCCATAGTTATATAGGTACCTGTCAGGGGTAGGGGATAGGGACAACGTAGAGGATAAGGGAGGGGGAACTAGTAGCCTCCTGAGATGGACGGGATGGCCACAATCATAGAGGGCCATGATGGATAGGTGTTCAGATATGAGTACCAACAACTACCACATGATGGATAGGTGCCATCACCGCAACAACAGGAGCATCAGGGTCAAGGTCTAGACCCTCGAGATGTATAGATTTAGGCACTTACGGCCCAAAGAGATCAAATTTTACAACAGGTACAATAGTTGATCGAGGAGTGGGATACAACCCATGTTGAGGTATCAAGAGTTATAGGTGATTGGGACTAGGACTATTAGTAGCTCTAGCATCTCATGATCTAGCTAGCACATGAGACTGGGAAGAGATAGCAGCTAGAGGCTATTGTTATGCACACAAATGGAGGATTCATACTACTGCACCTTGTACCATAGGGCAGTGCCCAGACCGTAGTAACAACCAAACTTTTCACATAGGATCAAGCTAGATCCAAGTAGTTCAGGAGGTCTCTCAATTGGGTAGCCTTCAGGTAGCCACTAATAGGATCCATCATGGCATGATGATAGGCACAGTAGAGGATAGCTCATGCACTTTTGTAGATATTTTTTGGATGTACAACCCTAATTATTACATGTATATACATTCATCGACTAATTTTTGACAGCCTCTTGTATATCTATTTTTGATGGTATTGACACATTGACTCTGACTTTGTCTCATGACATTCATTTTTTGATGATATGTATGAGATGGCATGATTTGATTATGATATGATGTTCTATTATGTTGGTGTGATGTTTCATTTATTTCATGCTTTATGTTTATGTATGGATGCATATGCTATGGATGGATACAAATATTTATGTTATGGATGTGTTTTTTTATTTATGCATTATGATATGATGTGATGTATGATCCATGATGTGATTTTCATATGATATGCAATGTATGATATATGTTATGGATGCAATGTGATGGATGGTTTATTCTCTTTTTCAATATATTTCATATGACATGCTATGAGATGGATGTATTTCTCTTTTGTGTATTTCCTATATAATGATGTCATGCTTATGATATGCTAATGATTATGATATGAATGTGTAGGATGTATTCATGATGATGGTTTGTGGATGTAAGATGGATATAGTATTATTTTTGTTGACTATCATGATACCATGTTAGAGTAGAAAGAAGAGAGAAGAATAAGATGAATGGATTAACCATTGATTTTGAGATTGATTCAGAATTCCAACAAGTCTATGAGTCTTTGAGACTTTATTAGATATGGTGATGATTTTCTCAATTTAGGGATTGGGATACTTCATCATTTCATTCTTTATTTTTGATATAACACATAGATACAATGCATCAAGGTATCGATAACCAGGATGGTGTTGTATCTAATACTATGGAATTTGACTCTACAAACAGATAGGATAATCCTTGCTCACATCTTGACATTCAAAAACCTCATTGGAATGTAGTTTAGAAGTTTAGAACATTTTGGACCAAAGCATATGCAATAGTCAACAATCTATTCAAAATGACCTCCCTACACACAACAAGCCAAGATTATTTTACAAGAACATCCCACAAGCATAGAAAATGAAAGATAATGATCAATTCCCCATTCCTTTCTCTCTAAATAGTTTAGAAATCATCGAGAGGTCCTTGGAATGGGTCAACAAGATAAACCATAAGAAAAGATGAAAACAAACAGTTAATGTTATCGATATCTCTTGCCAAAGCAACATAGCTAATGTGATTTTTAATGATGATCATGTTGATTATAGGAAGGATGCATCCTAGGAAATGTTTATTAGATGTTTTAACTAAGACTAATTGTTTGATAGGTAGTTGATACAAATGTTGTTGAATTGTTTACTCGTGATCAATACTTTAGCTTTTCACATTTAGGTTCACACTTCATGAATTTCCATACATGTTTCCACTTGTTTTACCAAAGGTTGATGATGATGATTGATTTACTATGGATGGAATTTTATTGTAGGTGAAGCAAAATGGGATGGGTGGTTTTGGAATTTTTGGAATATTTCAATGTTTTTGGGTATTTTGCAATGTTTTTAAATGTTTTTTGTTTTCAAGTTTTCAAATGTTTTTGTGTTTTTTGAGTTTTTACCAAGACCTAAGAGGGACTGACCTAGGGCCTTGGGGGCCTTGCCTATGTTATACATGCAAATACCATGTAGTTCAACTGACTTTGACTAGTAACCATTAATTGATGAGATATGAACACTTGATGGGTCGTCAATTTATTATGATAGACTTCTAAAGCCTGACCTAATGTGTCTCGAGGGCTCATCAATGATGGCCTTGCCTACATTTAAGCTGAAAGACAACATAGTTTGACAAGGTTTTGTTTTTTTTATTTTTTGATATTTTGACCTGTTTAGGGATTTTTTGATGTGTTTGGATGTTTTGGATTTTGACTTCACCACTTTTTTGAATGTTTTTGGATTTTTTGGCTTTACAATATTTTGATGTTTTTGGATTTTCTAGATTTTGTAAGTATTTTTGGATTTTGATGAGTTTTTCAAATGTTTTGGGATTTTTTGAAAGATTTCGAGAATAACCTTAAGATATACAAGACCCCAATCCAATGCAAGCATAAAAAAATTTACCCTAATGTGATGCAATAGACTACTTTGATATAGGCAGGACAAATTGACCTTAGGAATGTGCTAGGTAACACTAGAGGGGAATATGATACTTATGTAACATCTAGCTATGATATGGACATGAATGGGTGATGGAATAAATAAGATTGGTGGATGTAATGGATGGATGTGATGAATGGTGAAGCAAGATAAGTTGAAGAGCCAATGATGGATGGAGAGTGCTTATTTGTGCAAGGTGCACCTATTTTTTAGGTTTTCACCAAGGTACTTGCCCAAAGCACCAATGAAGTGGTTTTCACTAGAGGATGATTTTTTTCTTTACTATTTTCAATCCTTTTTCTTTTTTTGGGGGGGACTTTTTGTTATTTTTTTATTTTTTATATTTTTCAAATTTATACCTTTCAAGCCTAGGCATAAAAGTTTTTGAGATGCAAATTGTTGATTGGTTCTTGTAAGACTTCTTTTTTAGGAATTGATAATTGATATGCTCCTGATCCATAGCTTTTTGTGATGAAAAATAGTCCTAACCAATTAGGCTCGAACTTCCCTTTGCTATCTTGGTCTAGCATGTTCTTTTGATTCTGCTTGAGGACAATATCTCCCACCTGGAAGGACTAACTCTTGATTTTCTTATTGTAGCTCTATTTTAGTTAGTTTTGATATTCCCACAAATGATTCAAGGCATCAAGATGATGCTCATCCATGAATTCTAACTCATTCAACTGGGATACCCTATATTGTTCATCAGTAATTAGATTTTACAATGACACTCTTAATGATGGAAGCTTGACCTCGATGGGTTGGATGGCTTTAGATCCATAGACTAGGGAAAATGGGGTTGCACTTGTAGGTTTATAGATACTAGTTCGATAGGCCATAAGGTGAGATTTAGTTACAAATGCCAGTCATGACTAGCTTCATTTGCTATCTTCTTGAGGATTTTCAAAATGGTCTTGTTCAATGCCTCAACTTGAATTTTTCCCTAGGGATAGTAGGGAGTAGAGAACTAATGTTGGATGTTGAATCATTGGCATAACTCTCATACATATTGATTTTTGAAGGGTGTTCTATTATCTAAGATGAGGGCTTGTGGAACAACATAGCAACAAATAAGGTAGCTTTGGATGAATTTAGAGATTTGTTTCCCCATGATGTAGGTCATAGGGATAACCTCCACCCACTTTGTAAAGTACTTAATGGCTGTTATGATGAAATTGTGACCATTATATGAGGCGGGGATCATCTTTCCTATGAGGTCAATTCCCCACAAAGAGAAAGGCCAAGGTGTAACAATCAGTTGGAGTTATTGAGCTAGAGCATGGATAAGCTCCCCATGCTATTGGCACTACATACACTTCTTCACAAACTGATGAGACTCTCGTTCCATGGTTGGCCAGTAATACCCCATCATCAACAATTTCTTAATTAAGGTCGTACCACTAGAATGTGAACCAAAAATGCTTTCGTGCACTTTTTTTAATGTGGTCAAGGCTTCCTCTTGGTTGAGACATCATAATAATGTCCCCTCGATGCTTTGACGGTACAAGGTATCACCTAGGATAACGAACTGGGATGCTTTCTTGACAAAGGTTTTCTTAAGGTTGGATGTGATGTTAGATGGATGGATACCTCTATTTAGGTAGGTGAATATGTCATGATACCACAAGGAACTAATACCAATGATTTCACACAAAAATTAAGATTTAGGTGTCTCAAAAGCCAGTATAAGAAGCTACTATACAAGGAAATTGCATTGAAGAATGTGTTAGCACATTGTTATCATTGATGTCAAGAGGGGATCAGGAGTGAGATGGAACTGATCTTGGAAAGGAATTTATCTCACTGATGTCTAAGGAGAGAAATGGTAGGTGTGAATCTGGTTTTGGAAGATGTGGAGCAAGATTGTAAAAAGTTGTTTAGAGTGTTACAAATGTTGTCATACACTATTGTCATGAAATTGTAGAGTATTCTTCTAGGAATTTGAAGAGAAATCAAAGACCAAATCTAATATGGGTTTTTTGAGAACTTCTTAGAAAGGTGAAGTACAAATCTAGAGGATGCAAGACTCGATCAGAATCGAGTTAATTATGCTCTCTAGATGAATTAGGGTTTTGTAGGTAAACCCTAAAGGTTTTAAGTCATGGTGTGCAAATAGGTTTTCCATTTCATTCTTAACTAGCTATAGCAGGTTGTAGGTAGCTTAAGTCATAACTTAATCCTATGGTGTCATGAGGGTTATCGACCCCTTTCCTAGAAATTACTGACCGAGCAAATATTTTCCATGTTTAATATTTCCTAAGTCTCATGCATATATTTCCCTTTGGCAAGATCGACAATGTTGGTTGAGGCAAAAAGATCTAATGTCCTCCTCACTAGCCCATTCAGTATGTGGTGGGTCCCGACTAAGTTCCTCGGGGTAGCAGGGAATGGTGGAGATTAATCCATAGTGGATGGATGATGGCCGTTGATGTAGATGGTGGGACCAGATAGTCTGGAAGGTAGGAAAGGTATGTGATGTCATATGGACAAGTGGAACAAGGCGATTGAGAAAAACATCAACTCACATCATAGTTTTGAGTTGAATGACACTAACATAAGCAACAAGTGGCGATAGCTCGCCAACCCACTAATATTTAGTAGACCTGCTATTAGAGCTCGTAGGGTAGTGGGAAAGCAATGTGTTTCCTCATGGGACCCAACATTTGTGGTTGTTGCAATGAATATTTTTAGCAGTGTTTTAAAATGACCGGTCATCCAACAGTCAAGGTTTAAAGGTAAGGCAACAAACGATGATTGTAGGATAATGACACAAATAGAGAAGATCGATGACCCAAATTTGAATGAAAAATTTATAAAAAACTAAGTCAAAGTGAACAAGGGGTTCAATAGATAACCAACATAGAGGTGAAAATTAAATTTTCTACCTACATTTACAAAAAATGTAATGGTAGATTTGATTTGAAAATTGGTGGCATACATTGTGATGGATATTGAGGTCAAAATCAGATTGAATAAATAGAGAATAAATTAAATGCATATCTGATCCTAGGGTTTGAAAAAGAGACAATCCTCTGCAATAGAATTAAATGTAATGTGGCTCAATGCATAAGTATGGAAATGAATAAGATATCTTAGAACCCTAATAGAAGATCTATATATGGTAGAGAATCTTGAGGTACTCACCGATGGTGAGCAACAAAACAAAATAGATGAATAGAATGAAGTTGGAGAGAGTTGGAACAATGAAGATATAGAAGAGAGTGTGCATTTTTGTATAGAGGGTAATCTGAGCTCTTTGAGGTAGAAAGATAATGCACTAAAGAAGAAGGGGAAGAGCAGAGTAAAACAAGGGGTTATAGAAAAAAGAAGATAGTTGTTATGGTAGCAATAGAAAATTGATCAATTGCAAAGTAAGTTGTAACATTGATTTGTGTTCTTAATGAACAAATTGTAATAATCCTATATGTTGTAAATTTGATTGGTTGATGTCATCAGATAACTGATTTGGTGCTCAAAATAGGGGATTGGTGTCTCCTTAGGGTTGGTGCCCTTAAAAGTTGTAATAGAAGATTTTTTTTGTGAGGATGGATTAGGACAGTAGCTAATAGAAACATTTCTCAATATGGTTTTTCCCATCTTGAGTTTTTGACGTATATCTTATGTTATGTGTTGTTTGGTTGTGTGCTTTTTTTAATTTCTATGTCTCATATTTCAATGTGCACATTAAGTTGATTTAAGAAGTTAGTCTACTCAAAAGGTTTAAGGGTTAAATTTTAATATCTAATGATTCACTCCCCTCTCAGTAGATTGTTGTGTTCCAAAAATTGGTATCAGTGCCCTAGGTTCCCTAGAAGAAGCTTAATCGACTCAAGTGGATCCTTGGAGTTGTGAACACAATGGCCAATCAAGAAAGTTCTTCCACAAATAATCCACCTTAGTTCGATGGAACAAACTATACCTTTTGCAGCTCATTGATGAAGGGATATTTAGGATCTTTATGGTTTGATGTATGGATGTCAGTTGTGAATGGATACACACCACCAGCCACACCTCCTATTGATGCCATAGGAAAAAGGGATTATGGGAACAATGAAAAAGCATGGTTTTCTATTATGAACAACTTGTATAGATATGTGCATAGAAAGGTTATGTATTGTAAGACTGCACATGATGTCTTGGATACATTGAAAAAGATCTATGAAGGAGATGACAAGGTAAAACTAGAAAAGCTTCAAGTACTAAGAGCTAGATTTAAAGGCCTAAAGATGAAAGAAGAAGAGAAGACTGTAGACTATCTTTTGAGAGTTAATGATATAGTGAACTCTATTAGAGGATATGGGGAAGAAGTAAAAGAAGATGTTGTTTTAAATTAAAATTTTTAAGGTCAATGAAAAATAAATATGACCCTAAGATCTCTGCAATAGAGGAAGGAAGAGAAATAGGAAAACTCACTCTTAATGAGTTGCATGGAATATTCACTACATATGAAATGAGGATGAGAGATGTAGAACCATCCAGAAAGGAAGTTTCCTTCAAGGTTGCCAACAAGGAGAAGGATGTATCTCCTAAGAAAGATAAGGTTGAGATGATCACATATGGGAATGATGAGACTGATGAAGAAGAGGTAAATTTCATCATGAGACTAAGAAGAGGATCTGGAAAGTACAAAGGTAAGTTTCCCTTTAAATGCTTTGAATGTGGTAATGTAGGTAATTTTGCTGCTAAATGTCCCTATAATAAGAAATTCAACTCTGAGCATGAGGAAGATGATAACATGAAGAAATCCTACTACCCTACGAGGAGTTTTTAGAAGAAAAATAAAATCATATACATCTAGAAGGATAGCGATGTATCAGATGACTACAATAGCTCAGATGGTGAAAAAACTATGCTTTTGTTGTGAAAGAAAATGAATTTCTCTTCATGGAAAAATAATTTGAGGAATAGAAAGGGTGAAAAGGTAGAAGACCTTGATGAATAAGGTGAAGAAGGAGAGGTTGACCTAGAAGGATAACTCATCTATGCTCTAGATGTGATTGATTATCTCAAAGATGAGATTAAGAAGTTAAAAAGGGAGAACAAGCAGCATAAGCAACTTACACAAAAAGAGTCAAACAAACTAAGCAAGGATCTAGAAGAATCTACCCAGAATGTGGTAGTTTTGAAGTTAAAATTGGAAGAAGCCAGAAGAGCAGAAGATGCAATTAAATCCAAGCTATAATTTGAAGGTGACAGATGTATGAAGCCTGAGGAAGAGATCTTTGTTCTAAGAAAAGATTTAGAAAAGGAAAAAGAGAAAATAAAGAAAGGGCTCAAATTGAAAAGTGGCTCAATTATTTTGGATGGGCTATTGAGCACACAAAAACCATCAAACAAAAAAATAAATGGGCCAGAGCTTGAGAAAGGTAAAAGTACCTTCATAGAAACTTCTGTAAGATTGTATGAAAGATTCAGAGCAGGAGAAAAGTCTAATTCAGTTGATGAACGAGATTGCAAAGGGAGTCTACTCACAAAAAAATCTATAGAGGCAGAGAAAACTAAAGAAGAAAAGAAGTCTTATGTAGAAAAGGAGAACCAATCAACACCTAATCATCAAAAGAGAAGGAAAAATTCTAGAAGGGTTGATGTGGATCGATTCATCAGTGTAAGAGACACAAGAAAGTAGATTCCCAAAAGACCACCTCATTAGGCACAAAATGCCATGACTAGGTATTCCTCATACTTTTATTAATACTATTATACATGTAATTAGTTTGGTCATAGGGCTAGAGAATGTAGATTCATTCCTAAGAGGAGTGCAAACTTTGTAAGAAATAATGTATTTTCTCCTTTAGTGGATATGAATGTAGTTTTTTATAACTATAGTACTTTGGTCATTTAGCTAAAATTTGTAGAACAAAGTTTACAAGACCAAATGTTAAGAATGAGAAAAAGAAAGATCCACCTCCTAGAGTAAACAAAGAATCTAAAATTATGGAGGAAAAGATAGAAATAAAAGCTAAGAAGGTGTGGAAAGAGAAAGGAGAAAGCTCCAAGCAATCAATGACAACACATACAACACTGCATGCCAAGAAGCAAAATCTATGGGTAATTGACAATGGCTACTCCAAGCACATGACTAGAGATAAAAGAAAACTCATCAATCTCAAGAAATGAAATGGAGGATATGTGAGTTTGGGTGACAAAAGGGCAATCAAAATATGTGGAAAAGGCTTACTAAGCTTAGATGGTAAAAATCCCATAAAAGATGTCTTGTATGTTGAAGGATTGAAGAACATTTTGCGAAGTGTGATTCATATGTGTGACAATGGGTATAAAGTTGCATTTGATTATGAAGGTTGCAAAATTAGAAAGAATGGAAAGATATATGCACAAGGATTGAGAACTAACAACAAAATTTATAGCATTTCTGAAGTAAAAGGTCAAAGCTATTTTATAGGACAAGTTGATGAAAGCTAGTTATGGCATAGAAGATTAGTCCACATAAAATTTGATAATTTGGTGAAAGTAAGTTCAAGAGGTCTAGTAAGACACATGGCCAAAATAAAAAATCCTATAAATGTCATATACAAAGAATGTCAATAGGGAAAACAAACAAAGGCTAGTTTTCCAACTAAAGAATATTCAACTACTAAACCGTTGTAACTGGTTCATATTGATTTGTGTG
This sequence comes from Sequoia sempervirens, assembly GCA_007258455.2. Taxonomy (NCBI): domain Eukaryota; kingdom Viridiplantae; phylum Streptophyta; class Pinopsida; order Cupressales; family Cupressaceae; genus Sequoia; species Sequoia sempervirens. The sequence goes on from VDFB02109042.1 coordinate 60,794,178, forward strand.
GACCTACAAGAACAAGGGGTTTGAAAGTTGAAAGATACTTCATGTTGCTAGGTGATGACTACACAAGAATGGCATGGGTAACATTCCTAAGAGACAAGTCACAAGAATTTGAAAGATTTAAGATATTCAATAAAATGGTTGAAAAAGAATTGGGAAGAAGAATTAAATGCTTGAGATCAGACAGGGGAGGAGAATTTACCTCAAGTGAATTTGTTGAATATTGTGAGGCATATGGAATCAAGAGACAATATTATGTACCTAAAACTCCAAAACAAAATGGATTTGTTGAGAGAAAGAATAGAGTTGTCAAGGACATGGCTAGAACTATGTTAAATGAGGCCAAACTAGTTGATATATTTTGGAGAGAAGTTGTTCATATTGCAATATATATTTTGAATAGAGTTGAAATTAGAGCACATAGCGATAGCACCCCTTATGAATTGTGGTATGGTAGGCCTACTTCTGTTAAGCACTTCAAAGTGTTTGGAAGAAAATTCTACATTAAGAGAGAAGATGAGAACTTGGGAAGCTTTGAATAAAGAAGTGATTAAGGAATATTTCTAGGATATTCCACCCAAAACAAAGCCTATAAATGATATAACAAAAGATTGGATAAGATTGTGGAAAGCATCAATATAAAGATTGATGAAAGTATAAAGCATATCAAATCCAATTAGAATGAATTTGAAGATGATTCGTATTATGAAGAAAATGTGGAAAATAATGAAGAATAATCTAAAAAAGAGGTTGAGAAGGCACCTACAAAGTATGTGCAAAAGGATCATCCTACAAACCAAATAATTAGGGATAAAAATGAAGGAGTTTAGACTAGGAGAAGACTTGCAAAGAATAAGTAGCAAGTAATTTTTTCTCTCCTATCTCAGATTGAACCAAAAATATTTACTACATCTAGCAAGGATGAGAGCTGGTTAGAGGCCATGGAAGAGGAAATAAATCAGATTGAAAAGAACAAAATATGGGAGTTGGTTCCTAGACCCCCAAGTAAAAATGTGATTGGCACTAAATGGGTGTTTAGAAACAAGCTGAATGAAGATGGAGTTGTAGTAAGAAATAAAACAAAATTAGTGTGCAAGGGGTATGCACAAGTTGAAGGTATCAATTTTGAAGAAAAAATTGCACCTATGGCAAGATTAGAAGCAATCAGAATGTTTCTTTTATTTTTAGTAAATAAAGTATTTAAAGTATATCAAATGGATGTTAAATCTTCATTTTTGAATGGAAACCAAGAAGGGGAAGTCTACATAGAACAACCAGATGGTTTTCAGTTATCAGAAGATGATGACTATGTATGTAGATTAAGGAAAGCATGGTATGGTCTAAAGAAAGCACCAAGAGCCTGGTATTCCAGATTAGACCAGTACCTACAACAACAAGGTTTTAGGAAAGGTTGTGTAGAGATCAATTTGTATTTCAAATTTGAAGATGAGCACTTGATTATTGTTGTTGTGTATGTGGATGACATCATATTTGGTGGTAGCAATGATAAAATGTGTAAGATATTTGCTACAAATATGTAAGATGAATTTGTTGTGCAGGAGCACCTACACCACAACATCCATTTTTTATTATGTGAAATCATGATGGGTAATGCTAATGTTTTTAGGTTTATTTTTGTCCAATAAGGTCTAAAAGACCAATCTCAATGTAATTGGAACCATCTTAAGTCATTTAGGTTGACAATGTATAGTCTTGCACCTGTGAGTCTTTGTAGCCTCTTGAAGGAAATTTCTTGCATTTGTAAATAGGGGTGCAAGGTAGGATTTTAGGAATCATATTGAAGGAATCATAAAGGTGCTCAAATAGTTCTTGGTTTTTTAAAACAACAAACTTGCTAATAGTGCTCATTTAGCAGTTGCGGGTCTATAATTGTGTTTTTAAGCAAACATGGGTTATGGTGGTTACATGGTGGTTGTAGGCGTTGGGGAAAGTTGCTTTGGATTTCAAATGAATTAAAATCCTTTGAAAGGCACGAGGGAGGATTGTTGAATTAGGTGGTGAAGATCATTCATTGAATAAAAGCAATCATTTCCTGTTACTTGTTGTTTTTCTTCCATTTTTCACTGTTTTCCTGTGTTTTCCAACATTATACAGACCGTACAAGTACATTGATGCTCTAAATTCTTGTGATTTATTGTATGACATGGAATAGCATATTTATGAATCCATTTTGAAGTCTTAATCATGAATTTGAGGAGTTCTTTGTTAATTTTTTTGTGATCTACCTATACAGGGGTAGTGAGGGCTCTGTTTGAGTTTCTTTAATGTTCTAAGCCTTCCCCACTTACTTTTTTGATCTATTGCTCAGTGGGGAGGCATGGAGTTAGGATAGGATATGTTCCCTTGTGTTTATTATTGGTAATAAAGCAGATTGCAAACTATAGGGTGTCACCACAGTGAGGAATAAAGCAAAGTTCATGCAAGGATGGATGGGACAGTATTGGATTTTCAATGATTTGTTATTGGTTTTGCTTAGAAAATAGTTTGAAACATTTTTAAAATCCCTAAACAAGTAATTTTAAGTCTTAGTTGGGCTTGGAAAACTTGGACAAGGTGTAAGGCTGAAAACCCTAGGTAGTTGTGAGGAAATTGAGGGTTTTGAGGAAGGGTGGCTTAGAGGTTGAGAAAATGCCTAAGACCTATGAAATTGGGTGTTTAGAGACATGTTTGATGACTTTCCAAGATTTCATGGTGATTGGAGAAGTCTAAAGAGTAGTTGGTTTGTAAATTAGGGCTAATTTTATAGCCTTTTGAGCAGGGTCACTTAGTGAAATTCTACAATGCTGCAAAAGAACCTTGCATGAATGATTGGGGAATCGTATTTGATGTTGAGTGGATGCTATGTAGATGTTGAGTTGGTATTTTTACAGCCTTCTTGAAAATATATGCTCTTTTGTTGATTTTGGTGACTTGAAGCTATAGTGTTGATATTGGAGAGAAGTGCCAATTTGTCTCTTGGGTTCCCACCACCTCTGCATCATAGTGGTATCAGAGCAGGGAGTAGATTTTGGTTTTCATTGTGTAGGTTGAAGAAGAGGAAAGGTTGACAAAATTCCTCCAAAGAACAAAGATATGGCTAAGGAGATGAAGGATATGAAAGAAAGACATGCTAAGGAACTTAGAGAGTTGGAAGAGAGGATCATAGCCTTGGAGACAAACAAAAGAAGGGATGTTGAAGAGAGTGAGACAAAAGAAGAGGAAGATGAGGAGTTTGAATACATGGAAGAACAACTTGATCTAGAGGACCAAATAATTGGAAAGTTACTAAAGGTAGTGAAAGGTGACAAGCCTAAGGTAAAACCTGATGTTCCTAAATATGGTGGTAGTCTAAATGATGAAGAACTACTTGACTGGATTGCTGCATTAGATAATCATTTTGAATGTGAAGAAGTTCCTGAGGAGCAAAGAGTAAGGATTGCAAAGACTAAGTTGCAGGGCCATGCATTGGTATGGTGGGATTACTTTCAGTTTGAGAGGAGGAAACAAGGAAAGTCTAAGATCACATCATGGGACAATATGATATCAAAATTGAAAGGTAAATTCTTACCCAAGGATCACCAAGTTCAAATGTTTAAGAGATTACAAAACTTAAGACAAAGGGAAATGGATATTAAGTCTTATACTGAGGAGTTTTATAAATTGAGTTTAAGGTCTGTTCATCATGAGAATGAAGATGAGAAAATTGCTAGGTATATTGGTGGTTTAAGGCTTAACGTACAGGATGAATTGGTTTTGGCTAACCCTAGGAGTGTAGAGGATTGTTATCAAATGGCTATCCGGGTGGAGGAGAAATTGAAGAGAAGGCAAGACAAAGCAGTTAGAGGTAGAGGTGGTGCATCAAGAGGAAGATGATTCATGTCCAGTTCAAAGCCAACCAATGAAAGTCAAGAGGATGCCATGAAAGGCCAAGAGAAATATGATTCTAGAGGTGGATGGAGAGGCACAAGATGCAGATTTGGAGGAGGTAGGAATTACAACAATGCATTTTTGGGAAGATACTACACTTGCAACCAGCCTGGACACCCATCCTTCAAGTGTCTGGAAAGGCAAGGCTCAAGCTCTCATGGTGGAGAAAGGAGGAATCAATTAGTGCATGAAGATGAAGAGAGTGTGACTTCACCAGTAGTGAACCTCACATCAGAAGTTGGAGAAGCCTTGATGCTACACAAACAACTTTTGAAGACTTCTAAAGAGGAGGAGCCATTGCAAAGGAAAGCACTCTTCAAAATCAATTGCAAAGTGCAAGGTAAGGTATGTAGGATGGTAGTGGACTCAAGTTCAACTGAAAACATGGTTTCTTGTGAAATGGTGAATAAACTCAATTTGAAAAGAATCCCTCATGATTTTCCTTACAAGGTCTCTTGGTTAAGTAATGGTCAATCCTTGATAGTGAATGAGCAAGCTATGGTAGATTTTCAAATAGGTGAGTATAAGGACAGTGTTCTTTGTGATATTTTTCCAATGGACTATTGTCACATCCTTCTTGGAAGACCATGGCAGTATGATAGGAGTGCCATCTATGATGGGAAAGCAAATAAGTACTCAATCTTGAAAGATAGACAATGGTTTGTTTTGACTCCTTGGATAGGGGATGAGAAAGGAAAAGAAATCATGTGTGGGAACAAGGAGCCCCTAAATGTTGTGAAAGAGGTAAAAAATTCTGATGATATGCACAAATGTAAGTCTGAAAGTGCAGGTATAGTAGATCTAAAGGTTAGTTCAGGGTTAAAGAAGACAAAGACAGTGAATGTGCAGGACAGTGTGCTAGTATGTACTATAGAGTGTCGTGTGGTTATGCAACAAGTTGAGAAGAAATTAGAATCTGATGGTATAGTGAGTGGACAGGCTGAGAGGATAGAGGTAAGGCAAGATAATAAGGCAGTGAGTAAAGGACAAGCAAAACAGGGCAGACAAGACAGTTGCAAACCTGAGTATGAAAGGACAATGAGGACAAACCAAGGAAGTACTGACATATGTTTTTTTTCAAGTACAATGCAGGGTAAAAAATCACATCTTGGTCAAGAGAAGGATATAAGACTGATGACTGGTCTAAGAAAAGAGGCAAGGCAGAATGCTTGTATGCATACAATACACCATGAAGGAAGTTTACGCCAATTTGTATATCTAGTGTACATTCTGTGGAATGCATTTTGAAATCAATAGAGTCATCATGAAGTCTGGAGATAGTGGCACCAACAAGCACTCATGAGGCATGAGTTTCTTTTAGGGGGGTGTATGGTGCAGGAGCACCTACACCACAACATCCATTTTTTATTATTTGAAAGCATGATGGGTAATGCTAATGTTTTTAGGTTTATTTTTGTCCAATAAGGTCTAAAAGACCAATCTCAATGCAATTGGAACCATCTTAAGTCATTTAGGTTGACAATGTATAGTCTTGCACCTGTGAGTCTTTGTAGCCTCTTGAAGGAAATTTCTTGAATTTGTAAATAGGGGTGCAAGGTAGGAGTTTAGGAATCATATTGAAGGCATCATAAAGGTGCTCAAATAGTTCTTGGTGCTTTAAAACAACAAACTTGCTAATAGTGCTCATTTAGCACTTGTGGGTCTATAGTTGTGTTTTTCAGCAAAAGTGGGTTAAGGTGGTTACATGGTGGTTGTAGGCATTGGGGAAAGTTGTTTTGTATTTCAAATAAATTAAAATCGTTTGAAAGGCATAAGGGAGGACTATTGAATTAGGTGGTGAAGATCATTCATTGAATAAAAGCAATCATTTCCTATTACTTGTTGTTTTTCTTCCATTTTTCACTATTTTCCTGTGTTTTCCAGCATTGTACAGACCGTACAAGTAGATTGATGCTCTAAATTCTTGTGATTTATTGTATGACATGGAATAGCATGTTTATGAATCCATTTTGAAGTCTTAATCACGAATTTGAGGAGTTCTTTGTTAATTTTTTTGTGATCTGCCTGTACAAGGGTAGTGAGGGCTCTGTTTGAGTTTCTTTAATGTTCTAAGCCTTCCCCACTTACTTTTTTGATCTGTTGCTTAGTGGGGAGGCACAGAGTTAGGTTAGGATATGTTCCCTTGTGTTTATTATTGGTAATAAAGTAGATTGCAAATTGTAGAGTGTCACCACAGTGCGGAATAAAGCAAAGTTCATGTAAGGATGGATGGGACAGTATTGGATTTTCAATGATTTGTTGTTGGTTTTGATTAGAAAATAGTTTGAAACATTTGTACAGACCCTAAACAAGTAATTTTAAGTCTTAGTTGGGCTTGGAAAACCCGGACAAGGTGTAAGGCTGAAAACCCTAGGTAGTTGTGAGGAAATTGAGTGTTTTGAGGAACGGTGGCTTAGAGGTTGAGAAAATGCCTAATTTTGTAGCCTAATTTTGTAGCCTTTTGAGCAGGGTCACTTAGTGAAATTCTACAATGCTACAAAATAACCTTGCATGAATGATTGGGGAATTGTATTTGATGTTGAGTGGATGCTATGTATATGTTGAGTTGGTCTTTTTACATCCTTCTTGAAAAGATATGCTCTTTTGTTGATTTTGGTGACTTGAAGCTATAGTGTTGATATTTGAGAGAAGTGTCAATTTGTCTCTTGGGTTCCCACCACCTCTACATCAATTTGAGATGCCAATGTTGGGAGAATTATCTTTTTTACTCAATTTAAAAATACTATAAACTGAAAATGGGATATTTATATCTCAAACAAAATATGATAAGGAACTGCTTAAGAAATTTGGCATGGAGGATAGTAGAATAGACAATAACCCCATGATAACTGGTTGCAAATTGAGCAAATCAAATAAGTCACCAAATGCAAATCAGACAATGTACAGGTCAATGATTGGAAGTTTACTATACTTGATTGCATCAAGGCTAGATATTATGCAATCAGTGTGTATGGTGGAAAGATTTCAAGTTGTACCAAAGGATTTTCATGTCAATGCAATAAAAAGGATCTTAAGGTATGTCAAAAGCACTGTTGATTATGGACTGTCGTACCCCAAGAGAAAATATTTTAGCTAACAACATACACAGATGCAGATTGGGAAAGATACTTAGATGATAAGAAAAGCACCAATGCTGGAGTATTCTTTTTGGGAAAAAAATTGGTTTCCTAGATGAGAAAGAAGCAAGAATCAATCACTCTATCCACTGTAGAAGTAGCATATGTAGCAGCAACAACATGTACTCAGGTTGTCTAGATGAAGCAAACACTTAAGGACATCAAGGTTGAGTAGAAATAACCTATCTCAATTCTTTGTGATAATTCAAGTGCGATAAACATATCAAAGAATCTAGTAATGAACTCCAAAATAAAGCACATATCATTCAAGTATCACTTCATCAAAGAGAAGGTTGCAGAGAAGGAGGTCAACATGGAATATATTACCACTAAAGAATAAGTGGCTGGCATTTTCACCAAGCCTCTTCCTAAAGAACAATTTGAATATTTGAGGAGAAAACTAGGAGTGATTGCTCCCACATCATATCACTAAATTCTAGTGATAGGGTATTAATCTAGGGGGAGCTTCCTTGGTTTTTCATTTATCCCTAGAAAAGTATAGAAATATCAAGTCGGGTAATCTGGTCATACAAATTTCTAATGACTTGATGGTCGCATAGTCAAGGATTCCCACTTTCTCTTTGAATTTCTTATCAAAGGGGAAGTATCCTTTTAGAGGGAGTCTACCCTTTGCCATTGATGTCGAAGGGGGAGAAATGTGAGAAAATGCTCATAACATGAGCATGGGAGAAATATGTGAAAAATGCAGATGAGAAGAGATGCATGTCAATAAGGGAGTGAATTGCTTAAATGGTTCAATTGGTATTAGACCATAAATTGAAGGATGAGCATTTAGGTTTTTTCATCAATGATAAAGGGGGATATTGTTAGCACATTGTTGTCATTGATGTCAAAAGGGGATCAAGACAGATGGAATTGATCCTAGCAAGGAATTTATTTCATTGATGTCTAAGGAGATAAATGACATGGTGAGAATCTGGTTCTAAAAGATGTGGGGCAAGATTGCAAAAATTTTCTTAGAGAGTTGCAAATTTTGTCATACACTGTTGAAATTGCAGAGTATTCTTCCAGGCATCTGAAGAGAAATCAAAGACCAGATTTGATATGGGTTTTATGAGAACTTCTCAAAAAGGTAAAGTGTTGATCTAGAGAATGTAAGACTTGATCATAATCAAAATAATTATGTTCTCTCGCTAAATTAGGGTTTTGTAGATAAACCCTAAGGATTTAAAGTCATGGTGCACAAAAAGATTTTCTATTTTTTCATTGACTAGTTGTAGTAGGTTGCAAGTAGCTTAATTCATAACTTAAGCCTATGGTGTTGTGAGGGTTACCAACCCCTTTCCTAGCAATTAGTAGTCAAGCAAATATTTGACATGTTTAATATTTCCTAAGTCTCATGTAGATATTTCCCTTTAGCAAGATCGACGGTGTTAGTTGAGGCAGCAAGATATAACATCCTCCTTGCCAGCCTGTTGAGTCTGTAGTGGGTCCCAACTAAGTACCTCGGGGTAGCAAGGAATGGTGAAGATTAATCCACAGTGGATGGATGATGACTATTGATGTATATGGTGGTACAAGATAGTGTAGAAGGTAGGAAAGGTATGTGATGTCGTATGGATAGGTAGTGTAAGGTGATTGAGAAAAACATCAACTCACATTGTAGTTGTGAGTTGAATGGCACTAATAGATGCAACAAGTGGAAATAGCTTGCAACCCACTAAAATTCAGTGGGCCTGCTACCAGAGATCATAGGGTAGCGGGCAAGAAATGTGTGTCCTTATGGGACCCAACATTTGTGGTTGTTGCGATGAAGATCTATGATGTTGTTTTAACTGATCGATCATCCAATGGTCAAAGTTTAAAGGTAAGGAAATGAATGGCGATCATAGGATCATGGCATGAAGAGAGAAGATCGACAACCCAGATTTGAATGTAAATTTTACAAATAGCTAAGTCGGTTTGAATAAGGGGTTCAACTAATAACCAACATAGAGGTGAAAATTAAATGTTCTACTTGCATCTATGACAAATGTAATGTCAAATTTGATTCAAAAATTGGTGGCACAGATCATGATGGAGATTGAGGTCAAAATTAGATTGAATAGATAGAGAACAAATTAAATGCATATCCGATCCTAGGGTTTGACAGAGAGACAATTATCTGTAATAGAATTAATGTTTTGTGGCTCAACGCAAAATTATGGCAATGAAGAAGATATCCTAGAACCCTAATAGAAGATCTGTACATGGTAGAGAATCTCAAGTCAGTCACCAATGGTGAGCAACAACACAAAATAGATGATCAAAATGAAGTTAGAAAGAGTTGGAATGGTGAAGATACAAAAGATTTAGTGTGCATTTTTGTATAGAGGGTAATCTAAGCTCTTTGAGGTAGACAGAGAATGTACTAAAGAAGAAGGGGAAGAGTAGAGAAAAACAAAGGGGTTCTAGAGTAGAGAAGAGAGTTGTTGTGGCAGAAATAGAAACTTGAGCAGTTGCAAAGTAAGCTGTAACATTGATTTGTGTTCTTAATGAAAAAATTGTAATAATCCTATATGTTGTAAATCTGATTGGTTGATGCCATTAGATAGCTAAGTTGGTGCTTAAAATAGGGGATTGGTGTCTCCTTAGGGTTGGTGCCCTTAAAAGTTGTAATAGAAGATTTCTTTGTGAGGCTAGATTAGGACAGTAGCTCCTAGTAGCATTTCTCATTGTTGGTTTTTCCCATCTTGGGTTTTCCATGTATATCTTACGTTATGTGTTGTTTCGTTGTGTGCTTGTTTAAATTTCTTTATCTCATATTTCAATCTTCACATTAAGTTGATTTAAGAAGTCAGTCTACTCAAAAGGTCTAAGGGTTGAAATTTTAATATATATTGATTCACCCCCCTCTCAATAGATTGTTGTGTTCCAATAGAATGTTGTGTGACATGTCTAACAAGGATCTAATGGTTTTCATGGATTCAACTGCTCAATTGTTAACACGGGGTATTTTATCAAAGGTTATATCGATGAAGTATTTGAGATTTTCTACCATATTCTTGTAAGGTGTAAGTTTATCATCTTTTATTTAATAATTGTCATTAACTTGATTTATAACTAGTTGTGAATCTCCATAGACCCTTAATCCCAGGATTTTCCATAGTGTCGCAATTCTCAATCCTATTATAAGAGCTTCATACTCGACAATATTGTTGGTGCATGAAAAGGATAGCCATAAGATTTGGGAATATAATCACCTTTTGGGATGATAAAGAGAATGGTTGCCCCTGGTCTATGTTGGGTATGTGATCCATCAAAGTTCATCTTCGACTAATCCACTATGTTAAGGACAAACATTGATTCATCAAGAAGCTCATATACCAAAGGATTCTCCACATAGATGTGTGCACCTTCCAGTTGATCCACAATGACCTATCCCTTAATAGCCTTCCACTTCACATACTCTATGTCAAACTTTATTAAGATCATTACCCACTTAGCCATTCGCCTAGTGAGAGTTTCCTTGGACAATAGATATTTCAATGGGTTGATTTTAGTAATGAGCTTGATTTGATGTGCAAGCATATAGTGTTTGAATTTTTTTGAAGCAAAGACCACTGCTAGGCATGCCTTTTCGATGGATGAGTAATTAATTTCATATCCCACCAAAGTCCTACTATTATAGAAAATTTCTCTTTCCTTTATTGTTTCATCATGTTGGGAAAGAAGAGCATCTAATCCTGTTGATGTGGCCGACATGTACAAGATTAGAGGCTTGTTTGGTATTGGTGGAAATAGAACAGGACGTGTCAATAGATAGTCCTTAATTTTTTGAAAGGATATATCGAATTTCGCATCACACTTATATGTTATCCCTTTGTGGAGAAGGTGAGAAAAGGGGTGGATCTTGTCTAATAGCTATGTTATGAATCTCCTGATAGATTGTAACCTCCCTTGTAGACCTTTCATTTGTTTTAATTTTTGTGGTGGCTCCATGTCTAGAATTTCTTTTACCTTGGATGGATCTATCTCAATCCCTATTTCTGAGACTATGTACCCAAGGAGCTTTCCTGATGTGACCCCAAAGACACACTTTTTTGAATTCAATCACACCTTGTATTCTTTGAGCCTATCAAATATTCATCCTAGTACCTATATATTCCCTTTTCTTGTCTTTGATTTAGCTAGAATATCACCCACATAGTCTTTGATAGTTTTGTATATCAAGTCATGAAAGATTAGGGTCATTTCCCTCTAATAGGCTATTCTAGCATTCTTTAACCCAAACAACATCATATTTCAACAATATGTTCCCCATGGACATGTGAATGTTGTTTTGTGTTAGTCCTCCTTAGTGATCATGATTTGGTTAAAACCTAAAAATCCATCCATGAGTGATAACATTTCATGTCCTACAATTGAATTGACAATGATGTCGATGTTTGGAAGAGGAAATAATCTTTCAGACATGCTTTTCTTAAGTCCCCAAAGTCAGTGAATATTTTGATGACCCCAGTGGGTTTGGAGACTGGCACTAGGTTGGAAACCCACTCGAGATAGTTGATTGGTTAGATAAATATGACTTCAAGGAGCTTCTGCAATTCTAGTTTAACCAATAATGTGATTTGACGATGCATCTTTCTTAGTTTCTACTTTACTATTTTTTCTTTAGGATAAATTTTTAGGTGGTGTACAACCACTTCAGGATCAATTCTAGGTATATCTATGTAGGACCATACAAATTTTTCCCTACGCTCTTTGAGGAATGCTACTAAGTTTGTTTTCTCTTCATCTAATAATGGTTCTACATAAAAGGTTATCTTAAGTGCCTCTTCCATTCCCACATTCACTAAAGTAGCTTTCTTTGCTAGTACCACTAATTTCTTTGGATGCATTGCATAAGGGGAAGATTGGATCCCTCATCCTTCAATTTCTTAGAGAGGTTTTCATGGTCGGATGCATCCTAAATATTTTTACTCTTTTGTGATTGGAAAGTGCCACAGTGTGGTTTTCACTTAAAGATCAACATGTTATTCTCATGTCATTTATTTTGCAATTGAGGGATTTAATCATCTCCCCATAGTATGCCTGTATAGCTAGCTCTATGTCAAACCCTCCTTTATGGTTGTTGCATGGAAAGTTTTCTTGGATTTCCATGAATTAAAAGATTGCTTCATCATTTTTGAACACACCTAGAATTGGTGGTCCTCATTGGTCCTAGTTGATTATTTGGGGGTATATTAGCTTTGGTTCAAAGGTTTGTCTATTTGGGGTAAAGGATTTCATGGTTATCATGAAGATGGAGGTATCCTCAAACAATTTAGTGACATCAAGGGGAAAGTCATCAAGGGTATTATCACGTGACAGAGGTAACCAAGAGGAATCCTTAGCCCTTTTGTTAGAAGTAACCTTTCCAAGAAGGGTCACCTTGCTAGTAGTACACCCCAAAACAAGATTCTTTGGACATTTCTTAGGAGCAATGGGTTCTAACAAACCATTGTCGTTTGGCCCCATCTTTTCATTCTTGTTATACCCCCACCCCAACATTACCTATAATCCTTTTTAATCATCTTCCATTGGAAGAAAAATCATGGGTCAATTATCTTGATACAACAATTTGGATACATCTCCTTCATTGGTGACCTCTTTGTTCAAGTCCCCCCACTTGGTGAAGGTGGTGGATGCTACCTTCATTGTTTTAGCTACCTTGTTGACAAGTTAGGGTTTCCTGTGAGATTTAGGAGAAATAGGTAACTCTCCTAACATAAAGGAATTCTTCTTTAGATTCTAATCCCCACAACCATTGTCCTTGATTATTTCCTTGATGTCTAGTATGTTTTGTATAATGGAGGTTTTGGATTCTGAGGTAGAAGCTAAGGAAGATGGGTCAAAAAATGAGGAGGATGTGGGCTCTTCATTATTTTTTTATATTTGTGGGATCTTTTAGAATTTTTATTCAAGGTTCTTACACTAATAGAATGGCTTAGGATCACCATGGATGGTAACTTCTTTGTCCTCAAAAGGAAATTTGACACATTGATGGTATGTGGAAGTGAAAGATTGCATGGCATGGATCCATGGTTGATTGAGAAGAATGTTGTAGGGAAGGTCAAGATCGAGCACTTGGTAGGTGGTTTCAACAATGGAGGGTCCTACTTGGATCGGTAGCTTGATTATGCCTTGAGACACATGCTCTTAATCATCATAGGCCCTTATGGTTATGCCTTTTTTCTTTTTAATGGCATCCTCTAAGTAACCCAAGTTTCCAACTAACTAAAGGGTGAAAATGTTTAGACCAGCACCTCCATCCACCAGTACTATTTTAACTTTATTCTTGTGAAAAACCCCAAGGTGAAAATATTGATTGTGTGATGGTTGCATTGGGAGGTCTTGTTCTAAGAAAGTGAGAAGATGGGGGGTGGTGATATGTCCTATCATAGCTTGAAATTTCTCAGTATCAATATTTTTTAGGTATGGAGGAAGCTAATAAGGCCTTTTCTAATAAATACCTATGTGTAGGGGATAACTTCAATAATTCTAAGATCAAGGTCTGTGCAAGGGTTTTCTTTAATTGGTCTAGGAGATTGTAGCTACTATGGTTTGATGTCATAAGTGTAGGTTGTGTCCTAGGTTGTGATGATGCTCCTTAGATTGTGACCTTTCTGTGTCATGTGGTGACTCCATACTAACTCCATACTAGGTCCTTTGATGGTGATGACCAATATGAAATAATCACAAGATGTGACTACATTGGTATATACATGACCTACATTAGTGTAATATTTCCCCTTTCCATTGTCATTTCCCTTGTTATGATCTGGCATTGGGTTCTTGTATATCATTAGTTCTTGGTTACTTGTTGTTTGATCAATAGACACATCCCTATTGTCAATGAGATCTTGGATAATGTTTTTCAACTTCCTACAACTTTCTATTTTATGTCCTTTGATGTTGTGGAAATCACATAGATCCTTTTCGTTATACCATGGTGGTTTAACTTGAGATTCTTTATATTTTTGGTAGTTGGGGAGTTTGATTAGGTTTCATTGTACCAACTTCTTCATGACGGCTTCGATGGGTTCCCCCAATGGTGTGTATTTACATTTTTGTGGGTAGTTCTTCCTATTGGGTGGTTCTCTTTGTTGTGTGTTAGCATTGTTGATTTGGTTGTTTGGTAGTGGTCTGTTTGTTTGTTGTACATTTTGTTGTGTGTTGGTTGGTTGATTGTTGGTTTTCTTGGGAGCACTTAGGACTACTTTAGCATCAACGACACCATCATTGGTTACATTCTTGTTCTTAGCTCATATGTGGGGAATGTCATTAGAATTGGTAGATGGGTAGTTGTATTTATATGCTTGTGTGCTTTCTTGTATGATTAGGGATCTCTCGATGTTGAGGGCCCTAGGGATAAGCTCATCAGAGGATGTGATACATTGTATTTTTAATTAAAAGGATAGGTTTGTGTCTACATTGACAATGATGATTCCTACTTGTTTCTCCTCAAGAATAGGCCATTTGCTCTTGTTAGCTCTCTCCCTCCACTATTGTAGGAAATTTGTGAAGGATTCACCTTTGTTTTTATTTAGGGTATAAAAATCTTCCAAACTTACATCCATGTCCATGTTGAAAGAGAAATTATCTATGAACTGATCGATTATCTATTGGAAGTTTTGAATTTCCAAAGGTAATTGTGAGAACCAATCTATCACTAGGCCTCCCAAACTATGTGGGAAAAGGTGCATTAACTAGGAATCATGGTAAGAAACTTCCATACATGATACATGAATCTCTTTGATATGATCAAGTGGATTTTCCTACCCTCTATATTTATCAAATTTTGGGACTTCAAATCTAGGTTGGAAAGGTATCACACGATGTTCCTATCAAAGGAGTATGGACACAAGTTTTGTTGTGCATGTGGTTTATTTGTTTTTATCATTTGAATGTTTTGGATTTGTTGTGTGAGTGCCTTGATTTGTGATGAAAAATCATCTTGAGGATTTGGTGGAGGATCATATGTGGTATACTGTGGGATGGTAGATGAGTTGTAGATGGGATTTTGATATGGGGAGTGTTGTATGGTGTGTAAGGTGGATTTTTATATTGTGAAGGTGATGGTGATAGTGGTGGAGGTGTGTATGCTCCTTGTGCATTTGGATTGATTATGTTTTGTTGTATGTTGGTGTATTTTTGTGGATTGTAGTAGAATCCCTATTGTTTTTTTTTTGTTGTTTTTGTACAAGCACTTGTTGTTGTTGGGTGTATTGTTGTGCTAGCAATGCTTTTTTTGGGATTTTTGTTGTTGGTGTGTGATAAATGCTTGTTGTTGGGCTTGTTATTGTTATTGTTGTTGCACAATCAATGCCTATTGTTAAGCTTCATGTTGTTGTAAGGCTTGTCCTTGAGCTTGTTGTGCTTGCAATTCTTTTTGTTGGACTTGTTGTTGCAACACTTGTTGTTGGGATTGTTGTTGTTGCAATGCTTGTTGATAGGATTTTTTTTTGTTGCAAAGTTTTTTTTGGGCGTGTTGTGCTTGCAACATAGAAGTGTTTTCATTTTTGGGTATGTGAGGTGTATTTTGAGGGACCATGGTGGGAGTGAGTTGTGGGTTGATTTGATGGTGAGGTGGTTGTTGTGTGATAATATTTTGAGGTTTGTTTTGACTATCATTTCTTGTAAAATTGTCTATTGGGTGGAGGAATGTAGGTACAAGATCCCATTTTATTTGCATTGCTTGGGGGACCAATGGTTGAGATGATGGTGTCATTTCGCCTTGCGATATCAATGGCATGCTTTGGATTATTTGGTTGAAAGGGTTCCCTTAATTTTTATGATGTCGAGGGTTCACTTGGTGTGTTTGATTTGGGGCCAAGGTATTACCTTGGTTGATGGAATTTGTGACCAATGGGTTTCCTTGATTTAGATTCGTGATAAGTGGGTTTGATGTGTTTTGTGGGTTGGATTGAGTGTCTTGTGGTAGCAATTGATTTTATGGGTCAATTGGGTGGTTGGATGAAGATGTCCCTTGTTGTGTTAAGGGTTGACCTTGGATGATGGTTTTAACTTGCCCCTGGTGTTCCACTTGGCATACTTGGATCACATTACTTTGTGTAATCTTAGGCATACTTTGGGTACTTGTGGTGGTGGAAGAGGATGGTTTGCATGAAAATTTGAGGTCGTTGTTGTGTTATGGAATGTAAGTGGTACGTTTAGATGTAAAGGGTGTTCAAGAATGGTGGTGGGAGAATGTAATGGGGCACCAAATTTTGGTGTCCAATTTATGTTTTGGGGAAGATTGGTGTCTTGTGTACCCAAAAGTGTGTTGCCTCCTAAATTGGGAGTGAGACCAGGGCTGGTCGCAAGTCATGTTGCAATACTAGTTGTCAAAGGTTGACTTGGTATGTGCGATGGGGTTGGTTGAATGATGTATAATTGAGTCAAACCTTGTGCTAAGGGTTGTTTGATGGAAGTTTGAGGAATTGAAGCCACATCTATTAAGGTTTTCTCCCTAATTGTGTTCACGTCAAATGTTGAAGGGAGTTCAGCCCCTTCTTTTGCTAAAGAAAAAAATTATTTTGTAGGGTTCATCTTCATCAAAGCATTGATGATATGGTTTTCTTTAGGATCTTGTTGGTATTCGAGAAATTCCTCTGCGGTGAGCTCAAGTGGGTTTTTTGTGACATATTCTACCTCATACCCAATGTTTATCGAGTTTTGTGGTTGTTGTGATGGGGTAGTAGGATCAAATTCTTGTTGGGTGGTATCACTTGTGGTAAATTTAGTTTTGGTTTGTTCCATTTTTTTCTTGTGTTGTGATCTCATTGTTACCATAAATTGTGGATAACCTACAGGAGAGGTGTGTTGATATTTATATTGTTGGTACTCTCTAGTTGACTCAATTTTTTATAAAAGTGACCCTCTAAGATGTTTTTTGACTAATGATGGGAGTGGATGATGAAAGGGGTGAGTGATATGGATGATGAACTTTCTAAACTTTGGACAACACTTTAGACTTAAAGGTTTAATGTTTTGATGTTTTGGATAAAAGGTTCTAATGAACTTGTAAATCTAAAGGTAGACTTATGACCTTTAAGATAGACTTGTTCAAAAGGATGATGAATAACTCAACTAAGTGTATGTAAAAGGATTCATTTACACACATATAAATAATTTAGGGGATTTATTTGAGGATAGCCTAAGTCTAGAATGTTGATGTGTCCAAAGTTTCAAAGTTGTTTGTGAGGTGGGATGTCAAATGTGTAAAGATGGATGGGATAATTGATCCTAATATTTTAAGAGAGAATTTGTTTACAAGACCAAGGTAGTGAAAAGGATGCTTTACCCCTAAAGTGATAAACTTGAGAACTCAATGTTTGGTTGGTAGAACTTTGATTCAATGTTTGACAATACATTTCCTTGTTTCACTTTGTTGCTTGGAAGTTTGGATGGTTTGAAAATAAGCCCAATTTGTGGTGTGTTCAATTTGAGTTAAGATTTGATTAGTGAGATTGATTTATTACCACATCAATATGTATTAATTAAGTTCAAACTAAAATGTCTATGACTAAGAAATTTTCATTCCACAAAGTACAATATGTGAAAATCAAGAGGCTAAAGCCATAGTCTCCTATTTTTACTTTGGAATGTGTGAATTGAGATATAAGCCCAAATATTTAGAAGCCTCTAAAGAAATATCCTTAGGGACAAGCAAAAATATAGGGCTTTTAAAATGTATTCACACTAAGTCCAAAGGGTTTAAAATTTGAAGAACATGTCATTGTTTGTTTGAATTGTTTTGAAACCAAGCAATGTGTCAAACTGACTCAACAAGAACAAGCATTAACAACACTAAAGACTAGGTACATATTTCTTTGTAGGTATACCTCATCCCCTAAGGAATGATGTAATTTGTGAAGATGGAGTGGAAAAATAGGCTATGTCAAGGAAATGTACCATCTTGACATGCCAAGCAAAAGAGTCCCTTCCCTATTTGCTTTATTGCCTCAATGAAAAACAAAACATGGTAAGTAACTTCTAGGTGTTGTGCACCTCCCATGCACTACTTCAAAGTATGTTTCAAAAAACAAGAATAGGTTGCTAAGAAAAAGTGTTTAATGACATCTTTGAACATAGGGGGTATAAACCATATGTAAGCTACTTAAATATTTAGCCATTCTTGCCCGACCCATTACATTCAGATGAGGATGAGGCACTATCATGTTACCATACCCCCATTATAAGCTACTTTCTTTCTATTTCACAAACTTTATATAGCCATCCAGTAAACGGTGTTTTAGAGTCACTTATATGAGTTCTCTATTGTGGGATGTATCTCATTAGTAGGCCCATATCTAAAAGAAATAAGAAAATGCTATTTCTCTTTACCCAAGATCACATGAAGTGCAAGGGGAGAGGATACATAGCAAGTTCTTGGGGTGACCAAAAAATTTTGTGAACTTGGAGTGTTTCTCTTCACCCAAGATCGCATGAAGTGCAAGGTGAATGGATACGTGCACTAGAAGTTCACACAAGCACGAAAAGCATGAAATTCACTCATTATTTTTAAATACTTAAAGGAAATGATGAATTCATTTTAAAAGTGAAAACATAAAGTATGAGTTTGTTTTTGTTCAATTTTAAACCAACATTGCAATGGTGAAGACGTATGGGTTCAATTTTATCCAACTTTGAAAGATTATAGAATTGTAGATTTTAAAACCCAATTGAAAGCTAGTTGTCCTAAAATATGAAATAAAGCAGCATATGATGGGTTATATCATCCCATAAGTGTTTAAAACAATTTTACAATATAGATCAAGTGATAATATGCTTCTTTACTTCAAGATTTTGCTCCTTCTCAAATCTGCAAAATTAGTTAGCCTCACAGGAATAACCAGAAGTTAGTAAATGATCAGAGAGTGAATTAAATTGAAAAATTAATGTAGAAATTAAAATACAGCTCTTTTTTTTACCATGGAAAAGTGTTGTTGGGTCACAAAAGGTCCTCTTTGTCAGACAACAAAAGCATCATTGTAATGAAAAAGTGTCACTTTGGTGAAAAGCAAAAGTGCCTCTCTATTGTACCTATCAAAAAACTAGTGAGGTCAAAAGAGTCACAATATCAAAACTGACCCTCTATTAGAAAAAATAAAAGCGGTTCCATAAATCAAAAGCATTGATGTATTTCAAAAGTATCGTTGTTCTTCAAAAGTGTCTCTCTGGTTAAAAGCTAAAGGGGCTCCCTTCCTGTAACCTTCAAAACATGGGGAACTCCAGGAAAATTTATCAAATTTAGTTAGTTATGCTCCTTCTAGTGCCAAAATGTTACTATAATCATAACGTGAGGTAAATACACCATATCCGATATATTCTGAGCAATACTTAACCAATTAAGCTAGATAATCCCAATGAAATACTTGAAAACCATTAAGGAATCCATTAAATAAAAAAAATAAAAAATGAATAATATAAACCTATTCTAATGCCTCAAACCTCATCCCATTGGCAGATTGGTGCTGCATTGATGTGGAATGTCAACCCTTTCAAAATCCCTTAGATTGAAACAAGCTTAGTTTGATGGATTGATGAATGATAATGAAGATTTGACCCACAATGGATAAAAAATCTCAAATGAATGCTAATGAATGAAAGTATGAATGCATTTCAACAACATAACTTTTCTCAAATGATTATGGATCATTTTATCATAGAGATGAGGTGTATTTATAGGAGAAAATGGAAAATCAATGACTAAGATTGATTTGATCAATCAAGGGATGAGAATCCATGGGAGGTGAAGGCATGGATCAAGGATTCTCATCAATGGATGTGAACTCAAGTTGACATGGATCAAGGAGTTAATCAATTCCTCTCATTGAATCAAAGAAGCACACTTCTAAAGTTGTTAGGAAGTTTGTTAGGAATTTGTTACAAAGGAATATTCCATTTTTGAGTTCAAATGGAGGAATATTCCCTTGCAAGTGGGAGGGTGAGGGAAAATAAGAACTAGATAATAAAGAAAAGTTTTAATTGTGCAAGTTGAGTGAAAATAGGATGCTCATTAAATAATTTATTTGTTTAATGAAAGAGGGTAAAATGATAGTTAATTAAATAATTAAGATTATTTAATTAAATGAGAGGAAATAAGTGATTTAATCAAATAATTCACATTATCTGATTAAATAAGAAGGCAATCAGTGTGAAAGGGGGTAAATTAGCCAAATAATAATGATCATTTGATTAATAGGAGAAATTGATGCATTAAATTAAACAACTAGGATCATTTAATTAAATAGTCAAAAAGGAGGTGAATTTAGGATAAATCGATGTTAGTAATCAAATTCAAGTGTGCAATATTAGTCGGGACAATTTTAAGTGTCTACATTATGTAATTGGATCCTTACAAATAAACTTACACATGTGCACCTTTGGTAGTAGGTTTTGAGATCTAAAATTAGTTTTAGAGGTAGATTTAATTTTGTGTTTTTCATCTTTAGATCTAATTCAAACCCAAACTAATCATTTCCTATAGTAGAACTATCTTCTTCTCAAGTCATGTAAATTCACCTATAGAAAATCCTTAGTTCATGAGAGAGGTTAATTATGAGAGTATTGCATTAATATATTCTTTATGAGTTATTAATACCAATATTTATTTATTAAAGCTATTGATTGCTTCATCTATAAAAGACTAAAAATCCTTGGAATTGATATCCTTTATTAATTTTTCATCCTCTAAAGATACTTCCTAAGTGTGTAGATTCCTTCTATTGTCTCTTATTAAAGCCCTAGCCATGATGTAAAAACTATTTTTTCATAATAAGAATCAAAATAAATTAAAATTTGTAGTACAATTTACTTGAATATAGATCTCACTTGTGTGAAAAACATTCCAAAAACTGACTATTTTGTATCCTTGGAATGAAATTTAATAAAAAAATTAGTTTCATAATACCTTATTCAGAACAACTCTAAATAAAATCTCATTCTAATTTTTACTACTTCAATGTTTCTCGGTTAACCCTCCAAAATTTAGATTTTTTTGACAAATTAATAAAGATGTGTGCTTCATAATCTAACGTCCTAAAATAAAAATTAAAAATGTCTTTCTTATTTTCTTTGATATTGCTTGTAATGAAATAACATGCACAAGAGATGAATAAAATAAGAAATATGATTCAAAAAATTTCTAATAATAGATCAATTTGAGGAGGAAAGCCTTCAAGAGACTTCAATAACATAATTGATTGATAAATTAATAGACACCACCTCCTATATAAACATCATTAAATATTATTACTACTCCAATGTCAATGAATCCAACCTAGTATACTATAATTATACTTTAGACTCATAAATGATTGACGTACAATTTATGCTAGCTACATGTTGAAGCCATAGATTAAGAACATAATACAATCTGTCTTTTAGATGTTTATATTCCTTCATTATTTTATTTTATATTTACTCATACCTTTCTTTTTAACTATCCACATTAAATCTGTCTTTTAGATGTTTATATTCCTTCATTATTTTATTTTATATTTACTCATACCTTTCTTTTTAACTATCCACTAATGTGGTTCTTTCTTGTTGGCCTAGGAAAAAATAGTCATGTATTAGGGGAGACAACTTTTCACTAGAGCATTGGATTGAGACAAATTATTTTCGTAGACTTTTCTAAAATTTAATAATTTTTGATATCATGATTTTAAATGAGAATCTATCATTAAAAAAATATATTGAAGTTTAGTGTAACATTTTTAATTATAATTTGGGGTTTTAAGAATCAAAGTAATTTGTGTTTTTTTTTTATGTATTTCAAGTAGTTAATGAAAAGAGAGCAATAAATGTATGTAATTTGATATTTTTTTCTCTTTAAAATATTAATTTTAAAATAAATTTTGAACTAAATTAATTAGTTAAAAATATGTGTAATGTCTTTCATAAGTCTATTATGCATTTAAATATTTCATCAATTAAGGAAAATAATTGTTGCATAGTATATTTGGATATATTGATTATTATGAGAATTTATTCTAATTAAATGATTAATTTATTTATATATATATTTCATAAAAAATAATTTATGTTAGAAAAATGGTATCAAATGTTGATGGTTCTTTTCTCTATAATAAATCTTTCATCAAATATAATCACTTGTTTTATAATATATTTAATAACAAGAATATATTTCTTATGAAATTTATTATTATAGACATATGTGGATTTAAAATTTAAATGACAACTCTTTAATTCCACTTGCACATTTTTTAATATTTAAAAAGAAATCTAAATCTTTATTCTTTTTTTAGCTAGACGATAGGTTCCCCATTTTGATATAACATAACCAACCATCTAATGAAAGATAATTATACAAGGAAAATAAAGAACACTTCCAAACTTGGTAAATGAAGTGTTAATTCCACTTCAATATGGATAAAACTAAATTTTAATTCATGTGTATAAAGCCCCATAATGAAATAATGAAATTTACAATTATGTTGAGTATTTCAAATTCATTTAATATACAATAATTATAAAATATAATTATATCATATAAATATTATTTTGGAAGAAAGACTACATTTAACTTTCACGTCATGTTTTCCTATATACTTCTTACAAAAATTTTAATGAAATATTTTGAAATCTAAAAAAGTCGTCATTTATAAAGTATTTAATATTTTCAAATAATATAACAATAATTATATACGATAATCTATTTGTTGATATAAATGATTATATTATTTTCCAATCTCTAGAACATTTAGGCGTCTAGTAAACTTTTTTCACATGGCCTCTTGCCTGCAATAGGATGATTTAGCCAATCGAACTAAACCCCTCGCTCACATTTGAAAGATATTAAATAAACCATCACCTTTCTTATTATTAACATGGATAAGATAAAAGATTTCACATCCTTAAATCTTATGAAATTAATTTTTAAGTAAATATGTTTATTAAATCTGATTTTTCCATATAATTGATGAATAACCATAAACTATACCCAAACAAAAATATATATTAATTTACACTTATATCTATAATAAAAGTAGATTAGAATTAAAGTATATTAGCATATTTTAAAATTTTTATCATTATTCTAAGATAGATACATATTCGCCCTTGGCTTTTTATACATTTGTCAATATTATGAGCCACTCTCTTATCTTTTCCCGGGTATCAACATCTAACAATGTGGTAGCATATTTTAATTAAAAGTGAGATGGTAATGTTTCTCGTTGTGGTACTTTAAATAAAAGTGGGAAAAATGCTTGCCGTTTTCTCTTTAGATTTATGCTTATTGATAGGTACTAACTATGTAAGAACAAAGCTTTAAAAATGTCCAATAAGGGAAAGTATTTGATTTCAATATAATGTATTTAATTCGAGCAACTAACTTACTTAACAAAGCTAATCCCTTTGAAACTCCCTCTTTTTCATCATAATTTGATTCTTCTTTGACTACTTCTTTCACTTTCATTTGGCTTTAAAAAATGCCTTGGAGTGTGATTAAATCAAAGTATATGACTGATGGGACTTCTCCAACATTTAGTCATCCATCAAAAACTATGGAAAATAGAAACTATGGGGACATATATATATTAATTATTATTTAATTGTGGACATGAAAATAAGGGACTAAATATCATTTAATACATGTCTAAATCGCACATTTGAATCACAAATAGGATGAGAATAAAGAGTAGATGTTCAATGGCATTTCAACAAATATATAATATATAAGTGGAGTGATGTCATTAGGACACACGTGTAGGTTTTAAATGCTCATATAAGGGATGTCATTGATAACTTTATTATTTTTGTCATCTTTTGTTTCAAAGTGCTATCCACTCAAAACTTTTTCCCATCCACTCCACTAGAGATTCATACAACTTTATAACACTACTCTTATAGGACATACCTTGTTCTTAGGCTTTTTGTTTTACACCACTTTGTTTGGGTCTTTTAGGTAAATTATCTTGAGAATTGAATCTTGTGGTTCAGTAATTATTATGTTCTTCCATTATAGGGGGTTTTTGATTGTTTCATTTTTAATTTTTTTTATTGAATTATGATAAATAGTACAAATAGTTGTTATTTAACATCTTCAAAATTATGTAGTATTCATATGGTTATATAACTAGTATACTAAATAGAGAAAATAACAAAAGGGAATATAGGGAATATAATAAATAGGGGAGTGAAACTATTAATAAATTATATAATTAATAGAAAGTTGGAGACAATGTGTAGTTGAAGAAGTGTAAAAATGGATTTTTATTATAAGTTGTTCAATAAAGTCATTCCTTCAAAATCCTTGAGCTAGAAGTGGAAACCTATATTAAACTTGATTTTCCTTAGAAGGAGTTTGTATCTCTTGAAGAGACACTAATATAAATATGGAGAAGAAAAAATAAAAATTAAACCAATTGTACGCTAAACAACTCCCTCATGAAGATAGCTTTCAGAAGTGTTTTGAACTCCCTCTATACTCTAAAGCTATGCAAGAAGGTTGTGAATGGTATCCACCAAATTGGCATTAGCTCTCAAATGGTCTTGAAGAGTAAATGAGAGATTAGCAACTTGAGGAGCCATGCTAGATAAAACCATCTAAATCTTGATTTGGTGAGGATAAAGTGTGTTAGACTAAACAATCAAGTAGAAAAAGACTTTAAAATAAAATTGAGGATCACATGTCTACAATTTTGGGTGATGAGATTATGAGAGGTATAGGTCCCTAAGAGAGTAGATTTCCATGACCATGCATGTGGGAAGAGAGTAGGAAGGCTAGGGAAGAGAGAAACTCACATGCTTCTAGCATAATGGAAAAACTAGAAATCATATTTGATGGGT
This sequence comes from Sequoia sempervirens, assembly GCA_007258455.2. Classification (NCBI taxonomy): domain Eukaryota; kingdom Viridiplantae; phylum Streptophyta; class Pinopsida; order Cupressales; family Cupressaceae; genus Sequoia; species Sequoia sempervirens. The sequence goes on from VDFB02109042.1 coordinate 60,819,044, forward strand.
TCCATTTTGGAAAGATAAGGACAAGATTAGGGAGGGAAAATGAATTTTAGGTGAGTGTCAATGGGAGTTTCAGTGTAGGATCTTCCAATCCATAAGTTGGAACTATATGTTGTGTGGTTACACAATATGCCCCAAGTTACCTATAGTAGCATGGGGACCCCAAGTTTAAAATACCCCTTCAATGAAATAAAGGTGCAAAGTTAAGGAGGCATAAAATCCATATAAATCAACTCTTGAAACCCAAAGCCCGAAAGGGCTAAGATAGTGTCACCTAGCAAAAAATCTTATGGCTAAATGAAGTATTTCAGAAAAAGTTTGATTGTACCGAAGTCGAGTGTCTAGATTGCATAGGACTAAGTACCAAGGCATCACGTAGGGGGTCCACTAATGAAGGGGTAATTATAGAAATTTGTGTATCCAGGAATATAATTTAGTAGGGTACGAATCAACAATGGCATTAAAATCATGGGTGTATAGGCCGAGATTTGATAACTTAATCAATTGAAGCATGTCAGTTACTAGCATTGGATAATAGTACTGGCCAAAGGGTCAAGTAATTGGGATTCAAAAACTAATAGCAAAGGAAATTCTTGATATTTCCTCGTAAGATCCTTGATTTTTGAAATTCCTCATGAAGTGTAAGTCCTTGAAAACTTGTAAAACTTGAAAACCTAAAAAGGTTAAGTAAATCATTATTATAACTATAAACATGCTTGGTGAAAAGATTGGGTGGATTAACACAAGTTTTAATAATGATTTATTCTAATGAATTGATTGAATGCATATTATTTTACCTACGATGCAATGCCATATGATGTACATAGGTCCTTAAAGATGGCGAGTTATGGAACAGGATGTGGGTGCCTGAGAGAGTTAATTCTCATGGGAAACAATGAAGAGAGAAAGGGTAAGAGAGTTATGGTAACAAGTATGAAACTTGATTCAATAAGCTTGAAAAAGAAATGATTGAGGAGCAAATAGTGGGAAATTGAAAGAAAAGAGGAGCTAGGTTTTTAGATGGCTAGCAGAACCAAAGGATTTTCTTGACTTCCACTTGTGGGAATTTTTACCAAAAGTGAAACTCATCATCAAAATCAATAATTTTGAAAGGAAAAGGTTGGAGTGTTGTTCCTATATTTTTTGAAGGCTAAAGGAACTTGATGATTCTTTATCTAGTATTTCAAGCATTGGAAGGTCATTAATGAAATTCAAAGTGTGAAATTTGATTGTATCTTTAGGGACTACAAAAAATATTTGCTAAAGTGCCACCTGTGCTCTTGTGCCACTTGTTATATTTTGATTGGCTTGTTCTTTTTAAGCCATGCGATTTTGTAGCTGACTATTGCCCTGTGTTCTATAATAGGCAAGGAGTTGTTCTTTCTTAGGGAGTATAATTTAATAAATCGATTAGACTTAAAGTTGGAAAATCACCAATTTTATGTTTATGTCATATTTTATGTTCAATTCCAGCATAAAAACTTGTATTTACAGTAGATATTTTTAATACTGAAGCAATTTGAAGGTTATTCCAAATTATAAATCTTGCATAATTGTATGTTGTTTACTCTTATCCGAAGAGTCAATTTACTGCACCAGATTTGGTTTACATTTTGATGTTATTTTGGTGGTGAACGATTCTTTTATTCAAACTTTATGCATTATTTTGTATGTAGCTGTGAAGTAATTTGGTGAAGTACAAAATAGTTGATGTTTTGGTTTATATATTTCTCTGTAAATGTGTGGATAATAACCAAGAGTCATTAATTTCTTAGGCCCTTTTCTTTTAATTCTAACCTTCTTGTATTTTTTCTTTGATTAATGAAGAATGAAAGGTAACACATGTTCTACTTGTTGAAATATTTATATTATTGGATTGTTTAAAGTTAAAAGATTTGTTAAAACCAATAGGCCCCTTATGTTTAACACCAATTGCACAACGAACCCTAAGTGAACCTAGTGAGTCAAGACCTAACATTCTTGAGCCTTGGGATAGTTAAGATTCCCTTTAACCAAGAAATCTAGTGATTCTTTCAAGAAAGATAGTCTCTCTTGTTTGAGTAGCAAGAATTTATCTACATGTTGTGCATATAACAACCACACCAATAGAATTGATTCTAGAAGGAGGGCCTTGCTAGAAAAATGACAAATTATACCTTTGAAAATAAGAGTCCTAGAGTTAAAATAAGCCTTAGAGAGAATTATCATGATATAGATATTTCAATTTTTTAGAAAACCTTAAACAAAAGACTCTATCCTAAAAGCTTGCTTAATTTTGGATGGAAAGAAAGATGTAGGATTCATGACACAAGAGAACATAGTGAGATTAACTATACAATTTTCCTAATGAGGATGAGCTTGGATGTTAGCAAAGTAATCTCCTTAACTGAAACATTCTTGTGTAGGAAAAGAGTCAAGGATTTTTCAAGGCTTACTTCAGTCAGGGAAGAATTAAGGAGGCCTAGTAAATTTTTTGTTAATACAGTTCCAAAGGTTAATGAATTTAAATTTTGTAAGTATATAGATTTAAGGTTTCAAGTGGAAGCTAAGGAAAATCTACAAGAAAAGGAGTGGGACACAATAATATCTCAAATACCTTGAGAAGAGAAAAAATGAATAAGAAATTGCTAAGGCATGCCAAATTAAGATGAATATCTAAAGAACCCTAAATTTTTGAATATGATGACACAACAAGGACATTCATAATTATGTTTAAAAATAGAAGTCTTTCATTATTTGATATTACAATCAAAATATCAATCCTTTACTTTCCTAATTCAAAATAATCTCAATATTAATTTTCAAAAAGAAAGAAATGAAGAAGTTTCCTTTAATAATATACTAATTGAGGTTTGGTTTGATGATAAGAAAGGCGAAAACATGTGCATGAAGTAATCACTCAGAGCGAAAGAAGATCGCTCAATAGTGAACATTCAAATCTAGAAAGAAAAGCATATTCCTAAAATTCATGATAAGGAATTATATCAAAATTTAGAATTCAATGATGATAAACGTCACTCGGAACCAATGAAAATTCAAGTTGTTTCTATCCACCTTGTAGAAATAATTAAGAAATACGTGTTTAATTACACACACATTTATTTCAAGAATAGAAAATTGATGTGTATTTGGAAGGTTGTCCATGATAGTTTAATCAAAAAACAAGTATCAAAATTCAAGGACAAATCTGCTAAATTCAAAACCAAAAGTGTGGTGGAATTAGTCTGTGAAAAAGAAATACTTCTTATCATAACTAATTATGCCCTAATTAGAATCATTTGCTATAATTTATCAAGTTTTAGGTTTAGTGTTAGCATAGGGTTTAGTCTCGTTTAATAGGACTATAAATACTATGGTTAGGGTAGGTAACAATGGTGTCCTCCTCGCTTATGTCTAAATCCCCCATTTCAAAGGGCTTAATTACACACTTGCAAAATCAACATATTAGAAACTAATGCTTTAAACTTAATTTTTTTAAAAATTACATCATATAATGAGAGGAAAAGGGAAATATTGAGCACTTGAAAACTTATCATTAATCATATTCACAAATACATTCTGTATACATTAGTGATAGATCAAAATTTCACGCATAAACGTTAAGATTTCACAAAACAAGGAGCCAAAAACCCACCATAGCATACAACTAGTTGATCTTTCACGCTTCATCAAGAAAGATTAGGTACCCTAGGTGTGCATTGTGCTAGTGTTCATCAAGGTCAACAGTGAGAAGATTACCAACCAAGGGAGGCATAGGCACCATTGCTCCATTGTTGAGATAGCAGGGGATGTTCCTTGTAGTTGGGATTCCAACCTCAGGTTGTGTAGTGGCTAAAATATAGTCTAGACTATGCAAGTAATCAAGACTAACCATTAGGGTTTTAATGTCGAGGACCTCCTCCTGAGATATTTCAATGTCTAGAAGGGAGGCTACAAAGCATGAGGATGGGTCAAAATTTAAACTATAATGCTCATTGTGGTCCATAAAGTCATCGCCGAGCACCATGCGTAGAGCCACCCGAGTCATGCAAGTTCAAATGAAGAAAACCTTTCTCAGTATCTAAATCGTAATTCGACCAAGGAAATTTTGCAAGGTGTGCACTCTTGGTCTCCTTGTGTTATGCAACACAATGCTTGGGTTTGTGACATGACTTAACTACCTATTGTGGATTCATTAACTTTGACAGTTGTATCAGGTATTAACAAGTCAATCTTTTGGTGCAACAACAACCATCTTTGCAACAATTAGTATCAGAGCATGGATCATGGGTTCAAACCCCTCACTTGCACTAGGAAGGATTGTTGCAAGGTATGTTCCCTTAGTCTCCTTGTGTTATACAACACAATCCTTGATTTCGTGACATGGCTTAACTACCTCTCATGGATTCATTAACTCTGGTAGTTGTATTGGGCATTAACAAGTTGATCTTTTGGTGCAATGGAAATCGTCTTTGCAATAGGAAGGAATATTGTCTCCTCGAGATGGTCAAGAAAATAGGAGTATCCATGAGGCCAGGTTTATTAAATTAGCGAGGTATTTTAATTAAGTACATGATATTCAAATTTATAGAGAAAAATATAGGGTAAAGGGTGGTATATTCACATTTAATGCGGGAATGTTTAAAATCTGTCAGTGAATTCTAGGGTGGCATTAATCTCTCTTTCCAAATCAAGAAATGATAATTGATTTAAATTTCACTTAAGTTTATGCAAAATTAAGGATGAAGTGCACATGTAGAAATTAATTTACATACTGAGAATTGTACCACTATGATACAAATTCCTTACCCAAGATCAAGTGATGTCAGGTAAACATAGAAGTGTACATCTCAGGATCATGTTCAAATAAATGCAATGTAAAGTACAACTAATCTCACAAAGTTTAAGGCATCATAATAAGGATGTGGGAAAACGTGAGAATTAAGTAAAGGTAAAATAATAATTAAGCTAGATCTTAGTGGGTTGAGAATTGGATTATATGGAAGGAAAATGCATTTTGATGATTTCACAAGGAATTAATTAAAAATGGAATTAGTTCATTTATAGCCCAAGATCTTCCTAAGTGAATTGATTTCAATCCATGAAAAAAGAAAAAGTCACTTAGTAAGGTGGTGATCAATGAGGTTAAATTTTAAAATGACGGGAATATGGCTCTATGGTAGGATAAAAGTTTTAATTATTATCTAGGATATATTGCCATATTTATTCTCAAATTTAGTATAACCCTTATAAAATTTCGTAAAGAATGGCATGTTTCAAAAAATTAAGAAATTCTTTGGGAATTAATGGAAGGACAATGGATCTTTGTATCAAGTGAAAAATCAAAAGATTTTCCTTTGATACCACTATGGTTCCCAACCTAAATAGCAAACTTAAATGCCAAAAAGTTAAGTAAAAGAGCTTACAAAGAAATATCAAAAGGAAAATAAATAAAAAATTGAATATCAAAAGAGAAATCAACTCTTTAGGTGACCCAAATATCTCTATTAGGGCTATAGATGCTTGGCTAGCAGTGGAGCTATTTTTGGAGGGAATCATAAAGATAACTTTGTTGGGGCTATGGGAACTTGAATCGCAGTAAGGAAATATCCAAGGTTGGCTTAGAAGGTTAAAACAAACTATGTGTCTTGATGCAAATACCCCAAGTTTTTATCCATTAATCTTTAAAGATGGGGAAATCAATCAAAACACACACTCATATTCTTTGAGAATTTTTATAGTTCATATACTAATAGTGGAATGAACTTGATAAATTTTCTTGGAAAATAATTATAAGCTTTGGTTTAATATTGTAGACACCTAAAAATGTCCTGAGCCTATCACACATCGAGATTTCACATATTAACACCATTTCTCTCCTAATTCACTTATTTTCCTCTATTTAATTAAATAATGTCAATTATTTAGTTAAACTCACCATTTTCTCCTATTAATCAATAATTAATTTTATTTGATTAATTCATCATCCTTTATCACTAATTTTCTTCTCATTTGATTAAGGTAAATCATTAATTAAATGTCATAAATCCTATTTGATTAAATAATTCTTAAATTGTTTAGTTGAAGTTTCAAATTCCTCCACTTGCACATTTAAATCATTTCCTAAATTATTTAATTGGTTAATTTCATCTAATCATTCAAAGAATATTCTCATGGAATATTCTCTTTTCAAATTCAAATTTCTCCCTCCACATAGAAATATCTCCCACATGCTTCCTAAAATCAAGGGATTTGTTATTATCTCAAGCATTTTGGACCTTTGATTAAAATCCTTGATCCATGTCTTTATGCATTATCAACCCTTGATCCCATATTTGATCCATGTCTTCATATCTCATCCATTTTCATCCATTGATTATCAAATTAAATCCTAACCATTGATTCACTTCAAAAATCTATAAATAATCCTCAGTTTACATGAGATATCATTCACAAACATGTAGAGAATCCTTACTCTACTGAAATTCATACTCACTTCCTGAGATTTTGAGTATTTTGTGGAACACCATTAGCATATTTCACCAATATTTTGCATCACCCTCACAATGGATAAGGTAGTTTAAGAAATTCAACATATAACCTTCACTCAATTGCACTCAATCCACAATGGGATTGTTGGTTTGCAATCTTAGTTTAGTTTCATTTTTCTTTAATTGATGTTTAAATGATTTCAAATGAATCTTTCTTGAGTTGTAGGCATAATTTCATTAAATATGGCTTTAACTTGATCAATTATATTTTTTTCAAACCATATGACATTTCGACACACCTAGTGGAACCCACATCCCTGTCTAATCAATTTTCTTTGAGTTTTGTCGATCATTGTGGGTTATAAGGGAAGTTCGACGCTTCCATTAAATCTTGATTCTTATGCATATCAAAGGTCAATGCTTTTTACAAAGATCAATGCTTCTATGACAAAGATCCACTCTTCTATTTCAAAGATCAATGATTTTACAAGTTTCTACACTTTGGTTACACAAAACAATATCTTGGTTCTTTTTTCTAATATCTTGATGATTTTGTCATATCTTGATGCTTCTATTAAAAGGAAATGCAATTATTTTTTTTAATAATGCGATTTGCTTCTATCTAGTAAAATATAAAGAGCTAGTTTAGGGTTTTATTTGATTTCAGTTAGTTTTTAGATAACCCTAACTATTCTGTCTTTTTTTTGCTAGTTTTTCATTGATTATGTTGTAGGAAACTTGGCTTGAAGAAGTTGGAATCAAACTAGTTATTTTGATCACTATGGCTTTTAATCTAGGAACATTTAAATTTTGGCACTCTTTAAAATGAGGTCATCTTTCTTTTGGATTTTAAAAATAACAACACAACTTACATCTTTCCTTTGGGTTTGAAATGAAGTCATATTTCCTTTGGGATTAAAAGGAACAATACAACTTACATTCTTTGGATTTGGTGCTTAAAATGAACCAAATATTTGATCCTTCATGCACACTTCAAATAAACTTTGTGTGTGCTTTGTATTTCATGTTTGGTAGGTTTTAGATGTGTATCCTCTCTCCTCACACCTTGTGTGAACATGGGTGAAGAGAAACATCTTTAACTTGCATTTTATTTTCTTTTTAGCTTAAGGATTTGTCTACCTATCCACTCCCGTTATGCCTAGTATGATCTTGGGTGATGAGAAATAACAACATCAATCCTTCCCTTTGTTAGTAGGAGGAATCCCTTGGGACTTCATCACCCAGGGGTTCAACCTCGAGAAACATTTTCTAGCACACTATCAAAGTGTCATTAATAGAAAAAATTTGAGGCAGCCAAAACATTTCAACAAGGTCATTTGCATCTAACATATCCTAGGGTTGAGACAACTCATCATTCAAACATTGGTCATATGTCACTTAGGTGTCTTTAGAGATTCAATCTCGAAATTAGTAAAACATTTCAATGTCAATCCAATAACCAAACTCACTTCCATATAATCCATACATCAGTTCATCATATCCTACTGGCTTCAATGACATAACAAATGTGGCTATTCCTAATCAAAATTTTGGAAAATCTTGTCACATGATAGATGTAAATCAATGTCAAAACTTACCAATCTATCAACTGAACAACCAAAGCATGAGCCTTCATCAACACAACATTAGTTCACCAAATCAACACATCCCAAACATGAACATGTCAAACATGAATATCCCAAATGCAAACATATCAAATTTGAACATGTCAAATCCACACATGGTGAATTATGGGATGGATCCATTCACACCTCAAAACATTGTTCAAAAAACATCTTAATATCCACATACACACCACCTTCAAAATCCTCAATTAATTTACCCACATCATCAACAAACTCCATCTCAATACCCATATCAACATCAATAACAACATCCACATCAACATCAATAATTACTACAAGCCTTACAATCCAACACCACCAACAAATGTGAATACACTCCTTTAGGGAATCCGATCAAGTTGGTGCTAAACAAGATAGTCCATGCTAATATTATCAATCTTCCAAAGTAATTAGGTGGTTGTGATCCTATCTTCAAATTCTCATGGTACAATGACAAGGTTTATTGTGAGTACCATAAAACAAAAGGTCATGAAACGTAAAATTGCATAAAACTCAATAACCTCATACAAAACCTCATTGATCAAGGGGAAATAACTATTGAGAATAAAATTCAAGATTCATCCACAAAAAAATACATTGATGATTCCTCTACCACACATAATGTTGACATACATCAAGAATATTTTTCAAAGCATGATCAAGATAATCCACCAATGTCTGGTAATGATCTATTTCAAGGTATTTTAACATCATTTGACCTCATGGTGGTACATGCATATTAATTCAAATAATCACATTGATGATGCTTCTACTTCACCCAATGAGAAGGTCGGCATACATCAATAATCTTTTCCAAAGCACGATAAACATCCTTCACCAATGTCTAGAAATGCTCCATTACAAGACATATTAAGATCATTCAACCTCATGGTTAAAAATATTGAAGAGATCCTTAATGCAACACTTGATTCAAATCCCCTTGAGGATCAACAAACCATTAAGCAACTATCCATACCCAATGAAGAAAATCTAAGCCAAGAGCTAGCACCCACATGTCTGCATTTTGAAGACATCGAAGATCCCTTTGTGAGCAATCGATTCTTTGAAATTGATCCATGTCAAGAGCATAATCCAAAACATATCAAAGATAACTCTGAACTTAGTCAAGATCAAGAATCTATATCACCAAAATACTATGACTTAATGAGTATCTTCCAAGCCATACAAAGTTTTCCAAAATAAGACCAAATCCATAAACCAAGTACTCTTACATGTACCCATGAGAAACATGCTTCCATGGGACATGTAGATGATCTTACAAAAAAATGGTCTCCTACTCTCAACCTCATCACTAATGATCCAAGGTCTCCTACTCTTAAAGTACAAACACATGATCAAAGCATAGAAGAAACAACAAAAGTTCATAGTGTTCATGAAGAAACTCCCTACATTGGCTTTGAATCATCAAAATCTCTTGAAGAACCATCAAAATTTGGCACATACCAAATTAAGATCAAATACATTGGGCATGAAGTTGTCCAACAATATCAAGGAAAAGGATTAGGCTTAATGGAATATGATATCTTAGAATTAGTAAAGATAGTCAACAATCCTGAGCAACAAGGTCTTCGTTAGTCAAAAATCAAGGAAATTAGTGATACTTCCATAATACTAGGGGAAACATCATCTAATGAAAATATCAACATGGGGAGCATGAAGAGGCCTTATGATAAAACTACTACCAATTCTACGACCAGTCATATCATGAATCACCATTCACACATCTTTCCACCCACTAATTGGGACCAACAAAAAGATAAAAATCTATATCAAATAAAAGAGAAAGTCATCGAAGCAAAAGAATAAACAAAGCAGAATGGACAAGAAAAATTCAGATGGATGCCAAAGAAAAATAAAGAAAATCATCCCTATCAAAGTCCATTAGTCAAAGAAACTATGGGGTAAAACCAAAAATGGAATTTGATCCATCAAAGATGTCCACCGATGCAAAAGAAAGCTTCAAAAGCAACATAAACGGTATATCAAGAAGTTGGACCTAATCAAATCTCCATATCCACCCTTCATTTCTCATCATCCCAAGTTTGGTGAATCAAATAACCAATCCACCTACATCTCATATTCCTCATAACATTCCATCAACCGCTTTGACATCCATGATATCCAAATCTCGCATTCACCGTGTCTTGGAAGTAACTCTTTATCATAAGGACCTAAGGGAACTCTATCATGATGTCCACATCTAGATGAGGTTAACTTTGGTATAAAAAAGGAATACAACAACATCTATGGGTTACACTTAAGCAATTGTACACTAATCTTCCAAATTATCTTGATCTTGACAAAAGTTCAATGTGCACTTCAAAATTTCTTATGATAAAATCTTGACATGGTCTTTATCATTGATCCCATTGACCCCATGAGGTCTCATACCCTATATCCACACACCTTCCTGATAATCCTATCACAAGATAAATATTTTGAATCCTCCACATGTTTATCCATTCATTTTCTTGATTTGTGCATTCATCAATGGTGTTCCAAACATTGCTAGACACTAGGGGTAGGCACTTGATCTTGCTTTCAAATAATTCTTTCAATCCATGTCCTATATCTCACAACATGATATCAAAATCATGATCTAGGTAACATTTCAAAAATCCAAAACATTTGAAACATGTGAAAGTCCAAAAATATTTGAAACATGTCAAAATCCAAAAAAAATTGAAACATGTCAAAATCCAAAAAAAATTGAAACATGTGAAAATAAAAAAATATTCAACTCATGTTGAAAATAAAAAATAATTCAAAATATCTCAAAATATAAAAACATCCAAATAAAGTCAGAAACTCCATAAAAAATTCTAAAACATCAAAATCAAAATATTTATTATTCATTATGTGCTAATATCCTAGTACAATAATCAAACAATGAAGCCTCTGCACAGTTACATAGGCAAGGCCATCTCCTATGAGCCCTCAAGGAATAGGTATTTCCCTCCTTAGGTCATGTTCTCTTAGTCTAACCTTGGAAAACTAAAACATTTATAAAATTTGAAAATCAAAACGTTTGGAAAATGTCATGCAAAACCCCAAACCAAACTCAAATATCTTCATAAATCCAAAACAACCTCAAAACATTGTAAAAATCTAAAACACTCATAAAATCTCAAAATACCAAAATCAGCATCAAAACGTTTCAAAAAATCAAAAACATTGAAATATTGGAAAAACAAAATCACCCATCCCATCTCATTTACACTCGCAATAAAATTGCACACATAGTAAATTGATTGTCACCTTCAACCTTTGGCAACACAAATGGAAATAGGTACAACAATCAATGAAACAAAAAAAAAAATTAATGAAAAATCTCGAGTCTTGATCATGGTAAAAAATGTCAGTTAACATTCATAGCAACAACCTATAAAATAGTTAGAATCAATCAACATCTAATAATATGTCTTACAAATACATCTTTCCTACAATAGACATCATTAGAGATCACCTAAAACAACACTCTCTAGAAAGAGATATGATAACATTGAATATTTGTACATTTTAATCTTTTCTTTTGATTCATCTTATTAGTCCATTATGATGATCTCTTGATGATGTCTAAAAAATAATTTAGAGAGAAAGTAATGGGGTATTGATCAATGCTTTTTTATTCTATTCTTGTTAGATATTATTGTAATATGACCTTGGAAAATACTTGCCTTGTGTGTGTAGGGGTAGTCTCAAGTAAAAAAATGGCTAGGACATACTTTTGTTCTTCATACCTTTTGTGTATTAGTATTTTTACTTTGATGGCTTCATTATTTCACATGATCAAACAAGGTTTTTGTATGTCAGTTATGAACAAGGATACCTCCATATATTTGCAAATTCAAAATCCATGCATTAGATATGTGACCGACAGATTAGTATGGGTTGACTACACTTGATCCATGAGGATACGAAGCATATTCGAGCCACTAAACGTCAATCCCAATAGAGATCAATCAATAAAAACTAAACTAGGAATCCATTAAAACTAACATATTAAACTATGAAAGCTTCAAAAACACCTATTCTAATCCATTGAAACTTCTTATCCTATTGGGGGAGTGGTGTCACGTTGATGTGAAATGGTGACCCTTTCCCAATCCTGTGGATAAATGAGCATGTTCCAATCAATTCTATTGAAGAGGAATCGATGAAACCGGTGATAGATGAGTGATGAAACATGATTTAAATGCTAAACTAACATGATGCAAGCTATTTTAACATGATGTATGCTAAAATGATTGATATGGGTGAGTGCAAATCTAATCTAAATGGATTTAAGCTAAAAAGATTTGAGCCCTAATTAACCAATAAGCTAAATGTATGGATCTATGTTATCATGGAATCCATTAATGGAAGCTAAGTTAATGTGCAAGTATATTAAGATAGAATGACCTGTTAAATGTGAGTGCAAGTGCAAATGATTTTAACAACATAAGTTTGTTGTTAAAAGATGGATCCATTTGTCTCCAAATAATGATCTATTTATAGGAGGAAAAATGAGAAATGAATGGTTGAGATTAAAAAGGTTAATCAATGGTCAAAAAGGGACGAAGGATGAAACATGGATCATAGATTCTCATCAATGGATGAGAATCAATGATCACATGGATAAAGGAAAGAATCAATGGCTCATATTCTTTCAAACAAACACACTTTTAACTTGCACAAGAAGTCTTGTAAGTTTGTTATGAAGGAGAATATTTTTTTTTTCAAATGAGTGAGGAAAGAGAATATTCCTTAGGATATTCTCATGGGTGAGAGAAATAGATATTTAGAAAATTAAAACAAAGTTTTAATGTGCAAAAGGGGAAGGAATATTCCATTGGATATTCCTTTTGGAGGAATGTGCAAAAGGAGGAATATTCCTTTGAAAAATTCCCTTGCAAGTGGGGGGAATTAGATTTATTAGTATTTGATAATTAAACAAAGGTTTAATTATGCAATTAGGGGAATTTCATGATATTCATTAAATAAATTGATTTAATGAAAATGGGGAAAGTGGAATGATATTTAATTAAATAACTTAGGGTTATTTAATTAAATAAGAAGACTTAGGGATTTAAATTAAATAACTTGATGTATTTAATTTAAAAGGATGAAGTGTTAGCATGGGGTGAATTAACCTGATTAGATTAATTAGGTTAATAGATGAAAATGACATAATTAATTAATTAGCTAGGCTAGTTTAATCAATTAAGTAAAAAGAGGATGGGTTTTAGGAGGAAATGATGTTAATATACCTGATTCGAGTGCACAATATCATTCAAGAAATTTTTAAGTTTCTACATTTTTCCCCTCTTTGAAGTGAGGTACCTATTACATTGGTTCAAAGATTGATGATTTTCATATTAAAAACGACTGCTTAAATAAAAAAAATAAAATTATAACTTTTGGATGCCCCATTGTTGCCCTAGCAGAAGGAATAAGCTGATCCCTTGTGCCCTCAAGAAATTGGGCGAAAATTTTGAATTTTGGGTTGATTTCTTGAAAAAGGTAAAATGTTGCCCCAGGGGTCCGAAAAGGCTCCGGGATGCAAAAAAACATGCCAAAAAATGTAAAATATGGTGTAAAATAAGCTTCACTTTGGCAAGATTGGTTAGATTGGTGAAAAAACCTAGCTACATTATTAAATTAGGGCAAAAAACCCTAATTTTTAGGCTTAAATAGGTAATGAATGGTCACTTTCAATTCATTTTTGCATTCACACCTTAGAGAATTCTTGTAGTTTGAGCTTTGACCTCTTGAAGAAATGGCACAATGAGCACTCCCTCTTCACCTTTTGGAGTGGTTTCAAGAGTACCAACGTCAAGCAGACATAGGACCCTGGGTATGTGACTTAAAAATTCTCTCAATTTTTGCTTTTAGGTGCATTTAATAGGGCACCAAAGTTAGGTCAATAGGTGTGTCGCTGTATAGCGACACTTTTGAAGAGTCAAAAGTATCGCTATTGAATTTTTAGCGATGCATGCTTTGTTTAGTGGCACACCCTAGTGTTTTAGCTCAACGACACAGTTGATTTGGGGGCCACAAGGGTAATATAGTGATGCATGGGCCTTTTAAGTTCAATGACACTAGAAAGCGGTGGGTGACACATGTAATGAATGTAAATGCACCATGATTTTTTGATTCAGTGACACAACCCAAATAATTATTTGCTATTGAACATAGCGATGCTTGTTTCCAAATTGGTGATGCACCCCTTAAATTAATATAGTGACACACCCAAAAATTAGCGATGCTATTGATTTCAGTGATACATTTGATGTTTTTGATGCAAAGTCTCAAATTTTGAGTAATTTCTCAACTGTTTTGGAAAATTGATGATGTGTGCATAATGTGTGTATGAGGATCCTCTGCCATTGATTTCACAGGAGCATCAGTCTAACCTTTTAGTAGTTGTAAGATATTTTGATGACTTGGACGTGGAGTGGCTAGGTAGACTAGGATTGGGATTTGTTGCTTTCTTGCCTGAGGTCAGGACCCATCTCGCCATAATGATTGCATTGGTCGAGAGATGGCACAACGAGACCTCATCATTTCACTTGCCTATTGGGGAGGCCACCGTTACACTTGAAGACATGTGACACATATTGCGATTTCCTATCCAAAGAGAGCACATTATTTACAAACCAGATGCTAGGAGAGATCCATGTCTCTCCCTTCTACACAGGAAGTCGGTTGTTATGATCAGATCCTAGATTGATCTATATTTTTACCATGGTTGGGTGGATACATTCAGATTGTTTGTTGCATCTTTGATTTTTGGCATCATTGCTCCAAATCGACGAGGCAAAGGTTTCAATCCCGAATGTGGCTTGGCATTGAAGGGTATGATTTGGAGAGAAATTATGTATGCCTCGGGTTCAATTCTTCTTGCTTAAATGTACCACAACATGCATGAGGTCATCTACCAAGAGTGTAGGAGCATTAGAGTAGGGGTGAATTTGCTTCACATATGGGCATATGAGAAAATTGCAATGTTGAGGCCATTGGTCATTCTAGTCAATATCCATGAGGATGAGCCTGTCATTTTCTGGTATAGGGTGTCAATGACATTGCAACACATGGGCCCCATAGGTTTACCATATTGGCATTGTGTCATTGATGCCATGAAGGTGTTCAAATGGAGGTTGTGGCTACAACATCCACAATGGTATGATGATCTACAATAGCTGGATTTTTCTAGATAGACTCAGTACATACAGGACAGAGAGCATAGAATTATTGAGTGATACCTCCCAGACCATGTTTCTCGAGAGTTTGGGGAGGTACATGATTTGCATGCAAATTATTACATTGCTATTTTTTCTAGAGCTCAAAGAGAGGTATAATGGGGAGCCCAAATTGATCCGGTTGTGGCGATCAATGATTTTACACAACTCATCCCACAGTCATGGGCATATGATCAGGGTATCCCAGATGCAAGCACCACTCTAGCCTATGATGCATGGTTTAGGTCACCTACACACCTGATAGATCTAGTGGGGGGATACCCTATAGGAAGAGGTAGGGGTAGAGGCAGAGGAAAGGCTCAAGGCTAAGATGGAGGTAGGGATGGTGGTCAAGACTAAGGATAGGATTAGGATAGGGCAGGGGCCAGGTTCCAGGTGATGGGCACTAGCAGCAGCCAGATCAAGAATAGGTTCTAGGGTGTTAAGGTGGTCATGATGGATATATTTTGAGGGTACCAATGCCTCCTCCACCTATATAGCCAGATGCATATGCTTAGGCAAAGATTCAGGCTCTCATTGTAGAGAGAGATTAGTTGCGACAATAGCTTCAAGCCATGATTGCACAATGAGATCATGAGGTTCAATTGCAGCAATAGCTGGACATGTAGCTAGCCTAGGAGATTGGGAAAATATAGTAGTTGGAGGTAGTAACCATAGCATCATAGGGAAGGACTATATTTGTGTGGTTGTATAGAGAGGCAGTCACTGAGGCAGCCTACTATTGTATGCACTATCATCATGATGTTCCTTAGGGGGTACAATAGCCTAATTTCTCACAATGGAGCAGAGCACCACCTAGATCTAAGGATCATCCATCAGTTAGGGATGAGACAAGTGACCACTAGGGCTAGCCTACTTATGTAGACACTTTTTTGATTATTTCCTAATTCTTTATGCAGATATACATTCATGGGCTCCTTTTTGATATCCTTGTGGATATTGTACTTTTGATTGATATGCAGACACTGATTTAGATATTGTATTATGAAAGTCACCATTTTTTTGATATATATATATATATATATATGAGATGATCTAGATTCAATATGTGATGTTATCTTTATTTCATGCTCATGTATGGATGCATATGATGTGATATACATTATGATTATGTATGGATGCAATGTGATAGATGCACTTCTTTTTCAGTATCTTTTTACGAAATGTTATGGGATGGATGCTATGACATGCAAATGCCATGCTTATGCAAATATTATGGATGCATTTATTTTTGTGTACTTTTCTATGCAATTTATGAGATGATGATGTATGCATATGGATATTATGAATGTTCATGATATGTATGCTTATGCAAATTTTTGTATTTATGCTATGATAATACAACGATTTAAGATGCTTAGAATAACAAACCTATATTATTCATTGTAACTGAAATGATAATGATGTTGTTGTGAAATATGTTTTTATGTATTATGATATGTTGTGATGATGTAAGATGTATGTATGCTGATGATTTATGGATGCAGGATAGATGTATTGATGATGTTTTTGTTGACTATCACGATATCGGATTAATGTGGAAAGAAGATAGAAGAATAAATAATGAATGATTTGACCATTGATTTTGAGATTGATTCAAAAAGTCCAACATGTCCATGATCCACCAAGAATTTATTAGAGATGGTGATGAGAGATGATGATGATTTTCTCATATCTTGGGATTGGGATTTTTTGTCATTCCTTATATTTTATATGACACATAGACACGATGCATCAAGGTATTGATAACCAGGATGGTGTTGTATCTAGTGTAATGGACCTTGAATCTGCAAACAAATAGGATAGTTCTTGTTCACACCTTGACATACAGAAACCTCATTGGAATGTAATTTACCAGTTTAGAATATATCAGACCAAAGCATACACAATAGTCAACAATATACTCTAAACAACTTCCCTACACTCAACTAAGTATGCACCAAGATTATTTTACAAGAATACCCACAAGCACAAAAAATGAAAGATAATGATCGATACCCCATTCCTTTCTCTCTAAATCATTTTGATAGACATCATCAAGAGGTCCTCAGAATGGGTCATTAAGATAAATCATAAGAAAAGATAAAAAACAAATAGTTAGTGTTATCTATATCTCTTCCTAGTTTAATATAGCTAAGGTGATTTTTGATACTAATGCCCATCATAGGATGGATTCATCCTAGGACTGTTGGATTCAAGCAACACTAAGAGGGGGGTGAATCAGTGTTGCGCAATTTTCAAATTTTATTAATCTGTTCTCTTTAGTACCTAAAACATTCGATCAAATGAAAGATGCATGAACATAGAACAACAAGCCACAACACCATAACACAAGGATTTTTATGTGGAAACCCAGTTAAGGGAAAAACCACGATGGAGGTTAATCCACAATTTGAGTACTCAAAATATAAGTATTTTATAAAAAAGAATGCACTTGCATTCAGGCACACTGCCTAGAGCTCATTGCTCAAAATCAGGAAGGCTCACTTCCTTACAAAAGATTTTGATTACAAAAAAAGGTTGAACTAAGTAGATAGCATCTAAAAATTCCTGATTATAGTTCCGGTTAGGCTCATAGATCATATTATGGACCTTCTGTTTGATTCTACACTTCACTCTGCTCTACCTTAATTCACTTTACAAAATCCTCTTCTGCACAAATAAAAATTGCTCAATTGCTCTCCTGATATTCACACACACATCAACGCATATCAAACTCACATACATGCACAACAAAATGAATTAACTGATCTCATATATATATATATATATATATATCTGCTACCAAGAATTCAATCGCTATATGTCAGCTCCAATGAAATAGAAAATATCTTCCATCTATCAACTAAAATCATGAACAACATTGAATGCGCATCCACCAAAATTGTCCATATCATAGTTTGGACCCAAAAAAAAAAAATCAACACAAGAATACTTTAAACAATTCTTCCTAGAACATCCACAACACCCAATATTCACTTAGTCGGCCTTCATATACTAATGAACATAAAATCAAATAACTAGATCTCCTAACTCATACACCAATTGATGTGACAACACGAAACTTGAGAATAACACATTTTAGATACCCAACGACCTTCCCAGAGATTCACAACCAAAATCAATAAACTAATAATGCAAACTACTTGACAAATTCAATCTGCAACAGGATACCCTATTCTTCATTTTGTCTTCTGGTATAGTAAAATACTATAGTGTGGACCAGATCAATGACTTAGGTTGCCATCAATGACAACACTAGAAGCCATATTCCAACAATCTCCCCCTTTGGCATTGATGGCAACACTTAGTGAAAAATGACTAAGTGTTGGCACCTACAAAACTTGAAAAAGCCAAAACTGAACAAGACTTAACAAAACTCCCCCTAAGATTGATAAGGCATTTTTCACTCCTCTCTCTCCCCCTTTGACATCAATGACAAAGATAATAAAATATTTTATTTTTCCCTTTATGCCAACAATCTCTCCTTATGAAGATATAACCAAAAAATTAAAAAATTTGATTCAAAAACTTGAAGAAATATACCTGCTAATTGAAGATAATTTTGTACTTTTCCTTCATCTTTGGAAGGAATTTCTTCCATGCTTCCACTGCAATCCTGGTGATTATGATCATGCTATTATTTTCAAATTTTTGGTTGATAATCTTGATGAGGGATTCTGGAATGGTGGAGGAATCTTCCAATACTTCTCCCTTCTTTAGTATCTCAATCAATTGTTCCAGCCTACATTTTATTATGTCATTCACTTTCCAAAAGGTGTCCACAATTCTGTTCTTGATGCTCTGAACATTTGTATGCTCTGTTTGCAATTCTTGAATCCTTTTCCTGATTACACCATCTTGATCCTGAGACATGTTAAAATTTTGACCAATATTGTTCAACTCTATTTCAATTTGTTCCAACTTCTCCTTGTACTTGTTGATTGCATGAGGCGATCGAAGACAATAGTTATAAATGTTTTTTGTGCTTATGCATTGCCTTAGCTCATTCATGTGCCTTTTTAGCTTAGTAAATGGTAATCTGTATTGCTTCTTCAAATGTAGAATCACTTCTTCTTCCTTATTTTGAGACTCAGAGTCCATAATTTCCTTGATACATTCAATCATCTCTTCTAAAAACTTATTTTGCAAACTCTCTGATTTGATATGATTGTTCACAAAATGACCACTTAGAACACTTAAGATCATGTCCTGCTCATATGAAGGTCTGATAGTCCATATGTTCACAATTTTTTGCATTCCATCTTCCTCATGGATAAGCTGCAATAACTCTTCCTTAGTTAAATCACCTTCTCCTTCACTTCCTTCTGTCATTTCCTTTTCTTGTTCCAGTTCATCTATTTCCAATTCCTTTCCAAGGGTGTCCTTAGTTTCCTTATCAGATTCCTCATCTGGTATGTCCACAATCACTTGTTCTTTCCCTTTCGCTTCAACTTTGAAGTCTTGCAAGCTGGTGGAGTACTGACAACAAGTTCCTTTGTTCTTCTCTTCTTTCTCTCCATCTCACCGAAGGAGGAACCAACTTCAAGTTCCCTTACTAGAATGGAAATACCAGTTGATCCAAACTTCCTCAACAAACCCTTAAAGAAACTTTCATACATTTGATCATAGTTTTCTAAATTTTTAGAGTATATGTAAATCTTCTTGCAAATTGGTTCACTTTCTTCCCACATTACATTGTCATTTAGGGGTAAGCAATTCAAAAAATACATTACAAGGCATATAACCAGAGTACCAAACCTGAAAGGGTAACATGTTTCCTTTGTCAATTGCACATTCTCCATCAATTGATCTTTCAACAATCCACAAAGATCAAAATCCTGATCTTCCATTATCATTTTGTGTGAAATGTAGACTGCACCTGTTGAAGTAGCACCTTCTTTGTTTCTAAAAAATATTTTGTAAGATATTCCATGCACAATGTACCTTGTCACTAGATCCTTAATTGTAGATATTATCAGTTCCCTTTGATCTCTAGTTACATCGGTTAGGGTTTTGACTTCTCTATTCCGAATTGACTTCTTCCTCGACACATCCCCAACTTTGCATAACTCAGTTACAACTGCAATTAATTCTTTCGAGATATGATAGGGTTTATATAGAGTCAGAATGTCATCATTCAATCTATTTAGAACAAACTCAACAATTTCTACATTTCCAAAATAAGGAAATTCACTCCAAATGTCCAAGCTTTTGTGTTTCTCTTCTTTCAACCATTTCAATTCATCATGTGACAAGTTTCTTTTGACTCTAATATTTTTACTACTATATTCATCTAATTTTACCAATCCTTTTATTTGTTCCATTTTCCCTTCCATAAACATGTCTCAAAAATACCAAAGAAGTTCTTCAACTGCACATCAAATTAAAATTTCTCAATATAAATAAGGTACTTGATGGATTAGGGTTTTGTTACCAAATTCTCTTCACGCATTCGAAAATCTAGTGCAGAGTGCTCTCCTTCTTCTTTTCTTTGACACAAAGTGGCAAATGAGGATATCAATTTGCATTTTATATTTCAGACACTTAAATTTTGTTGTAATAAATGCTTTTTCCCTAACTTATCCGGATACCTTGTTCTCTCAATCTATGAGAGATAACTCTTCTGTGGATCTTCAACTCAGCACAACATCCTTTCCAACTATTTCAACAACATCTATAGACCATCGGTGCAACCAATGCACTCATCCATATTCCAGTGTTAATTACCGACAGGGGGTTTGAAATATTTTCTTGACAGCTCCCCCTAGGCCAAAGGCCTAAAACTAATTTTTGGAAGAATTAGCAGAAGTGGGTTCTGGTGATGGATCATCAGAGGAAATATTATTTACCCATATATTCTTCATCTGGTCTCTTATTTCAACCACAAATACTTTCCCTTTTCCTTTACCATCTTTCTGCACATTTCTGCCATTTTATACCGGACCTCTTCTATCCATATTCTGGTTTCTATAAAATCTTGCAATGTGACCATATTTGTTGCAATTGAAACACACAATATTTCCTTGTTCAAACCAGTCACTCCATTGATTTTTTCTTTATCTACACTGATTAGCAATATGCCCAAATCTTCCACAAGTATAACATCTAACCCTCCTTCTATTAATAGAGTTGTTTGACACATTTCTACATTCATTTGACTTGTGACTGAACTTATTGCAATTAAAACACTAACCGAAAAATGATGATTCACTACATTTCATTTTAATTCTACATTGAGCAGCCATATAAACAAATTTCTTGCAAGCAAAACAATATACATGAAACTTTTTAGCATTAGGTTGTCTTACCTGAAGCCTTTTTGCTTTGTTCATTAGATGTCCTTGCTTAAAATTCCTCTGTCCAGATTAGAAACTTTCTCCTTTCTCATAACCAATACCTCACTTATCATTTGACCTCTTTTGTCCTTGATTCAACTCATCAAGTTTCACAGAGCTAATCTTGAATTTCTCCTTGTATTCATTTGTAGTGGTAAGTTCATCCTTGAGAATAACAATATGTTTTTCAAGTTCTTCTTCATTGTTTCTAGATTGTTGTAGTTCCATCTCTAACTAAATGAATTCTCCATTAATTCTGCTACATTCATCAGATCTCTCTTCCAGGGATTGGGAAATATTTTCCTCATTCTTCTTTCTTTCTTCAATTTCCTTAGTCTTTCTTTCTTCAATTTCCTTAGTCATCTTCATCGCCATAGATTCCATCTCATGTTTTAGGGTAGCATTGTCTCTAGCAAGCTTTTCACATTCTTCAGTTATTTCCTTCAAGGTCTGATTCAGGTGAACATCATCCATGATTTTGCTTTCTTTCTGCTTAATTTGATCACAAAGATCCTTTCTCTTTTCCCTAGACTTAATAATCTAGTCCTTCAAATTCTGAATGAATTTCTCTACATCCTTAAGATTCTCTTAATTCTTGGGCTTTTTTTTTAGATTGATCAAGATCATCAAGTGCCACCAAAAGCTATTGCTGAAGACTACTAGATTCCATTACATTCCAAGATCCACCTCAAGCTGTAAAACTCCTTCCAAGGAACTAGCTCTGATACCACTTGTTGGACTCAAGCAACACTAAGAGGGGGCGTGAATTAGTGTTGTGGAATTTTCAATTTTTATTAATCCGTTCTCTTTAGTAACTAAAACATTCAATCAAATGAAATATGCATGAACATAGAACAACATGCCACAACACCATACCACAAGGATTTTTACGTGGAAACCCAGTCAAGGGAAAAACCATAAACCATGGTTAAGGTTAATCCACAATTTGAGTACTCAAAATATAAGTGTTTTATAAAAGAGAATGCACTTGCATTCAGGCACACTACCTAGAGCTCACTGCTCAAAATTAGGAAGGCTCACTGCCTTACAAAAGATTTGGATTACAAAAAAAGGTTGAAATAAGTAGATAGCATCTATAAATGCCTGATTACAGTTCCGATTAGGCTCATAGATCAGATTCTTGACCTTCTGTCTAATTCTACACTTCACTTTGCTTTTCCTTAATTTGCTTTACAAAATCCTCTTCTGCACAAATGAAAATCGCTCAACTGCTCTCTTGATATTTTCACACACATCAACACATATCAAACTCACACACATGCATAGCAAAATGAATTAACTGATCTCATATATATATATCCGCTACCAAGAATTCAATCGCTATATGTTGGCTCCAATGAAATAGAAAATATCTTCCATTTGTCGGCTGAAATCATGAACAACATTTAATGCACATCCACCAAAGTCGGCCATAACATAGTTAGGACCCAAAAAAAATATTCAACACAAGAATACTTTAAATAATTCTTCCTAAAACATCTACAACACCCAATATTCACTTAGTCGGCCTTCATATACTAATGAACAAAAAAATGAATAACTGGATCTCCTAACTCATACACCAATTGATGCGACAACACAAAACTTGAGAATAACACATTTTAGATACCTAATGACCTTCCCTAAGATCCATGACCAAAATTGATAAATTGATAATGCAAACTACTTGACAGATTCAATCTGCAGTAGGATACCATGTTCTTCATTCTGTCTTCCGGTATAGTTAGATACTATAGTGCAGACCAGATCAATGACTTAGGTTGCCATCAATGACAACAATAGAATCCATATGCCAACAAGGACATGTTGGTCAGATGTTTTTATTAGGATGAGGTGTGTGATAAGCTGTTGATACAAAATCCACTGACTCGTTTACCTATAATCTAGACTTTAGATTTTGATACTTAGGTGCTCACTTTACAACTTGCAATACTTGTTTTCTACTCATTTCACCAAAGGTTGAAGGTGATGTTTTGATTTATTATGGGTGAAGCTTTATTGCGGATGAAAGAAAAATGGGATGGATGGTCTTGGGATTTTCTAAAATATTTCAATGTTTTTGATATTTTAAAAATATTTTGAGGCTATGTTTGGTCTTTTTGAGAGTTTATGTGAATGTTTTTGTTTTTAGTTATTTGAGGATGTTTAGGGTTTTCTCAAAGATATTTGATGTTGTTTAAGTCTTTTGAATGTTTTTGAGTGTTTTGGGCTTTTCAATTTTTTGAATATTTTTGTGTTTTATAAGATTTTGTAAATTTTTAAGGATTTTTCGATATTTGAATGTTTAGGGATTTTTTGAGAGTTCTGACCAAGAACCTAATCTAAAAGACTATCCTAGGGGCCTTGCGGGGTGATCAAAGACTAGTCTTGCCTACATTATACACACAGAGACCATGTAGTTTGGCTGACTTGACATATTGAAGATGAAGAAATGAACATTTGAGGGGATGTTAGCTTATTATGACAAACTCCTAAAGGACTAACCTAGGGTGTCTTGGGGAAACATCAATGATGGCCTTGCCTACGTTCAAGCTCACAAACTCATAGTTTGACAAGGTACTATTTTTGGATTTTTGATCTTTTTGACCTGTTAGCTCTCAAAAATGCAGGCTAAGATGCCTCAAGAGGCTGCCAATCTCTTGATATGCTTCAGGGTAACAGACAAGGTCAAGAGAACTCAACCTTCTACTCTTCAGGTGCTGCCAAACCTAGGTAGGTGTACCTTTCTGAATTGGGCAGACTTAACTTATAATTATCTTTCTTGCACAATGGTTTGTCCACAATGGCAGATGGAAGTGAACAAATGAAATCAAACTAGACAACAATAGTAATCTTCTGATCTAAATCCTAAAGTGCTCAATTAAAAAATGTAAAACAGATGTAAAGAAACTAAATGAATTCAAATGATGAAATTGCAGAGACCAGTGCCTTGTTGGGTATGCGGAGTCAAATGAAATCAAGATAAGCAACACTCTCTAGAGAAAACTCAAATTATCTGGCATACATTATGTTTAAAACTTGTATAAACATGCAATTTTGTAACTACTAAGCTCTACTTTAACAATCCAGATGAATCTCTCTGATTACTATGATCAACTAGAAGGATTTAATCTTTGCTTGAAAGAACCAATTGATTAATCACACAGATACAATAAATGTGCATTGATAAACTGAACATAAACTTGTTATGTCAATTTAAACAACTAGAAAGCATCAATCTTAGAGACAACTTAGTAGTATTTTCATTAAATTCAATAGACAATTGACACCAGAAAAATGCAGCAACATCAACTGATATTCATAAATACCTCCATTTTGAAATCATGCAACAATAGTCTTTGATCTGATAATTTCATTCTACCATATCTACTTGTTGTATATTGAAATCTAATAACTGATAGCTGATGCTCCTTTTACAATTACAAAATGCCTATTTATACACTAGCATGAGAAAATAAATCATATTGAAATTCATGTCGGCCCTCCATAGAAATCGGGCTCCAATTGAGTCAGCCTGCAATGGTTCCCAAATGTATATATGTCGGCCACAACATTCAAATTTCTGTTATTCATCAGTGAACAGTCGGCGAGACAATCCAACAGTTATGCTGAAGGAAATTCAATCGCTACAGTCACCTCGTGATTCTATTTGCCTTCTCCATGACCCAACAGAGTCAGAGAGAAGTCACATAGATTTCTTTATGTTTCCCCGAGATGCATTCTGTCGTGTTTTCATTTACTCCAATCGCTGAGACAAGATCATACTCTCACCGAAGTGTTCTTTTTGCTTCATTCACAATTGTTGTAGCATTCAGACATCAGAGAGACCTCACGCAGACCACAACGTGTTTCACCAAAAGCCTCTTATTCATCTTGTATGTCGCTATGACAAATCAATCTTCACACCGACAAGTCTTTTTGTTTTCATCGGCGAGACCGAAGGTCACTTGCCAAGACCTCATATCGATATCACTTAGTCTGGCTGAAACAACACTGGTTCGCATAGTCAGTAAGACGTTTCACACTCGCCAAGACCATATGCCACAAACTTCAACTCTTATCGATGTAACCTTTTCATCCTATGTATCGGCGAGACATATCAATGTCAGGGAGACCTCTTGGATATTACATTATGTCATACCGAAGCATCCCGAACTCATTTTAGATCGCCAAGAGAATATAATACTCACATCGAAAGCCATTTGAAAAGAAACTTTATGCTCCATCAGTGAGACATGTGAACATCGCTATGACCCCTCACCGAAGACTTTATGTTTGGCCAAAGCGAAACCCATATGAAGTGTCGGTGAGACCGAAGGTCATTCACCGAGACCTCCTCTCGATAGCTCCAACTTATACTGATATGTATCCTCCCGCCACCGGTCGGTAAGACCAAAGATACTCGCCAAGATGTAATATCGATACCGCATAGCTCTTGCCGATGAACCCTCATTCGAGCTGGTCGCCAAGACATAAACCACTCGGTGAAACATTATATCGATGACCAGACTCCTGCCAAAATGTGAATCATCCTCTGTCGTCGAGACCATGAAGAAGTCCTACCTAACGGTGCCTGCATGCAAATCTTGATCGCTGTGACAACAAATGAGTCCTGCCGAAAGGCAACACAGACTCATGTTAGCAGAAAACCCACAATGGGTCAAGTAGAAAATGGTATTCTCATGCCGATATGAACCCTAATGTGAGAATGTAGACCCGATGGATATATGGGAGCTAAAATGGGCAAAATATAGGTAAAATATGCATACGGTAGGACCAAATCTGGAAACTTATGAGTGAGAACACATGTAAAAACATCAGATTTTAATAATTCCAATAGTGGCTCTGTCTGGGGATGAATGATAGTTAGATCATTGCAAGGATCGAGAGCTTTGGGTGAGCAGACTAGACACAAAATGACGAACCAGTGAGCAGAGATGGAAAGAAAGGCAATGGAAATGAATGGAAAGTGAATGGAAGATGGGGACGGATGGAAAATGAGAGTGAAATGGAGATGGATGAAATCCTAAACTAATGTGCATGGAATTTTTTTTTAAAGAGAATAAGCAAGAGTTGTCGATGCAATGACAACCCTTAATCCTCTATGTTGCTCAAGAGAAAAATTGCTTCAAGAATTTCCCATGAATAGGCAATTCCTGATCTTCACCAGCCATATTCTGTAAATAGTATGAGTTGTCACCCTTCTTTCCAACAACAACAAAAGGTCCTAGCCATAAAGCTTCAAATTTACCATGCTTGCCCTTCTCCTGACACCTTGCATTCCACATCAACACCAAATCATTCTCTTCAAACTTTCTATCCTTTTCCTTCTTGTCAAATAGATACTTCATCTGTGTCTATAACTTCATGTTTTGACTTTGAGCAACCCTCCTTATTTCATCAAGTTTAGCTAGTTGCTCCATTCTATCTTCCATAGGTTCAGGAACATCCAAATCTTCTTGAAGGACAAACTTGTAGACTAGTAAAAAATTCTGCAAAGGCATCCTAGCCTGTGCTCCATACACCAATTCAAATGGGGACTTTCCAATAGCCTTCTTCACAGTGATCCTATCAGCCCACACAACCAGCTTTAATTTTGAATCCCAAGCTTTCTTTTTCTATCCTAACATCCTCATTATAATCTTCAAAAGACTCTTATTGCTCGATTCAGCTTGACAATTAGCTTGTGGATGGTAAGGAGCTACATAAGAAATAGTAATACCATATGTGTCACAGAAAATTTTGAAACTCATATGATCTGAAACACATCCCATTATCTGTGATTAACCTCAATGGTGCACCAAATCTGGTAATAAAATTGTCCATCAAGAAATTTGTCACCACTTTGCTTGTAGCATGTTTAGTTGGGATTGCCTCTACCCACTTGGTAAAATAATCAGTGGCAACCAGTATCCACTTGTATCCTCCACTTGATTTTTCTTGTATCTCTCCAATGAAATCAATTCCCCATTGATGAGAAGGGGCATTAGTCTGCAAGGGTTGAAGTGGCAAAGCTCCTTGATACTTCAGTTTTCCAGAGAAATTTTGGTAGGCCTCACACTTTCTTACGTGTGTGAAAGAATCATTAAAAACCTTAGGCCAGTAGTAACCTGCCCTGAGAATTTTGT
This sequence comes from Sequoia sempervirens, assembly GCA_007258455.2. Lineage (NCBI taxonomy): Eukaryota > Viridiplantae > Streptophyta > Pinopsida > Cupressales > Cupressaceae > Sequoia > Sequoia sempervirens. The sequence goes on from VDFB02109042.1 coordinate 60,846,885, forward strand.
GTGCAATTTTTTTGCTGAGTAGTGTCCTCCACAAATTCCTTCATGCATTTCAATTAGAACATGCTTGGCCTAAAACTCATCCAGACATAACAATAGCATACCATCCCTGTTTTTCCAAAATAGATCTCCATCCATGAAAACATACTTTGATGCTTGCAACTTCAACGTTCTCTTCTGGTTGTCACTCAATCCCTCTAGACACTTCATGTACTTTAAATAATGCATGATATTTGTATACCATGGAGTATGCTCAATGCTTGCAATTACAGTCTTTTCTTCTATATTACAAACCTGATTTGCTTCAATATTTGATTCTGCCATCAATCTAGCCAAGCCTTGACCTCTCACTAACTTAGTGATCTATATCTCCATGTCAAACTCTTGGATCTTATTAATCTATTTGCACCTTTTTCCTATAACTTCAGATTATGTCAGAATATCTTTGACAGTTGCATGAGGGACATAAGCAATCACCTTTGCTCCAACAAGATATGGTCTGAATGCTTTCATAGCTTTTACTAATGCAAATGCTTGTTTTTCCATTATATCATACTTCAATTCAGACCCTTGTAATGACTTACTAAAGAAATACACAGGCTGCTCATGACCATCTTCATTCCTCTATAACATAACAGCAGCAATTGTATGCATTGAAGCGAATGAAAATATCTAAAAATGCTTTGTAAAGTTTGGAGATTTAAGAATAGGAGCCTCCTTGATGGCCCCTTTGATAGATATAAAAGCTTCCAAGGCTTCTACAGTCTATTCCATTTTCTACCCTTTCTTCAACATTTTTGATATGCTCTTGATGATCTCAGCAAAGTTAGAAACAAATCTCCTAATGAAATTAATTTGTCCAAAGAATGACTGTATAGCCTTAACAGTTTTAGGGACAGGAATTTTATCAATGGCCTCAACCCTCTCAGGATCTATTCTAACTCCCTCTTTTGAAACAATATTTCCTAAAAGCTTACCTTCTGTGACTACAAAATGACACTTCTTAGGATTTAAACTAATACCATATTCTAGGGCTTTAATAAATACCTTTTCCAAATGTTGTACATGATCATCATCCTTCTTCGAATAAGCAGTCAGGTCATCTTGATACACCACCATGATAGCATTAATCATATCTGCAAATGCTACGTCCATAGCTCTTTGGAAAGTCACTCCTGCATTAGTGAGACCAAATGGCATTCTTATGTATACATACATTCCCCAAGGAGTTGTAAATGATGTCTTATATTGCTTAGACTCTCTGACCTTAACCTGTTTATACCCTGAAAACCCATCCATCATAGACAACAACTCACACCCTGTTACCTTATGCAATATAGCCTCCATATTGGGCAGAGGATAATTGTCCTTGAGAGATGCCGTATTCAGATTTTTGAAGTCCACACACAATCTGATGTCTCCATTTTTCTTCCTCACAGGGACCAAATTTGAGACCCATGTTGAATGCCTGATTGGTTTAATGATTCCTCCATCTCTAAGTTTTTCCAATTCTTCTTGCATTTTAGGCTCCAGTGTTGGATTTATGGGTCTTTGCTTCTATCTAAATGGCTTAACATCTAGCTTCAATGGTATTTCATGTTGAAACAAGTCCTCCCTGTATGCTTTCAGATCTTCATAAGACCAAGAAAACACATGCTTATACTTTCTCAACAACTCTATCAACATTCTTCTAATTGTAGGCCTTATCCTCTTTCCAATGTATACCCTTCTTGGTGCCATCTTAGTCCCTAAATTAATTTCTTCAATATCTTCCCTTTTGACTGGTGTTTTCCTCATGAGAGATCGATCATTTCCATCATACACCCTCTCCAATGCCACTAAGCCTTTAGGAAGCTTATTTTTTTTGAGTTGTAAGATCTCCTTGCCAAACACAGTTTTCTTCCCATCTACTTCTTCAACAAAAGCATTGAAGTAAATTTCCTGGGCTTCATACTGATCTATACAATGAAAAAAATTCAAAAGGTCATTATCATCATTGAAGACTTTCCAATTATAAATGTTATCAGGAACAACAGAGCTTGTCTTGAACTCAATCTATGATACCCCAGCCAATGTGATATCATCTCTTTTCAGCGCCACATTTGGTAAAAAATCAGCCATTATGTTCTTTGATCTATCAATCCACTCAATTGAAAAGGCATCAAATAGTTCAATTGTATCCCACACAACATTCCTATACTATTTTAATCTTTTGTGCTTTGCTGCATACTTGGATTTAATTTGTGAAACAACCAACTCAGAATCACCAAAAACAATCAACAACTTAATCTTGTGTTTCACTGCTATGTTCAAGCCTGTCAATAAAGCTTCATACTCTGCCACATTGTTTGTACATTAAAATGCCAACAAGAATGAATATTTAAATGTAATACCTTCAAGAGAAACAAACACAATCCCAACTCCATTTCATTCTTGGCTGCAAGCTCCATCAAAATACATCTTCCACACTTCATTGCAACTTTGTGCCACATGCCTTTCAATTGGATCACTATTGATTAATTATGGCTGGGCAAATTCAATCTTAAAAATTTCAAGATCAACATCACAAAAACAATTGATCTGATCTTGTGGTACACAATCAACAAGTTGGTTCATTCTTAGCTCTCTATACAACTTGACTTCCTGACCATTCACTGGAATAGTAGCATAAGATAAATCAAATTGGACATTTCCTCCAACTGTTGTTGTCCATTGTCTTGACAGAAGCATACCAAACTGTGGAGGAGTATCAATCACCGTGATATCTATATTATAAGCCACATGTGGATAAGTAGCCAGCTTGACTTCAACTCCTCTCGTAATGCCCACCATAGGTACAGGTCTGTTATCCATTGCATAGCACTTCCCTTCACATGTATCAACCCACATGCCAAGCTACTTCATAACTCCCACTGGCATGATATTTATAGCAGCACCAGAGTCTATCATGCAATTGCTCAGCAGTTTGTTATTTATAAGAAATGTAGTGAAAAAAGGATCCACTTGAGGGGGAGTAGTTAATACATCACTCAAGCAGACCTCTGGGATATTTACTTTCTCTTGCCTATTGACTGCTTTAATAGCTACACTATTCTCAGAATTCACATGGTTTTCATTTCCACTTGTTATCAATTGAACATAAGTGTCCCTATATTCTTTTATTTTCATCATTTCAAGTAGTGGGATAGACATTTTTACTTGGGATAATGCCTGAGTGAAGTCAAAAGAAGAGCCTTCCACCTTAAAAAATTTCTTCTGTTCTGGCATTTCTCCTTTGTTTTCTTCCTTTTCTTTTTTACTAGGCTGATCAGGCTTTTGTATCTCTTTGTGTAATTCCTTTGCTTCCTCTTTTTGGACAGACTTTTGTTCACTTTTATCATGCTGTTTATTTTTTGATTTCTTCATAGTTCCTTGAGTCACCTTCTGATCTTTCATAAAGATTCCCCCAGGAACGCCTTCCTTCTCATTTACTGTTATGTTTCTCAACCAGTATTTACTCCTTGCTTCCTCAACTGCTGCAATAGTTAGTCTTTCTATTTCTTCTTCGGTGAATCTTCTAATACTACATTGAGTAGGTGCCTCAATAGAATGTGGCTCTGTGTAATCTTCATCAGACTCATAAAAGACCTGTTGTTCAGCCATATGGACATTATACTTCTGATTAGAAGCATCATACTCATAGCCTTCATCCTCTGAAGATAAGTTTCCTTCCTCAACATGGTGAAAAACACTTGAAGTCAAATAAACCTTGTGATCTTCTCCATTATTTTCCATCAACATTCCCTCTTCTTGCATCCTTTGAGCTACAACACAATAGTCTGGAGAATGTGGTTTATCACAAACTTCACAGAAGTAATTATTACTCACCATGTAAGTTCCCTTCTTGCTCAATGGATTGGGAGTCTCTTTGTTTCTAGGCCTAGCTATTATAAGTTTTCCATCCTTCCAGTCTGTATTATAAGGCATATCATGCAACCTCGGCCTTTCATTTCTGTATGTGTTCTCCTGTCTATACTGATAATTATTGCTTTGCTGAGGAGGCCTTGGGTTATCTCTTTTATTGATTATACTAGCAGCCTTCCTGTTGTTTTCAATTATTAATGCTATCTTCTGAGCCTTAGCCAAATCTATTGGGAATCTATTTCTCAGTTCATACCCTATTTTAGGATCAAATGCATTTAAATAAACACTCAAAGCTACAAAATCTGGCAGCCTTGATCCAGGAGGTACCTTAGTCTGCAACTTGTTGAATCTTCGGTTGAAATCATAAATTGAATCATTCTGATTTTTCTGAATTCACATCAACTCATGAAGAGCTACATCTGGAGCATTTAGATTCCCATACTGCTCTAGGAACCTGTCCTAGAATGTTTGGAGAGAATTAATTGAGGATGCTGGCAAGCTGTTGAACCAATCCCTAGCATTTTCAAGAAGTGACATCATAAATAGCCTCATATGTAAATCTTCATATGTCACACCTATGTCTTGGATGAAAATGTTGAAACTCATTAAATGCTCTTCAGTAGTGATTTCATTGCTCCCTGTAAATTTGGGCACCATACCCCTCCAACTGCCATCCATAGGATAAGGGTACAGATGAAACCCTGCTAAATCAAATTGTCTGATCATTGTTGTATACTGGTGAGGGGGAGGAATAGGTGGGTACTGATGCTAGTACATGGGATTATTGTACTGTGCATTATACTATGGGATAAAAGACTGACCAGGAGGTGGACGCATAGCTGTATGCTGTGTGGGAATATGAAGTGGCTGATTTGGCTGATTATAGTGATTCCTTGTTTGATGGTGAGGAAACACTGGTGGATTTGAAGGCCCTACACCATGATTACCTTGCTTATGAGGTGGCACATACTTTGGGGGGCAATCAACTGTCTGATCAGTAACTTGATTTTTCTGCAATTTAGCCTCTAATTCCTCTATCCTCTTCCTCTATAATTCAAACTGTGCTTTTACTTCCTCAGGAATCTCATGATCAGTAAACATATTTTGGTTACATTCCATCTTCTGATCATATTCATGTTGAATTCTGATTCGTTCAGCCTCACATGCAGCTTCAAACTTTTCCTTTTTCTGAGGATCAAGAGAAAAGAAAGGATTTCTTTGATCTTCAGGGGTACAAAGTTCTGCACTTGAATTATCTCTCCATGTATCATAGTGATCATGTGTTTCACCATGTGCTCTCGACGCCTTGTCTTTGCCATTTAGGCACATGTTCTCACTTATCCCTTTTCCCTTATAAGCTATGTCATCTTTGTGTGTCCATTTACTACTACCAGTAGGAGCTCCAGTATGACCTCCCCTGTATTGAGATCTTCTTCCATTCATGTTTGAATAGCTATAAAATTTCTGTCAGAGTCGCCACTCACTTTTGTCAAAAGTGAGAAAATACTTGATGTTTCTTTATTCCCAGCGGAGTCTATATAAAGTTCCTGACTCTATGATTAAGGCCTTGATTTTGAATGTATCCCCAACAGAGTCGCCAATTTGTTAGCTCTCAAAAACGAAGGCTAAGATGCCTCAAGAGGCTGCCAATCTCTTGATACACTTCAGGGTAATAGACAAGGTCAAGAGACTCAACCTTCTACTCTTCAGGGATTGCCAAACCTAGGCGGGTGTACCTTTCTGAATTGGGCAGACTTAACTTATAATTATCTTTCTTGCACAATGGTTTGTCCACAATGGCAGATGGAAGTGAACAAATGAAATCAAACTAGACAGCAATAGTAATCTTCTTATCTAAATCCTAAAGTGCTCAATTAACAAATGTAAAATAGATGTAAAGAAACTGAATGAATCCAAATGATGAAATTGCAGAGACCAGTGCCTTGTTGGGTATGCAGAGTCAAATGAAATCAAGATAAGTAACACTCTCTAGAGAAAAATCAAATTATCTGGCATACATTCTGTTTACAACTTGTATAAACATGCAATTCTATAACTACTAAGCTCTAATTTAATAATCCAGATGAATCTCTCTGATTACTGTGATCAACTAGAAGGATTTAACCTTTGCTTGAAAGAACCAATTGATTAATCACACAGATACAACAAATGTGCATTGATAAACTGAACATAAAATTGTTATGTCAATTTAAATAGCCAGAAAGCATCAATCTTGGAGACAACTTAGCAGTATTTTCATTAAATTCAATAGACAATTGACACCAGAAAAATGCAACAACATCAACTGATATTCATAAATACCTCCATTTTGAAATCATGCAACAATAGTCTCTGATCTGATAATTTTATTCTACCATATCTACTTGCTGTATATCGAAATCTAATAACTGATAGCTAATGCTCCTTTTACAATTACAAAATGCCTATTTATACACTAGCATGAGAAAATAAATCATATTGAAATTCATGTCAGCCCTCTATAGAAATCGGGCTCCAATCGAGTCGGCCTGCAACGGTTCCCACATGTATACATGTCGGCCACAACATTCAAATTTATGTTATTCATCAGTGAACAATCGGTGAGACAATCCAGCAGTTATCCCAAAGGAAATTCAATCACTACAGTCGCCCCGTGATTCTATTCGCCTTTGCCATGACCCAACAAAGTCGGAGAGAAGTCACATAGATTTATTTATGTTTCCCCAAGATGCATGCTATTGTGTTTTCATTTACTCCAATCACTAAGACAAGATTATACTCTCGCCGAAGTGTTCTTTTTGCTTTGTTCACAGTCGCTGTAGCATTCAGACATCGAAGAGACCTCACACAGACCACAAAATATTTCACCGAAAGCCTCTTATTCATCTTGTATGTCGCTATGATAAATCAATCTTCACACCAACAAGTCTTTTTGTTTTCATCGGCAAGACCGAAGGTCACTCGCCGAGACTGAAGGTCACTCGCCGAAACCTCATATTGATATCACTTAGTCTGGCGGAAACAACACTGGTTCGCATAGTCGGTAAGACAATTCACACTCGCTAGGACCATATGCCGCAAACTTCAACTCTTACCGATGTAACCTTTTCATCCTGTGTATCGGCGAGACATATCAATGTTGGGGAGACCTCTTGGAGATTACATTATGTCATACTGAAGCATCCCAAACTCATTTTAGATCACCAAGAGAATACAATACTCACACCAAAATCCATTTGAAAAGAATCTTTATGCTTCGTTGGTACAGCAGGTGATCCCATAATAGTGGTTTACAATTTTTGGCCAAATTGGACACTGAAATTATTATTTTTAACTAAATCTTCACATTCGGGCACCTATAGCGGCTAAACTGTGAGGAATTTGAAGATGGTACAAACTAGAGTCTCATCAAATTTTTCCTGTAGATTCTAAAAATATTTTTTTCAAAATTTTTGGAATCAAATTTCACTTTTTTTCCATCTCCCACGAAAATTGATTTTTTTCAAAAACAACATTTTTAAAAAGTGACGCACCGTATAACGCATAACTTTTTTCCATTAAGGATAAAATTCTAATTCTTTCAAATTTAGAAATGTAACTCGATATCTAGTGCTTCCACTTGGTTAGATAGTTTTTATGAATATTTTTCCTTAATCAAGTTTCAAAGTCAAATGAATTACAATTCGACATAACGCAACCGATAACGCTAACTTTTTGTATATGTCAAAATTTTATTTTTTTTTTTGTTGGATCAAGGACTTCAATATCTGGTGCACTCATATTTTTCAATTTTTTTTTTGATAATCTTCTATTTTCCCACATGTGAAGAACAAAGAAATTCATTTTCGATGAAAAATCTATGTTTAATAAAACTTAATAAACAAATACATAACAAAACCAAAACATATTAAAATTATATTCATTGGATAGCTTGTTCTGAGGAATACCATAATCATTTGAAATAAATTTTAAATGAATTCATTTAATCCCCCAAAAGCTAAATCAAAAGTGATTTTTTATCAGCATTTTGATAGGTGTAAAGGAGACGCATTTATAGGTATGGCTTAAAACTAGCGGGTTCTATCCAAGGGGTTTTGATCTAAGGTGATTTGATCAAACCCTCTTCAATTGGAATCCTTAAAATGAAACTTTTTAAGGCTTAAATCATTATATTTTCTAAAAATATGTGATTTCAGCTAAAATTCGTTCCTCTCAGGAATTGTAAACCACTATTATGACAGCACGTGCGCATATCACTATGACCCCTCACCAAAGAATTTATGTTTGGCCAAAGCGAAACCCGTATGGAGTCTCAGCGAGACCGAAGGTCATTCGCCGAGACCTCCTCTCGATAGCTCCAACTTATACCGATATGTATCCTCCCACCATCGGTCGGTAAGACCAAAGATACTCGCCAAGAAATAATACCGATACCGCATAGCTCTTGCCGATGAACCCTCATTCGAGCCAGTTTCCAAGACATAAAGAACTCGGTGAAACATTATATCAATGACCAGACTCCTACCGAAATGCGAATCATCCTATGTCGTCGAGACCATGAAGAAGTCCCGCCGAACGGTGCCTGCATGCAAATCTCGATCGCTGTGACAACAAATGAGTCCTACCGAAAGGCAACACAAAATCATGTTAGCAAAAAACACACAATGGGTTAGGGAGACAATGGTATTCTCATGCCGATATGAACCCTAATGTGAGAATGCAGACCCGATGGATATATGGGAGCTAAAATGGGCAAAATATAGGTGAAATATGCATATGGTAGGACCAAATCTGGAAACTTATGAGTGAGAACACATGTAAAAACATTAGATTTTAATAGTTCCAATATGACCTTTTTAGGAATTTTGATGTGTTTTGGATTTTTACTTTACAATTTTTTGAATGTTTTTGGATTTTAGCTATATAGGATTTTTGGATTTTTTTGGATTTTGATAATTTTAAAGGTGTTTTTGGATTTTCTCATGAATTCTTTGTGATTTTTTTGGGATTTTCAATGATATTTCCAATTACCTTAAGATACACAAGAACTTTGATCCAATCTAAAACGAATTTCCCCCAGCGTGATATGATAGACTACGTCAATACACGCAGGGCAAGCTAACCTTAAGAATATGCCAAGTAGTACTAAAGGGGATACAATTCTTCACAATATCAAGCTATGATAAGGATAAATATGGGTGATGGGATAAATAGGATGAATGATGTGATGGATGGATGGTGATGCAAAGAAAAATAGGATAAAGAGCCATAGATAGATGGAGGTGCTTTATTTACACAAAGCACTTGTTTGCTAGGTTTTCACCAAGTTACTTTCCCAAAGTGCCATCAAAGTGGTTTTCACTAGAGGGTGATTGTTTTTCTTTACTATTTTCAATCCTTTTTCTTATTTTTTTGGAGTTTGATCATTTTTTGATTTTTTATAGTATTTTCAGATTTACACCCTTCAAGACTAGGCATAAAACTTTTTAAGATGCAGGCTATTGGTTGGTTCCTGTAAGGGTTCACCTCTAGGTGTTGATAATTGGTATGCTCCTAATCCATAGCTTTCTGTGATGGTGAAGGGATCCAACTAGCTAGGCTCAAACTTTCCTTTACTGTCATGATTTGGAAGATTTTTCTAATTCTACTTTAGAACAAGATCCCCTACCTAAAAAGATCAACTCTTGATCTTCTTGTTATGGCTCTATTTCAGCCAGTTTTGGTATACTTGCAAGTGATTAAGGGCATCAAGATGACACTCATGCAAGAAATCTATCTCATTCAACCAAGATACTATGTATTTTTCATCAGTGATTAGGTTCTATAATGACACTCATAGTGAAAGGAGCTCAACCTCAATAGGCAAGATGGCTTCTGATCCGTAGACCAAGGAGAACAGGTTTGAACCTGTAAGGTGTGTGGGTACTAGTTCAATAATCCTAGAGGGAAAGATTTAACTATAGATGCCAGTCATGATTAGCTTCATTGACTATTCTCTTTAGGATTTTTAGAATGGTATTGTTTGTATCCTCAACTTGAACGTTGCCCTAGGGGTAATAGAGGGTAGAGAATCAATGTTGGATGTTGAATTTTTGACATAGTTCTTTCACTTCTTGATTCTTGAAGGGTGTTTTGTTATCTGAGAGAAGGGTTTGCAGAACACCATAATGACATATAAGGTAATTTAGGATAAACTTCAAAATTTTATTCCCTATTATGTAGGTCATAGGAATAACTTTGACCCACTTGGTAAAGTACTTAGTGGTTGTTACGATAAAATTTTGGCTGTTAGATGAGGTTGGAGTGATTTTTCCTATTAGGTCAAGCCACCACTACAAGAAAGGCCAAGGTGTGACCATTGGTTGCAACTCCTAAGATGGAGCATGAATAAGATCTCCGTGCTATTAACACTGGACACACTTTTGCACATACTGATTGGCTTCTCATTCCATGGTTGGCCAGTAGCACCCTGTTCGCAATAGTTTCTTAGCTAAATTCATACCATTAGAATGGGAACCACATATGTCATCATGTACTTATGTTAAAGAAGTCAAGGCTTCCTCTTGGTTAAGACATTGTAGTAATATCCCCTCAATGCTTTGATAGTAAAGGGTATCACCTAGGATTACAAATCAGGATGCCTTCTTAATAAATGTCCTTTTAAGATTGGAGGTGATATCGGATGGGAGGGTTCCTCTACTAAGGTAGATGAATATGTTATGATACCATGGGGATCTAGGACCAACAATCACACACGTGAATTTAGATTTAGGGATTTCAAAATTCGGTACGAGAATTTGTTCTACCAAAAATTTGCATTGAAGGACATTGTGCGACATGTCTAACAATGATCCAATTGTTACCAAGGAATTTGTTGCTCAGTTGTTTATGCAAGGAATCTGCTCAAAAGTTATATCAATGAAAAGGTCCTTGAGATTTTCTACCATCTTCTTGTAAGGATTAAGTGTGTCATCCTTATTTTGGTAGTCATCATTGACTTGGTTGATAACTAGCTATGAGTCTCCATAGACTTTCATCTCTTGTATTTTCCATTGAACTGCTATCCTTAGACCCACGATTAGGGCTACGTACTCAACAATGTTGTTAGTACATGGGAATGATAACTTATATGACTTAAAAATGCAATCACCTTGAGGGGTGATAAAGAGAATACCCTCCCCTAATCCATTTTGGGTGAATGATCCATCACAATACATTTTCCATTGATCTATGAGATTAACAAGGAACACTAATTCATCAGGGAATTTAGATATCAATAGATTATCTACATAGATAGGTGCCTCTGCTAGTTGGTATGTGATCACTTGTCCCTTGATTTCCTTGTGTTCCACGTACTCTACGCCAAATTTAGTTAATACCATTACCCATTTGGTCATTCGCCCCATGAGATTTTCTTTGGATAATAGGTATTTCAATTGGCCAATCTTTGTAATAAGCTTGATTAGATGTGACAACATGTAATGTCTAAAATTTTGTGAAGCAAAAACCACTACTAAGCATGCTTTCTCAATGGATGAATAGTTCATTTCATAACCCACCAAGGTTGTGCTGATGTAATAAATGTCTCTTTCCTTTTTTTTTCATCATGTTGCGCTAGAAGAGCACCCAATGTTGTTGATGTTGTTGAGATATACAAGATCAATGGTTTCTTTGGTATTATTGGCATGAGCACTGGAGGTTCCAATAGGTAGTATTTGATCTGAAGGAATGCTTTATCACATTTCTCATCCCACTTGTAAGTTATTGCTTTATGGAGAAGATGTGAAAAAGGTGAATTTTATCTAATAATTGTGCCATGAACCTTTTGATGGACTATAATATTCCTTGTAACCCTATCATTTTCTTTAGTTTTTGTGGTGGTTCCATGTTGAGGATGGCTTTTACTTTTGTTAGATCAATTTCTATCCCTCTGTGAGACGATATAGCTAAGAAGTTTCCCTAATGTAACCCCAATGACACAGTTTTTTGGATTCAACCATACCTTGTACTCTTCAAGTCTCTCAAAGATGGGTCCCAATACTTCTATGTGTTCACTCCTTTTCTTTGACTTTTCCAAAATATCATCCACATAATCTTTGAATATCTTGTAGATCATTTCATGAAAGATGAGGGTCATTTCCCTATGATAGGTTTCTCCTATGTTTTTCAGCCCAAATAGCATCACATTCAAACAATATGTTTCCCATGGACAAGTGAAGGTAGTTTTATGTTGATCCTCCTTGGTGATCATGATTTTATTATAGCCTAAAAAACCATCCATGAGTGATAGAATTGTATGCCCTACTATTAAATCCATGATGAGGTCGATGTTAGGAAGAGGAAAATCATCCTTCGGGCATGCCTTGTTTAAGTCTCTAAAATTTGTGCATATTCTGATGCCCCCAATGGGTTTAGAGACTGGTACCAAGTTTGAAACCCCTTAGGATAATCTATTGGTCAGATAAATCCAATGTCAAGAAGCTTATGTAACTCAAGTCTCACTAAGAGTGCTATCTAAGGGTGCATCTTTCGTAATTTTTTCTTTACTGGTTTGGCTTCAGGATAAACTACTAAATGATGCACAACCACTTCTAGATCAACCCTGACATATATATGTATGATCATGAAAAGTTAGCTCTTCACTCTTTCAGGAATGCTACTAGGTTTTTCTATTCTTCATCTAACAATGATTCAACATAGAAAGTGATCTTGGGTGCTTCTTTGGTTCCCACATTGACAAGTGTGGCATTTTCTACTAGAACTGTTGACTTCTATGGATGCATTGCACTAAGGGGGAAATTGAATCCCTCATCCTTGGGTGCCTTAGAGAGGTTTTCACCCTTGGATGTGTCCTTTCTTTTTACTAGTTTAGGATTAGAAAGTGCCACAGTGTGGTTTTCACTTAGAGATCTACATGTTAGTTGTATGTCCTCAATTTTGTGATTGAAGGATTCAATCATCTCCCTGTAGTACGTCCCTATGTCTAGCTCTATATCAAAATTTTCTTTGTGTTTTTTCCATGGTCAGTTTTCACAGAGTCCCATGAATTCTGAGATTGATTTATCATTTTTGAATAAATCTAGAATCAATGGTCCTTGTTGGTCCAAGTCAATGAGTTGTGGGTATACTAGGCGTATTTTAGTCAGTTGATTGCTTAGAGAAAAGGATGTTATGGATATCATGAAGAGGGAGTTATTCTCAAATAGGTCAACAACATCAAGGGGGAAGTTGTCTAGGGTCATATCACGTAATGTAGGTAACCAAGAGGAGGCCTTAGCCTATTTAGTGAAAGTACCTTTTCCAATAAGGGTGTCCTTGCTAGTAGTACAACCTAGTCCAAGATTATTTAGACGTTTCTTAGGAATGATGGGTTCTAGCAAACCATTATCATTTTTTTCCTATTTTCTCATTCTTGTTATAGCCCCATCCCTACATTAGCTACAAGCCTTTTTTGTCATCTTCCATGGGAAAAACATGGACAGGTCATTAATCCTAATATAGTAGTTTAAAGACATCCTCCTCACTAACATCTTATTGGTTCTATAGAACCCCAATCCAAATGTAACGTCTAGAAAATGTAGAAGAAAGGTTAAAAGCACACACTCATGCGATCTAAGCTCTAAATGCAATCTAAGTTAAACAACATAGAACAAATGAAAGCTAAAACATAAATAAACTGAACAATCTCACCCAATATCTATGTAATTCCATGTATAACCTCGATTTCCCTTCTCCATTTTGCTGTTGTAGTATAATTTCCCTCAGATTTTTCTTATTCAAGTATAGCCTATTATAGTGATTTAGAAAAACATCGAAGATTCAAGATAATTTCTCCAAAAGTCATATGATTTCGAGAGAGATCGAAATGATGAAAGATAGATCAATTTATAAAAAATTGATCCTTCAAATGACAGGCCAAGATCGAAAGATCAATAGACGGTTGAGATCGACAAATTAGACATGCATTATGATAACTCTTAGTAGTGACATGAGTGATAAAAACTAGAAATAGAAATAAAGGTTAAATAAATTATTTAATCTTTGAGTTTGGTATTTGAAAATAGAAGAATAGTCTTTGCATGACAAAGATAAAGATGGATTAAAGCAACTCTCTATTAGAATGAATGCACAAGATTTAATTAATTAAATAGGAATATTTAATTAATTAAATAGGAATATTTAATTAATATGCATGTACAGACAATTGAGTTAGAACTAGATGACTGAATGATATGACAAAGAGATTACTCGTGAAATCCATTCAGACACTAAATCCAAAGTTAACTAATCGATTACAATAGATGTCCAGTAAGAGTGAATACTTAGATAATTTGCACAATTATCTAAATATAGAAGAATGTGTTAAAATAGAATTTATGAATTAAATAATTCATTTAATTTAAGATTTGATATTTGAAGAATAATTAAATAAATAAGATTTATTTAATTAAGTGTTGAAGGGGTTAAATGAATAATTAAATAAATAAAGAATTTATTTAATTATAGTTGAAATATGATAAAGGGTAAATTAAATAAGAATTTATTTAATTTGACAAGAAAGATAAGGTTAATTAATAACATAATTAAATAAAAAGCATTTATTTAATTAATCAGATAGAATAAAGAAAATGTGAATCAATTAAATAATTAAGATTATTTAATTAATAGAAGAATTAATGTTAAGGTAAATTAATTAAATAAATAGATTTATTTAATTAACAAAGAAATGAATACTTTAGAGAATAATTAAATAATTGACATTATTTAATCATGACCATAGAAATACGAATTATGAAGAATATTGAAGTCGTAGGCTTAGACCAGATTTCAGTGTCTACATTTTTCCCTCTTTGATATAATGTCATTTCGGAATTGTGTCAAAGAAAATTGATCAAAAATATGCCCCAGTAATGCCTCGGTGTAAAACAGATAAAGGTATGCCCCCTCGGGAAAATTGACAAATTTTCAATTTTTATTTTTTTTTTGGAAATAGTCCCGATTTGTCCATTGGATAGCCAAAAATGCAGTGGAGTTGATGGAATTGAAGTTGGAAATTTTAGGGATGGGTACGGGTGATTGAAGGTGGAAGTTGACGCATCCAATAAAAAGGAATGCCACCAAAACCCTAGGTTTAAGTAGAAAATGGTGTAAACACCCATTCATTTTTACCCACATAGCTTCGAAATTTGAGATTTTTGCTCTGCACCCTCAGTGAAGATGTCACCTATTCCTCACACCCATCATCATTCGTATAGGATCCGAACCTTCAAGTGGCCAGCCGACATGGGCCCCTCGGTATGTACTTCGATCTTGACTTTTGAATTTTCAGTTTTCACGCCTTTTCATGCGTTTATTTGTATTTTTTGTCATGCGTCGTTTTCTTAAAAAGCCACATTCAAATGCATAATCAACGCATTTGTATACAATTCAATGCATTTTCAGTTTCGCGTGTGATGCTTAGCATAGGTGTATAAAATTTCAATGCATTTATTTTTTGTTTCAACACATGTGATAAATAGTGACACATTTGCATTTAGAATAAACACATTATCTTTTTGTTTAACGCATTTGTAATTATTGCATCCCATTTGCATTTATTATGAATATTCGTATGCGTAGTTTCAATTAGTCACATTTGATTTTGACACGCATTTGATATTTCCATATGCATGTGTGATTTGAAATGATGCATTTGTAAAATAAAATGACACATTTGGTTTTTTGTGACGCAATTGCAAAAGAATGACGCATATGCAAAATAATGACGCATTTGACTATCATTTGATTCTATTACTTTGCATTAGGATAGGTGATTGATTCTGACATGAGGCATATATAATGCCATTGGAGGTTATTTTGGACCCTATTTATACGCAGGAGTCGAGACCATCAACTTTTTTGCTTCCAGAACAATTTGCAGAGCGCAGAGAAATAATTTTTATGACATTTGGGTCTCCTCCATGTGACAGATATTCCAATCATTCGGGAAAACCAGGGGCTACTGATGACATTATGTGAGCAGTGGCACTCATAGACTTCCTCATTTCACCTACCTACTAGAGAGGCTACGGTTACATTGGAGGATGTCTATAGGATTCTGAGACTTCCCATTAGAGGCACCGGGGTGATGTAGGATACCCAGAGAGGTTTTGTTGAGATGTATAGATATTACCCTCATGTTGATATCAGACAGTTAGGCATTGACCACTATGACATTAGGTGGCGTGTACTAGCACAGAGATATAGATAGTTAGACTGTCTATTATGTACACTAATAGGTGGTATAGTCCTCCCTGACTGTCGAGGTCATCGATTTCCTATGGGATGGGGAGAGATGCTAGTTGGTATGCTAGAGTGGCAAGAGGTGTATGCTTAGGGTCCCTGTCTTCTTGGCATGTTATATTTTCATTTACATGATATAGCCTATCGAGAGGAAAAGTCTATGAGTTGTGGTACCAAGCTATTGATTGTATGGGCGTGGGAACACATTGCCATCTTTCGTCCACCAGTCACAGTTGATGTGAAACATGGAGCACCATATACCTTTTGTTATGCGAGGGCTAATACTCAACACCATATGGGAGATATCGGGTACTTTAGACATGCTATTGATACCATGGTAAAATTTACATGGAGACCATACTTGGGATGTCAGAAGTGGTCATATGAGGATGAAAATTTTCCCTATTTCTTCTAGACACAGTATCTAATTGGGCAGACTATTTCGCATGTTCATATTATAGAGAGACATTTTCTAGATCATGTGTTGCGACAGTTCAGAGAGGTGTAGGATGTGCCTAGAGGATGGGAAGAGTTTGCGAGGTCCTCGCGAGAGATCCCCCTATGGGGTGCATAGATTCCAGTGGCCACTATTGAGGTAGATATTGATGCATTATAGGAAATTCATTGGGGATGGAGAGATGGTTTGGCAAGCCCAGGTACCACCGAGGCATATGATCAGTGGTGGACCATGCACAGGCCGATTCCCCTTACATACCCAAATCAGGCTACGCCGATAGAGCAAAAAGGGATAGGACCACATGGAAGGCATGGAAAAGGTAGAGGTGGAGGTGGTCATGGCGATAATGGAGATGATGGTGGAGGTGGTCGACAAGGTGGTGGGAGAGGGAGGTGTGGACAGAGGGGACGAGGGCCAACATTATCACCTATCCGTGAGGAGGGATGGGAGGAGGAGGATATGCACATGCAAGCTATTGGCAGAGGTGAGGAGGAGGTGCATGTTGAGATTGGTAGAGATGAGGAGCATGCCATAGAGGAGGCCATTTCAAAGGTTCATGCAGAGGAGGAGGCAGGTAGAGAGGAGGCAGAGATTGATGCCCTTGGCTTACTTGGTACATATCAGGATGATGACGAGGAGGGGGATGATCAGGAGCGGGAGGTCCGAGATAGGATTTTGGAGGAGTTAGAGGATGAGGATGATGGTGTGGAGAGGGTGAGACACGATGACACAGGGGAAATTGGTCCCAACACTGCTACACTTTGTGCCAAGGTTGCATCTTTGGAGGAGAAGATGGGGGTCTTGATGTCTGAGTGAGATGTGTTACAGATGGAGAGGGACAAAGCCTTCATGGACACAGATCAGGCCATAGCTCAGAGATAGGATACCGAGCAAAGATTTATAGAGATTAGAGCTCTTTGCAGTGGGCCAGTAGAGGCATTTACTTGAGAGATAGTCAGATCTAGGGAGAGGGCCACTTATTATTGAGATTTATATGATGCAGAGGTTCCTCCAGAGATACTAGCTCCTAGCTTCCCTCAGGCACATAGTGGTAGGTCCTAGGGTGGGACGCACACTAGGACTCATACCAAGATAGTGAGCACAAAGGGTGTTGAGCAGCCATGCATGTCTGGTCCATATGACATGCCACATTCAGGTCACAGGTCATTAGGATCTCGACATCCATCATCCACAAACTCTATTTATGATAGCAGTGGCAGTTTCGAATAGGAACATTTCTTGATATGTACTAAGACATTGTATTATGATCATATAGCTTGTGTACTTCCATATTTATTGATACATTATGACATTGTGATGTGACACTTTTGAGGGATATATATATATGATTTTGGTGCTGATTCTCATAATATGCATTTCTATTTATTGATTATGCAGTCGTTTATTTATAAATGTTATGTTTATATGAGATGCCTATGTGATGGATGATCATATCTACTTTATGATGTGTTTATGTAACCTATGATGTGATGTTGATTCTATGTGATGATGTATGCATTAATATTTGTGATGTCGATGGATGTTATGTATGCAATTTATAATTATCAGATGCAATATGATGTTATATGTACAATGCTCTCTACATGTGATGCTATACAGATGTAATGTGATGTATGTATTTACATTTGTTATGTACATGTAATGCTTATGATATGTAATCTATGATGATAAATGTTTATTATGCCATGATGTCCTAGACATGATAAATGCCTATATTTTTTTATATTTCAAATGCAAGATGTATGTATGATTGATGATGTATGGTTTGGAAATGATATTTCTAACATGAATGTGAATGCAAGATGATTTAAATTTTTGTGTGTCACAGGACTCTGTCATAATGCAAGAAAGAAGAACTATTAGTGTGGAAAGAAAGATTTAGAAATAATAAAAGAAATGAGATGAATGTTAGTATTAGCAATCTTCGATGTTTCGTTGTATCACAAAAGGCGTTGCACTTTATCATCATTGGGAGGGACTAATACAAATGGAGAAAAACACCATGATATGACATAAATCAAGGTGTGCAAGGTCATCCACTTGTTAACAACAAACAGTCATAGACAAGGATTGTCATTAACTCATACTAAGGGCACAAGCTGCACCAGTCTTTTTGTTAGGAAAAACCACAAACAACAAACAAAATAAAAAACGTGTCATGAGACGTCATCGCTCCTCTAAATCCTTCATGGGACATCCTTGAGGAAACTTGTAACATGACTGAAAATCAAATTTAAAAGATAGTCGATAGACATCAATCAAAGAAAACAAAATTCTAATACATTGTTGCTTCTCTAAATCCTTCATGGGACATCCTTGAGAAAGCTAGTAACATAATTCCTATCATAAAGTCAAGTGAAATGAGAAGATAAATAAGCCATAAAGTCAAAAAACTAATAAAATATTTGCCAAAAATTGATCGTGTTTATTTGATTTGTTTTGATTGATTAAAGGATTGATTGATAGAGCCTGATTTGAGGAGATACACATACCGAATAAGACTTTGAGTCTAGTTTTGATGTTATGACTATCTGTATAAGGCATGAAAAAGCCTAGTTTTAGAAAGACATGTATTGTATAAGACATTGAGTCTGATACCATTGATGTGATAACCTGCATAAGGCTATGTTGACTGTTTGAAAATGTCGATATGCAGGAAGGACTCATCCTATATAAGACATAGATTATTTTGCTGATATTGTTATTCAGGAAGGACTCATCCTGAATAAGACACAGATTGATTGTTTTGATCATGTCTGTTTCCAGGAAGGACACATCCTATAGCAAACATTAGTTGATTTGTTTTGGTTGTTGCTTTGGCAATTTTTTTGATTTGACTTAGAGACATTGCTGAATTGTTCACTAGATTGATGCATGACTTGATATGATGTGCTCACAGTTGACTATGTGTGATGACAAACCCTAAAGGACTAACCTAGTACTTCCTTAGGGGCTCATCGATTGATGGCCTTGCCTACATTATACATGCAAAGACCTCATAGTTTGACCTGACTTTGATGGACAAGACTGATTATAATATTTTTGATTTATATGAAGACAACAAATGTGTGTGGTAGTGCATGTGACGAACCCTAATGGACTGACCTAGTGTGGCCTCGAGGGCTCATGGTTTGATGGCCTTGCCTACATTATACATGTAGAGACCTCATAGTTTGAAAAATAACAAAGACTAACAAATACGACTAACTCTGACTCTATTTTTTTGGATTTTTGACATGTTTTAATTTCTTTTCTTTTCTTTTTGAATTTTTCTGATGTTTTTGTATTTTTCCATGGTTTTATGTCTTCTGCACAGCTAGTGTAAGAGCCAATATGATGCACATCAAGTGTTTTACCCCAGTCGAGTATAAGACCAATTGATTATGAATATGATAAAATGGGGGGTATGAAATGCACTCGATGTCAATCGTTCCAAGTTATGGGAAAGACTACCACTTATTATGAATTAAGACAAGGCTTTTAGAAGCTATTCGTAGAACTTCTTGAGATGAAGACTATTGATTGGTAAGGACAATGGTTCCCCTTCAGGAGTAGAGAGTTAAAAGGATCCTCATCCAAAGGCTTCTATAATAATCTAAGGTCCTAACTAGTTTGGTTCAAACTTTCCTAGTTTTTCTCATTCTGCTTGATTCTTTGGCTTCTCCATTAAAACAAAGTCACCAATGTCAAAGTTTATGTTTAAGAACTTCCTATTATAGCTATGACGAAGGCGATTCTGATATGCTTGGAGATGGTCTAGTGCCTTCTGTCTTCGCTCATCTAGGAATTCTAGTTCATGTAGTCTTGATATCCAGTACACTTCATCATCAATGTTCCCTTTCAAGGATACCCTAGGGGAAGGAATCTTGACCTCAATAGGAAGAATGGCTTCAGAACCAAATACTAGTGAATATGGAGTGGCACCAGTGGGAGTACGGATGCTTGTGCAATAACCGCATAAGGCAGGGTTAAGTTGTAAATGCCAATCGCGACCAACATTATTAACAATATTTTTGAGGATTCTAATGATAATTTTGTTAGATGCCTCTACTTGGCCGTTACCTTGTGGGTAGTATGGAGTGGAAAAGTGATGTTGAATATGAAATTCGTCACAAAGATGGCATACTTCTTGATTCTTAAATGGGTGGCCATTATCTGTGATTATGGACTAAGGAACACCATACCAACAAATGATATAGGTCAGGATAAACTTAGAGATCTATGTGTCAGTTATGTATGTCATCAGAATAGCCTCAATCCACTTCATAAAGTACTCAGTGGTAGTGATGATGAAATTGTGGCCATTGGATGATGTGGGATGGATCTTACCTATGAGGTCGAGTCCCCATTGGGTGAAGGGTCATGGTGACGTTATAAGATTGAGTTCCTGTGCTAGTGCATGTATCAAGTCTCTGTGAACTTGGCATTAGCAACATTTCTTTACAAAGACATATGAGTCATTTTCCATAGTAGTCCAATAATAACCCAGTATCATAATCTTTTTAGCTAATTTAGGAACTCTAGAATGGGAACCACATATACCCTCATGAACCCCACACAAGTTTTCTTATGCTTCATTAGAATCAATAAATCTCAGTAGGGTATTATCTAAGGTGCATCTATATAGGGTGTCTCTAACGATGGTGTATTTGGCTGACTTGTGAAGGAATATCCTACGTTGATTATTTGAAAGGCCAGGGGGTATGATTTTGGCATGGAGGTAGTCATAGATTTATTTGTACCATGGGGAATCAGGACCAACAATGTCACACACCATCTCAGAATCTGGGATATCATAGGCTAGGATGAAAATATATTCTACCAAGAACTCAAACTTAGGAACGTTGCTAGGAATGTCTAGAAATGATGCAATAGTAGCCATAGCATCTGCTACCCTATTTAGAACATGAGGTATCTGATGAAATTTGATTTTGTCAAAGTACTCCATAAAGCTATCAGCCATGTGTTTGTATGGAGCAAGCTTCTCATTGTTAGTCTCATAATCATCATTTACCTATCTGATTACTAGTTGAGAATCACCATATACCTATAGGTTCTTAATTTTCCACATGACTGCCATGCGTAACCCTGTCACTAAAGCCTCATACTCTGCTATGTTGTTAGTACATGGGAATGCAATCCTGAATGACTTAGGGATGGAATCACCCTATGGTGTGATAAAAAATATACCATCCCCTAAGCCATAATTTGTATGTGAGCCATCAAAGTACAATTTCCACGTGTTTGTGTCAATTGTGAATATAAAATCATCAAGAAATTCTGCAACAAATGGGTGATCTTCTTGTATTGGTGTGTCAACTAACTGATCAACAATGACTTGTCCTTTAATAGCCTTTCCCTCTACATACTAGATATCATACTCACTAAGTATCATAACCCATTTGTCCAGTCGCCCTATTAATGTTGCTTTGCTTAGAAGATATTTCAGAGGATCTATTTTGGCAATCAACATTGTTTCATGGTTTAGCATATAGTGCCTTAGTTTTTGAGTAGCAAATACTATGGTGAGATAGGCACATTAAATGGTACTATAGTTGAGCTCATAACCTACCAAGTCCGACTGATATAGTATACTACCCTTTCATGACCTTAATCATCATTTTTTGCAAGTAATGGTCCAAGTGTTGAATGGGTTGCTGAAATATAAAGAATCAGTGGTCATCCTTCAACAGGTGGCATTAAGATTGGTGGTGTGAGTAGATATTCTTTGATCAGTTGAAAATCCTCTTCTCATCTAACTGTCCATGCAAAGGGTACCCCTTTCTTAAGTAAATGTTGAAAAGGATGTGTCTTATCTGCTAACTGCATTATAAATCTTTTGATGGATTACAGTCTCCCTTGCAATTTCCTTAGTTGACTGAGATTAATTGGTGGAGGAATGTCCATGATTGATTTTACCTTGGCTAGATCCACTTCAATGCCTCATCTGGAAATGATATACCCTAAAAGTTTTCCTGATTTTACTCAAAACACACATTTCTTGGGATTGAGTCTCACCTTATACTTCTCTAGCCTTTCAAATATGTTGTCTAAAACCTGTAAATGTTTTGCCCTTGTTTTGGATTTAACTATTAGGTGATCGACATAATTCTCCATAAGAATGTGTACTAGGTCATGAAAAATGGTGGTCATGGCACGTTGATAGATTGCTCCAACGTTCTTGAGTCTGAAGGGAATAGCATTCCAACAATACGTTCCCCAAGGACATGTGAAAGTTGTCTTAGGTTGGTCTTTAGTTGCAATTTTGATCTGATTATACCCTAAAAATCCATCCATAAGGGACAACATCTCATACCCTACTATCATGTCCACTATCATGTCTATGTTAGGCAAAAGGGAAGTCATCCTTAGGGCAAGCTTTGTAGATATCTCTAAAATATGTGCAAATGCGGATACCCCCTACTGTTTTAGTGACTGGGACAAGATTGGAAATTGAATTTTCATAGTCGATTGATCTAATGAAACCAACATCTTACAGTTTCTTGAGTTCTGCCTTAACTAGTAGAATAATCTGTGGGTGCATTTTCCTCAATTTTCGTTTCATTAGTTTAACACCTAGTTGTAAGGACAAGTGATGTACAACAAGTTCAAGATCCAACCTAGGCATGTCTACATATGACCAAGAAAAAATTATTTGTCTCTGTGTAAATAAGTTGTGGAACTCTGGCTGTTTTTTTGTGGTCAATGACGCTGCAAAATAAACCAGTCAAGGATTGTCTTATGTGCCTATGTTGACTACTACTGATTCATCAACGAGCATGGGTGAATTTTCATGTGCAATGGGGAGAATGTTCAAACCTCCATCCTTGGGTTCCTCAAAGAGGTTTTCACCTTCGGATGCATCCTTTATTTTTACTTTTTCATTATCTAGAGGCGCCTTTCTGTTTTCACCTAGAGACTCGTCCTTTTTATCTTTTTTATTCTTTTTCTCATTTTTGTGACTGGAGGTTTGAACAAATTGAAAAAAAAATGTTTTGTCGTCCAATTCAATGGTAAAACCAGCCTTGTGATCAGCGCTAGGTATGCCTTCTCGTAATCCTAGGAACTCAACAATTTCTTCGTCATTCCCAAAAATGTCCAAGAATGGTGGGTCTTGTTGATCCCAATCAATGCATTAGGGATAAACTAAGGGCATGTCATCGTCAGAGTTATCAAAGTTTAAATGGGTTAAGGTAAGGATTGAGTTGTTCATATGGTCACAATTGTCTTGTACTAAGTCCTTTTTGCTCTTTGGTTTAGATCTAGGTGGATTGAGAGATAGGCCTAATGCCAAGGTTTGGTTAGAGGTATCAGGTTTCCAAAAGGTAGGATCAAGTGATTCCCAATAGTAATGTTTAAACCATTCCTCTTTTGTCATATTATTTGGTGGACAAGAATTCAATGGATTTGATGAGGATATCAACATTAAGTCAAGTCCTCCAAATAGCTAATGAAGGTCCATGGAAGAGGTGGAGGATAGGGAATCCCACTCATATTCATTTCAGTCAAGGGACTCATAATAGTGTTGGTCAAATGGTTTGTGAGATGTCTCAATATCGTCTGAAGCACTTACTTCCTCGATTAAGGGTGATGTGGTACTAGGAACGCCAATCTGAATTGGTTGAAACCCAATCCCTAAGCCTTTTGACCACTAAGAAATAAAGATTGGTTCAATCCTCCCATTTTGATTTAAGCCTAAACCACTCTGTCCATTATATCCCTTGGTCTACATGATTGTGAAACCTTTGTCATATAAATCTATAGGAATGTGAGCAAGTGAGAGAGGTTCTTCATTATCTTCCCTATACATCCAGGAGGTGACATCTTCTGTATTTATGGCTTCTTTGCTTAATTCTCCCCATTTAGTGAAAGTTGTTGTGGGAGGAATGTGTATAGTGACCATAGATTATCTCCTATTTGATGTGGGTAAACCGTATGACTTAGGAGGAATCCAATGGCTAACACAATAAGATGTCTTCATGTAATATTCTCCACAAACCTTGTCTTGGATCTCAACCCTAGGAGTGGTAGGAAATGAAGGTGAAATAAATGTTCAAGTGAGAGTGGATGGATTAGCATAGTGAGATGAATTAAGAAATGAAGCCTCTTGGTTTACTGGCACTTGTCGTTGGGGTATCTCTTTTAGATTGGTGCAATATTGGAATGGATCTGGGTCACCATATATAGTTATTTCAGTGCCATTTTAAGAGGAATTTGAGACATTGATGATATGTGGAAGGGAATACCTTCATGGCATGAATCCATGGTCTGCCTAGCAGAAGGTTGTATGGAAGCGTGAGATCCAAGACCTAGAATTTTGTCTCCATTACTGTAGGACCAATTCTGATAGGAAGTGTTACCACCCACTTTGATTTTTGTTCCTTATCATCATAAGCTTTAATGACAATACTTTTGGTTATGTCTACACATGCTTCTGAGAAACCTAATGCCTTAATCAGTTTTAAAGTGCACAGATTTAGCCCTGCTCCTCCATCTACCAAAACTTGTCTAACTTTGGTGTCATCAACAAGGAATTCAAGATGTAAAGGGTCATTATGATTTGTCTTTTCAGTTGCGTAGTCTTGTTCAGAAAATGTGGCATGATGATTATTGGTCAAGTAGCCCACCATTTCCTAGAAACGATTGACATTGAGATCATTTTGGATAGTGGTGTTTTGTAAAGCTTTATCTAAAATGGATCGATGCTCACAGGAGATACACAACAGTTCAAAGATTGAGATTTGGGCTCGGGTCTTCCCCAACT
The DNA here is from genome assembly GCA_007258455.2 of Sequoia sempervirens. Classification (NCBI taxonomy): domain Eukaryota; kingdom Viridiplantae; phylum Streptophyta; class Pinopsida; order Cupressales; family Cupressaceae; genus Sequoia; species Sequoia sempervirens. The sequence continues at coordinate 60,872,309 of VDFB02109042.1, forward strand.
AGTCAAGTAGGTTATATTGTGACTTGGAAGGCTGTGGTGTTTGCTGCAATGGAGGACCTTGGATAGTGATCTTAGTATGACGAGTGTTGACAACACACTCGGGGGATGTATTTATGGTAATGGTATTGATATTCTCATCGGCAGAGCGAAGGTGATTAATGGTTTTGCCACTATTATAATCATGCTTGATATTTGCATAGTTGGCTGACATATTGGTCTTGTTACTCGAACTGGGGAAATTTCCTTTCCCATGGTCATGTAGTCAATCAAAAAATACTTGATGATCAGTGTTTGATGACTTTTGTTTCTGTCCGCTAACTTCAATAATTCTCTTCTTGACAAGATCCTGTATGATATTTTTCAATTGGCGAAAATTTTGTAAGTTATGACCCTTAGTTCTATGATAGTAAAAAAAGGCACTATTATCCCACCAAACTAGTTAAAATTGTCTTGGATCATATTGTCTTGGCTCTTGAAGGTGCATAAGATTATGTTGTAACAGTTGTTTAAATACAAAATAGATGGGTTCCCCTAGGGGAGTGAACTCATGTTTTTGAAACCTCCTCTATTGTTGCAAATGTTGAATATTTTGGACCATGTTGGGAGGTTGATTGACAACATTAAGCATGTTGGATTAAGGGTTAGGTCCTCATAATGTGATGATCGGTCCTGTTTGTACAATTTTAGCATCAACTACCCCATCATTGGTGACGTTTTTGTTCCAAGACCAAAATTTGTTTTTGTCATTAGGGGCATTTTTCACTATCGGATTTCTATTGGATGTCGATGTCTTAAGTTCTCCTTTTTCAATGAGATCCTTTTCTATTATAACCCCTTTTTCCACTAGTTCTAAAAAAGATGTCAAACAATGTACCCTTAAGTTACTCCTTAGTTTTGCATGAAGATTTTCCTGAAACATAGTGACTTTTTGTTTTCCAGGTATCTCTACAGGACATCGACTGGCTATAGTCCTCCATCTCTAGAAGAAAGTGATGAAATTTTCTCCTTCATCTTGTGTTGTGTGACACAAGGTTACTATATTTCTTTCGTGGTCTATGTTGAAGGAGAATTTATCAACAAATTTATCAATCAGTTCACCCCATGATTTAATGCCATAGTCCAAACCTGAAAACCACTCAAGTGAAATTCCTACAAGACTTCTTAGAAATAGTCTCATAAGATATGTGGGGTCATAAGCGACATCTATGCACATGGTAGAAAATTCCCTTATATGTTCTATTGGATTTTGTTTTCCATTGTACTTAAGGAGATTCAGTATGACATACCCATGAGGAAAAGGCCTCATGTACAATGATTTATCAAAGGGAAATGGGAATATGTCCTTTGTTGAAAAATATTTCTTAGTTGGCACCACCATGTTATCCATTTGTGTTTGTAGTGCCTACATTTGTGTTTGCAAAATCTCAACCTAGGTTAATGATGTGTTGGGTGCATTACTCAGATCTATGTATGTATTCTGAAGTCCAAGGTTTCGTGATGGGCTTTGATTGAATTTTGGTATTTGATATGGATTTGGATTCAGAATCTGTGTGAATGGATTCTGACTGTTGATCTAATAGAATGGATTTTGACTGCCAACCTGGGAGAATGGATTTTGATTGCCATATTGGAAAGAGGGAATCCCTCCTATTTGTGTAGTTTGCGGTATAGTACTAGTGACATGAACACTAGGTATGGCTGTTGACTATGGTATGGTACTGATGACACTAACATTCGGTGTAGAAGTTGATGTTTTAGATCTTTTATTCCCAACAAGAGGACCGAAGGGAGTGGATGATGATGCCCCTATAGTGAAATTAAATCCCGATGTCATGCCAGATGTACCAAATGGAGATGCATGTATTGTCGTACTCTTTGTAGTTATGCCAGATGGTATGGTTGTATTAAGCTAAGGTATAGCGGTACTAGCAGTCGTTGTGGTTGTCCCTTGTATAGGTTTCCTTTGTAAGGTGCTACTATCAAATCCTATAGGTAAGGTAGCACCTTTAGCTAAAAATTTGGCTAAGTAGTGTTGGCAATCATTTGCTAGATACTCATCTACAAAAGAGGAAAACTCAGGGTCTTGTGCAATAGCCTCTATGTCTTCCGATCTAATGTGTCCTTGAGGGTCACTAGTAGTTAATTTGTTCAATAAATTCCTATGAGGTCTCGACGAGAGTGGATTAATGAATTTGTTTGGGTTTGAAATCTTTTCTCTCTATTTTCTCTTAGACCTAGTTTCAACCATGTAAGGTAAGCTCAATATGCGAGGAATGAAAAATACGTCTATGGACTGTATGACTATAGTCTATGTTTTTGGGATTTTCTGAATAAAAAATAAGGAATGTTCTAAGATGAAGCTAGTCTAAAATGAAAATATCTAAAGATGCAAAGTCTAAGCAATCTTCTAAGGTAACCAATTTTGTAATCCTGAGACCAGGGTACCAACTACCTAAAGTCTAACCACGATGTCAATTTAGTTATGTCAAGGAACCAATGTAATACTAGGATCAAAGATAAGTTGAGTTTGCTAACTAGACTGATGAGCTAGGAGGACTCTTTGGAGGACAAAGGATATGATGACAAGACTAGGTTCAATGATAGATTTCAATGATGCTATAATTTTTCTAGAGTGTAGAAAGTGGACCTATTCTAAAGTTTGTAAAAGTGACCCTCCTAAAAGTTTGATCTAAAGACAATATGTAGTCTAAGATGAAAAACTCCAAATTAGGACGACTGTAGTAATGACTAACTGATACCTAAAGGATGCAAAATTGAGAAAATCATTTCAAGTTTCTGTCTAAGGACTACTGTGAAAAGATATATCAAAGATTGGTATGACTGTTTCAACTGGACTGTGACTGTAAATTCTGATTTTCTAATACTCAGGCAGATGTGTCACAAAATTTCACAGATGTGGTTATGTTTCACAATTGCAGTTTTCAGGTAATCATTTGTGCATTTTTGGTAAAATTCAATATCTAGTATCAGACAAATACGGTGTAGTTTCTCATAGATGCCACTCATGATGGAAATTGCGACTCAGACTATAATAGATGCAGTTTTCTAAGCTAGTTCTGTGATAGTGGAAAATGCATCATTGAAGACTGTAGTTGTGGCTCACCTTTGCAAATGCTTCAGAGAATGTCACAAATTTGGTCTCTTAAAATATATGTGATTTTTGACAGAGCAGATGCAAGCTAATCCAATAGATGTGACTCTAGGCTAAACAGATGCAACTCGAAAGAAGAAATTGTGACTCTCTAGTGAACAGTTGTGACTCTGTTGTGTTTTCAATGAATGGAGATATAAAAATGACATTGTTTTCTGTGATCAAGTTCTGGAAAACAAAGACAATCATAAGAAAAAGTGTTTTTAATTTGATTTTGGACTCAAAGAATGTTTAATTTTTCAATAGGAAAGCACATCCTAGACTATGTAAGATAATATTTACTGAGTTCTCACTTGGGGTTCCCCAGCTATGCTTATTCAAGGTGATGATTAGTAGCTTGACACCTCTGGCTCCCCTCCATGGCTCATTAAAGTCATTCGAGGCAGCCAAGCTATAGTACCCATGAACATCCCATGGCATACTTTCATCTCTACACATGAACCGTAAGAATATGAGACGGCTTCACAGGTCTGACCTATTGTACCAGTAAATAGAAGGATTTTGGACACTACAAACAAAGGTGTTTAATTTGGGCATTTCGTTCGTAGGGAATGATCCATGCGGTGAGAGTCCCATTTTGAATCCATCTCATCGGAACCATACGCGTGATTCTTGGGCTTTCCCCAAGAATCCACTTTTATATACTAGCTGGAAGTCCCTCGAGTTCAGCGTGCTACCGGTCCAAGTCATCCTGGGGTGAGTACTTTCTTCCACCAGAACAGGCACAAATTCTAGAGTCAGTAACCATTTCTCTTACACCCAGGATCGCATGGATGCATAAGAGGAGAGGATACTTTGATATACCAAATCGTAAAGGGTAAGAACACAATTGTGCTTTCGCACCAAATGCAATAGACACTTGTTAATTTTAATCCAAATGAAATATTTGCTACACTACCAAACAATCTGTTTCAAAAATTTAACTAGGGTCTTCGACATGCGTTCTGCAGAAAGATTCATTAGTAGTTTTGATATTGGTCTTTGACTATTAATCTACAAAAACTTTGTTAACTCCTAAAGACACACACTAAAAATAGAAGATTAGAGAAAATAAAAACATGAAAGGAAACTACAAATTGAAAGTCTAAACCTAAATACTTACCAGTCAGATGCATCATTTTCTTTGTCAGATGTGTCACAATATTTTACCAGTTAGTTGTGGCTCATAAAATGACAGATGTGTGATTATTTTTTAGATACATCATTTAGATCTCAGATGCAGTGAAGAAATGCAATTGCATCATTTCCAATCTAAGATACGGTTCAGTGTTTTAGTTGCATCTTTTCATCAAGCAGATGCATCTTCGAATGTTAATTGTGGTGTTTCGTCAAACATATGCGTTGTTGCATAGAAAAACCTGTAAAAATTGAATAAAAGTCTACGGATACATAAAGATTGTGTCTTCACATCAGGTTCACCAAATGTAATGTCTAAAAAATGTAGAAGAAAGGTTAAAATCACACACTCATGTGATCTAAGCTCTAAATGCAATCTAAGTTAAACAACAGAGAACAAAGGAAAGTTAAAACATAAATAAACTGAACAATCTCACCCAATATCTACGCAATTCCATGTATAACCTTGACTTCCCTTCTCCATTTTTCCATTGTAGTATAATTTCCCTCAAATTTCTCTTATGCAAGTATAGCCTATGATAGTGATTGAGCAAAAAAATGAAGATTCAAGATAATTGCTCCAAAACTCATATGATTTCAAGAGAGATTGGAATGATGAAAGACAAATCAATTTATAGAAAATTGATCCTTTGAATGATAGGCCAGGATCGAAAGATCAACAACCAGTTGAGATCGACAGATTAGACATGCATTATGATAACTGTTAATAGTGACATGAGTGATAAAAACTAGAAATAGAAATAAAGATTAAATAAATGATTTAATCTTCAAGTTTGGTATTCGAAAACAGAAGAATAGTCTTTGCATGACAAAGATAAAGATGGATTAAAGCAACTCTCTATTTGAATCCACACACAAGATTTAATTAATTAAATAGGAATATTTAATTAATATGCATGTACACACAATTGAGTTAGAACTAGATGACTGAATGATATAACAAAGAGATTACTCATGAAATTCATTCAAAAACTAAATCGAGAGTTAACTAACCGATTAAAATATATGTACAGTAAGAGTGAATACTTAGATAATTTGCACAATTATCTAAATATAGAAGAATGCGTTAAAATAGAATTTATGAATTAAATAATTCATTTAATTCAAGATTTGATATTTGAAGAGTAATTAAATAAATAAGTTTTATTTAAGTGTTGAAGGGGTTAAATGAATAATTAAATAAATAAAGAATTTATTTAATTATAGTTGACATATTATAAAGGGTAAATTAAATAAGAATTTATTTAATTTGACAAGAAAGATAAGGTTAATTAGTAACATAATTAAATAAAAAACGTTTATTTAATTAATAAGATAGAATAAAGAAAATGTGAATCAATTAAATAATTAAGATTATTTAATTAATAGAAGAATTAATGTTAAGGTAAATTAATTAAATAAATAGATTTATTTAATTAATAAAGAAATGAATACTTTAGAGAATAATTAAATAATTGACATTATTTAATCATGACCATAGAAATACGAATTATGAAGAATATTGAAGTCGTAGGCTTAGACCATATTTGGGTGTCTACATTTTCCTCTCTTGGATATAATGTCATTTTGGCATTGTGTCAAAGAAAATCGATCAAAAATATGCCCTAGTAATGCCTCGGTGTAAAATAGATAAAGGTATGCCCCCTCGGGAAAATTGACAAATTTTCAAATTTTTTATTTTTTTTGGAAATAGTCCCGATTTGTCCATTGTATAGCTAGAAATGCAGTGGAGTTGATAGGATTGAAGTTGGAAGTGTTAGGGATGGGTACAGGTCGATTAAAGGTGGAAGTTGATGCGGCCAGTAAAAAGGAATGCAACCAAAACCCTAGGTTTAAGTAGAAAATGGGGTAAAAACCCTTCCATTTTTACGCACATAGCTTCGAAATTTGAGATTTTTGCTCTGCACCCTCAATGAAGATGTAACCTATTTCTCACACCCATCATCGTTCGTATAGGATCTAACCTTCAGACGGCCAGCCGACGCAAGCCCCCTAGTATCTACTTCGATCTCGACTTTGAAATTTTCAGTTTTCGTGCCCTTTCATGCGTTTATTTGTAATTTTTGTCATGCGTCGTTTTCTTAAAAAGACGCATTTGAATGCGCAATCAACACATTTGTATGTGGTTCAACACATTTGCATTTTTTCATGTGATGCTTAGTGTAGGTGTTTAAAATTTCAACACATTTGTTTTTTGTTTCGACGCATATGATAAATAGTGACGCATGGGTATGTGCAGGATCATGATGGGCCAAAAAGTGGCGATATGTAACTGATATGATGGACCCATGTGGTTGATGACCTTTTTTTACCTAAAATTGATGAAATAAAAAGGGTTTTTAAAGGAGATTCTTAGCTTTCCACCAATATAAATTATGTTTTAATTTGAATTTAATAAATAATTATTATTCATTTTCTATTTGAATTACAACTAAAGTCTTGATTGATAAGTTGATTGAAAACATCTATAGCTTTCAAACGGTATCACATTTTTTGAATCCAAAACATGCATCACATTCTATGCTTCACATACTATAGGATTAAAAAAAAAATGAATTTTATGAAGTTTTGACCAAGTTAAGGTGGTTAGACATACGATTTTTTATATTTTTTAAAATTTGTAATAAAAAATTCATAATTAATTATTTGCTTGGAAAAAAATTACAAAAAAATATGCATCACATCGGGACATGAGTCCTCTACTTATATCTAAAATCTTATAAAAAAATATTATCATTTTATTGTGGTTAGGGTGGTTAGACAGACACCTACTTCTTATTTTTTCCCTAAAATTTAAGTACTACTACAATGAAATTTCAAGTTTTCACCAAATAGATTTTTTAAAAAAAATAAACCTAATAGTTTAGAAACTACATTCAATTTTATATAGATTCTATTCTTACATATTTTTGAAATAATATAGATAACTTATTCAAAAAAATTTATTCAAGTTGCCTAACTCTGATTTTTTTGAATTTTTTGCCACTTAAGGGCCTGTTTTTTCCATGATGATCCTGCACATACCCGCATTTGCATTTAGAATAAATGAATTTACCTTTTTTTTAATGCATTTGTAATTATTGCATTTTGCATTTATTATGAATATTCGTATGCGTAGTTTCAATTAGTCGCATTTGATTTTGACACGCATTTGACTTTTCCATACACATTTGTGATTTGAAATGAGGCATTTAAAATTTTATGAAGCATTTGTAAAATAAAATGATGCATTTGGGTTTTTGTGACGCAATTGCAAAAGAATGATGCATCTGCAAAATAATGACGCTTTTGACTATCATTTGATTCTGTCACTTTGCATTAGGATAGGTAATTGATTCCAACATGAGGCATATATAATGCCATTGCAGGTTATTTTGGACTTTGTTTATACGCGAGAGTCGAGACCAATGACTTTTCGCTTCTAGAATAGTTTGTGGAGCATAGAGAAACATTTTTTATGGAATTTGGGTCTCCTCCATGTGATAGAAATGCCCATCATTCGGGAAAACTGGGGGTTACTGACGACATTATGTGGGTAGTGGCACTCAGAGACTTCCTCATTTCACCTACCTACTAGAGAGGCTACAGTTACATTGGATGTCTACAGGATTCTGAGACTTCCCATTAGAGGCACTAGGGTGATGTACGATACCTAGAAAGGTTTTGCTGAGATGTACAAATATTACCCTCAAGCTGATATCAGACAGTTAGGCATTGACCACTATGAGATTAGGTGGAATGTACTAGCACAGAGATATAGACAGTTAGATTGTCTATTGTGTACACTGATAGGTGGTATAGTCCTCCCTGACCGTCGAGGTCATGGATTTCCTGTGGGATGGGGAGAGATGCTAGTTGGTGTGCTAGAGTGGGAGGAGGTGTATGCTTGGGGTCCCTATCTTCTTGGCATGTTATATTTTCATTTACATGATATAGCCTATCGAGAGGCACAGTCTATGAGTTGTGGTACCACACTCTTGATGGTATGGGCATGGGAACACATTCCCATCTTTCGTCCACTAGTCATAGTTGATCTGCAACATGGAACACCATATGCCTTCCATTATGCAGGGGCTAATACTCAGCACCATATGGGAGATACCGGGTACTTCAAACATGTTATTGATACCATGGTACAGTTTACATGGAGACCATATTTGGGATGTCCAGAGTGGTCAGATGAGGATGAGCATTTTCCCTATTGTTGCCAGACATAGTATCTGATTGGGCGGACTATTTCACATATTCATATTATAGAGAGACATTTTCTAGATCATGTGTTGTGATACTTCGGAGAGGTGTAGGATGTTCCTAGAGGACAGGAAAAGTTTGCAAGGTCCTCGCGAGAGATCCCCCTGTGGGGTGCAAAGATTCTAGTGGCCACTGTCGAGGTAGATATTGATGTGTTGTAGGCAGTTCAGTAGGGATGGAGAGATGGTTTGGCAGAGCCAAGTACCACCGAGGCATACAATCAGTGGTGGGTCGTGCATAGGCCGATTCCCCTTACAGACCCAAATCAAGCTGCATTGATACAGTGGTGAGGGACAGGACCATGCGGTAGGCATGGTAGAGGCAGAGGTTAGAGAGGTGGAGGTGGTCATGGTGATGATGGAGATGATGGTGGAGGTGGTCAGCAAGGTGGTGGGAGAGGGCGGCATGGACGGAGGGGATGAGGGCCACTATTATCACCTATCCACGAGGAGGGATGGGAGGAGGAGGATGTGCACATGCTAGATATTGGTAGAGGTGAGGAAGAGGTGCCTGTTGAGATTGGCAGAGATGAGGAGAATGTCATAGAGGAGGTCATTCTAGAGGTTCATACAGAGGAGGAGGCAGGTAGAGAGGAGGCGGAGATTGATTCCCTTGGCTTACTTGGTACCTATCAGGATGATGATGAGGAGGGGGATGATCAGGAGCAGGAGGTCCGAGATAGGATTTTGGAGGAGTTAGAGGATGAGGATGATGGTGTGGAGAGGGTGAGACATGATGAAACAGGGATAGTTGATCTCGATACTGCTACACTTCTTGCCCAAGTTGCATCTTTGGAGGAGCAGATGAGGGTCTTGATATCCGAGTGAGATGTGTTATGAATGGAGAGGGATAGAGCCTTCATGGACACAGATCAGGCCATAGCTCAGAGATAGGAGACTGAGCAGGGATTTATAGAGATTAGAGCTCTTTGCAGTGGGCCAATAGAGGCATTTGCTTGAGAGCTAGTAAGATCCGGGGAGAGGGCCACTTATTACTAAGATTTATATGATGCAGATCTTCCTCCAGAGATACGAGCTCCTGGCTTCTCACAGAAAGGTAGCGGCAGGTCCTAGGTTGGGATGCACACAAGGAATCATACCAGGACAGTGAGCACAGAGGGTGTTGAGTAGCCATGCAGGTCTGGTCCATATGACATGCCACATTCAGGTCACAGGTCATCAGGATCTCGACATCCATCATCCGCACACTCTAGTCATGATAGTAGTGGTAGTTCCAGATAGGAAAATTTCTTGATATGTACTAAGACATTGTATTCTGATCATATAGCCTGCATACTTCCATATTTATTGATACATTATGACATTGTGATGTGACACTTTTGAGGGATATATATATATATATATATATGATTTTGGCAGTGATTCTCATAATATGCATTTCTATTTATTGATTATGCAGTCATTTTTTTATACATGTTATGTTTATATGAGATGCCTATCTGATGGATGATCATATCTACTTTATGATGTGTTTATGTAACCTATGATGTGATGTTGATTCTATGTGATGATGTATGCATTAATATTTATGATGTCGATGGATGTTATGTATGCAATTTATAATTATCAGATGCAATATGATGTTATATGTACAATGCTCTCTACATGTGATGCTATATAGATGTAATGTGATGTATGTATTTACATTTTTTATGTACATGTAATGCTTATGATATGTAATCTATGATGACAAATGTTTATTATGCCATGATGTCCTGGACATGATGAATGCCTATATGTTTTTATATTTCAAATGCAAGATGTATGATTTGGAAATGATATTTCTAACATGAATGTGAATGCAAGATGATTTATATTTTTGTGTGTCACAAGACTCTATCATAATGCAAGAAAGAAGAACTATTAGTGTGGAAAGAAAGATTTAGAAATAATAAAATAAATGAGATGAATGTTAGTATTTAAAATCTTTGATGTTTCGATGTATGACAAAAGGAATTGCACTGTATCATCATTGTTCCAGACTAATACAAATGGAGAAAAACACCATGATATGACATAAATCAAGGTGTGCAAGGTCATCCACTTGTTAACAATAGACAGTCACAGACAAGGATTTTCATTATCTCATACTAAGGGCACAATTTTCCCGAGTCTTTTTGTCAGGACAAACCATAGACACCAAACAAAATAAAAGACGGGTCATGAGACATCATCGCTCCTCTAAATCCTTCATGGGACATCCTTGAGGAAACTAGTAACATGACTGAAAATCAAATTTAAAAGATAGTCGACAGACAACAGTCAAAGGAAATAGAATTTTAATATATCGTTGCTTCTCTATATCCTTCATGGAACATTCTTGAGAAAGCTACTAACATAATTCCTATCATAAAGTCAAGTGAAATGATAAGATAAATAAGCCATAAAGTCAAAAATCCAGTAAAATATTTTTCAAAACTTGATCTTGTTTGTTTGATTTGTTTTGATTGATAAAAGTATTGATTGATAGAGCTTGATTTTAGGAGATACACATACTGGATAAGACTTTGAGTCTAGTTTCAATGTTATGAATATCTGTATAAGGTATGACAAAGCCTAGTTTTAGAAAGACATGTATTGTATAAGACATTGAGTCTAATAACGTTGATGTGATATCCTATGTAAGACTATGTTGACTGTTTGACAATGTCGATAGGCAGGAAGGACTCATCCTGTATAAGACAGATTGTTTTGCTGATATCTGCATTTAGGAAGGACTCATCCTGAATAAGAAACAAATTGATTGTTTTGATCATGTCTATTTCCAGGAAGGACACATCCTGTAGCAGACATTAGTTGATCTGTTTGGTTGTTGCTTTGGCAATTAGTTTGATTTGACTTAGAGACATTGCTAACTTGTTCACTAGATTGATGCATGACTTGATATGATGTGCTAACAATTGACTGTATGTGACAAAAAACCCTAAAGGACTAACCTAGTGTGGCCTTAGGGGCTCATCGCTTGATGGCCTTGCCTATGTTATACACGCAGAGACCTCATAGTTCGAGTTGAATTTGATGGAAAAGACTGACTATAATAAGCTTTATTTGTATGAAGACAAAAGACGTGTGTGGTAGTGCATTCGATGAACCCTAATGGACTGACCTAGTGTGGCCTCAGGGGCTCATCATTTGATGGGATTTCCTACGTTATACACGTAGAGACCTCATAGTTCGACAAACGACAAAGAATGACAAATGCAACTGACTCTGACTCTAATTTTTTTTTGGCATGTTTTAATTTTTTTCTTTTCTTTTTGAAGTTTTCTGATGTTTTTGTGTTTTTTGATGTCATTTTGTGATGTTTTAGGATTTTTCCATGGTTTTATGTCTTCCACATAGAAAATGTAAGAACCAATATGATGCACATAAATTGTTTGCCCCCAATCGAGTATAAGACAAATTGATTATGAATAGGATAAAATGGGGGATATGAAATGCACTTGATGTCAATTGTTCCAAGTTATGGGAAAGACTACCACTTATTATGAATGGTATGTACAAGCAATGGATGGGAAAGATAGGTGATATGTACAGGGATAGGTAGTATGTACAAGGATGTGGACTATGTACAGGGATGTTAGATTAGAATGATAGTAGACAAAGGAGAAGAGTCAACTACACATGGCGACTGTTTGCTAGGTTTTTGCCATGGTACTTATCTAAAGCACCACCGGAGTGGTTTTCACTATTGGAGGAATTATTTCTCTTTACAATTTTTTGGATTTTCTAATTTTTTTAATGTAACCAAGACGCCTATTTGCCAGGTTTTAACCTGGGTAATGATTTTTTTTTTAAATTTTTATGAATTTTTGTTAATTAAGACAAAGCTTTTAGAAGCTATGTGTAGAACTTCTTGAGATGAAGACTATTGATTGGCGAGGACAATGGTTCCCCTTTAAGAGTAGAGAGTTGATAGGCTCCTGATCCAAAGGCTTCTATAATAATATAAGGTCCTGACCAGTTTGGTTACAACTTTCCAAGTTTTTCTCATTTTGCTTGATTCTTTCGGTTCTCCATTAAAACCAGGTCACCAATGTCAAAAATTTTGTTCAAGACCTTCCTATTATAGCTACGACGAAGGCGATTCTGATATGCTTGGAGATGGTCTAGTTCCTTTTGTCTTCACTCATCTAGTATTTCTAGATCATGTAGTCTTGATATCCGGTACTCTTCATCATCGATGTACCCTTTCAAGGATACCCTAAGGGAAGGAATCTTGACCTCAATAGGAAGAATGGCTTCAGAACCAAATACTAGTGAATATGGAGTGGCGCTAGTGGGAGTACGGATGCTTGTGTGATAAGCCCATAAGGTAGGATGAAGTTGTAAATGCCAATAACGGCCAACATCATTGATACTCTTTTTGAGGATTCTAATGATAGTTTTGTTAGATGCCTCTGCTTCGCCGTTACCTTATGGGTAGTATGGAGTGGAAAAGTGATATTGAATATGAAATTCATCAAAAAGATGGCAGACTTCTTGATTCTTAAATGGGCGGCCATTATCCATGATTATGAACTGAGGGACACCATACCGATAAATGATATGGTTCAGTATAAACTTAGAGATCTGTGTTGTTTATGTATGTCATAGGAATAGCCTCAATCCACTTCGTAAAGTATTCAGTGGTAGTGATGATGAACTTGTGGCCATTGGATGATGTGGGATGGATTTTACCTATGAGGTCGAGTCCCCATTGGGGGAAGGGACATGATGATGTTATAGGATGGAGCTCTTGTGCTGGTGCATGTATCAAGTCTCCATGAACTTGGAATTGGCGACATTTCTTTACAAAGACATATGATTCATTTTCCATATTGGGCCAATAATAACCCAGTCTCATAATCTTTTTAGCTAGGGTAGGACCTCTAGAATGGGAACCACATATACCCTCATGCACCCCACGCAAGGTTGCTTGTGCTTCATTAGAATCAAGACATCTTGATAGGGTATTATCTAAGGTGCGTCTATATAGGGTGTCTCAGACGATGGTGTATTTGGCTGACTTGTGGAGGAATGTCCTACGTTGATTATTTGAAAGGCCAAGGGGTATGATTTCGGCATGGAGGTAGTCATAGATTTCTTTGTACCATGGGGAATCAGGACCAACAATGTCACATACCATCTCAAAATTTGGGATATCGTAGGCTGGGACCAAAAGCTATTCTACAAAGAACTCAAACTTAGGCACGTTGCTAGGAATGTCTAGAAGTGATGCAATAGTAGCCATAGCATCTGCTGCCCTGTTTAGAACACGAGGTATCTGATGAAATTTGACCTTGTCAAAGTACTCCTTAAAGCTATCAACCATCCGTTTGTATGGAGCAAACTTCTCATCCTTAGTTTCATAATCATCATTTACCTATCTGATTACTAGTTGAGAATCGCCATATACTTGTAGGTTCTTAATTTTCCACTTGACTCCCATGCGTAACCCTGTCACTAGAGCCTCATACTTTGCTATTTTTTTAGTACATGGGAATGCAATCCTGAATGACTTAGGGATGGAATCACCCTGTGGTGTGATAAACAATATACCATCCCCTGAGCCATGATTTATATGTGAGCCATCAAAGTACAGTTTACATGCTGTGTTTGTTTCAATTGTGAATATAAACTCAGCAGGAAAGTCTACAACTAATGGGTGATTTGATTGTATTGTTGCGTCAGCTAACTGATCAACAATGACTTGTCCTTTAAAATCCTTTCTCTCTACATACTAGATATAATACTCACTAAGTATCATAACCCATTTGGCCAGTTACCCTGTTAATGTTGCTTTGATTAGAAGATATTTCAGAGGATCTATTTTGGAAATCAACATTATTTGATGGTTTAGCATATAGTGCCTTAGTTTCTGAGTAGCAAATACTACCGTGAGATAGGCACGTTCAACGGTACTATAGTTGAGCTCATAACCTACCAAAGTCCAACTGATATAGTATACTTCCCTTTCAAGACATTCATCATCATTCTATGCAAGTAATGCTCCAAGTGATGAATGGGTTGCTGAAATATAAAGAATCAGTGGTCGTCCTTCAATAGGTGGCATTAAGACTGGTGGTGTGAGTAGATATTCTTTGATAAGTTGAAAATCCTCTTCGCATCTAACTATCCATGCAAAGGGTACCCCTTTCTTATGTAAAAGTTGAAAAGGATGTGTCTTATCTACTAACTGCATTATAAATCTTCTGATGGATTGCAATCTCCCTTGTAATGTCCTTAGCTGGATGAGATTAGTTGGTGGAGGCATGTCCATGATTGCTTTTACCTTGGCTGGATCCACTTCAATGCCTCGTCTAGAAATGATATACCCTAAAAGTTTTCTTGATTTTACTCAAAAAACACATTTCTTGGGATTGAGTCTCACCTTATACTTCTCTAGCCTTTGAAATATCTTATCTAAAACCTTTAAATGTTCTGCTCTTGTTTTGGATTTAACTATTAGGTCATTTACATAATCCTCCATAAGAGTGTGTACTAGATCATGAAAAATGGTGGTCATGGCACGTTGATAGGTTGCTCCAGCTTTCTTGAGTCTGAAGGGCATAACATTCCAACAATAAATTCCCCAAGGACATGTGAAAGTTGTCTTAGGTTGGTCTTTAGTTGCAATTCTGATCTGATTATACCCTGGAAATCCATCCATAAGGGACAACACCTCATACCCTATTGTCATGTCCACTATCATGTCTATGTTAGGCAAAGGGAAGTCATCCTTAGCACAAGATTTGTTAATATCTCTAAAATCTATGCAGATGCAGATGTCCCCTGCTAGTTTACTGACTGGGACAAGATTGGAAATCCAATTTGCATATTTGATTGATCTTATGAAACCAACATCTAATAGTTTCTTGAGTTCTACTTTAACTAGTAGAGCAATCTATGGGTGCATTTTCCTCGATTTCTATTTCACTATTTTTACACCTGGTTGTAAGGGCAAGTGATGTAGAACAAGTTTAGGATCCAACCTAGGCATGTTTGCATATGACCAGGAAAAATTTATCTTTCTCTGTGTAAAGAAGTTATGGAATTTTGGCTACACTTTTGTGGTCAATGACACTACAAAATAAACCAATCGAGGATTCTCTTCTATGCCTATGTTGAATTCTATTGATTCTTCAATGAGCATGGGTGAATTTTCCTATGCAACGGGGAGAATGTTCAAACCTCCATCCTTGGGTGCCTCAGAGGTTTTTTCACCTTCGGATGCGTCCGTTATTTTTACTTTTTCATTGTCTAGAGGCACCTTTCAGTTTTCACCTAGAGACTCATCCTTTTTTATCATTTTTATTCTTTTTCTCATTTTTGCGACTGGAGGGTTGAAAAGATTCCCCAAAATATTCTTTTTTGTCCAAGTCAATGGTAAAACCATCCTTGTTATCACTGCTAGGTATTCCTTCTTGTAATCCCAGGAAGTCAGCAATTGCTTTGTCATTCTCAAAAATGTCTACGACAGGTGGGTCTTGTTGATCCCAATCAATGAGTTGGGGATAAACTAAGGGCATGTCATCGTCAGAGTTATCAAAGTTTAATAGGGTTAAGGTAAGGTTTGAATTGTTCATATGGTCATAAAAATCTTGTACTAAGTCCTTTTTTCTCTTTGGTTTAGATCTAGGTGGATTGAGAGATGGGCCTAATGCCAAGGTTTGGTTAGAGGTATCAGGTTTCCAAAAGGTAGGATCAAGTGATTCCCAATAGTAATGTTTAAACCATTTCTCTTTTTTCATATTCTTTGGTGGAAAAGAATTCAATGGATTTGATGAGGATCTCAACATTAAGTTAAGTTCTCCAAATAGCTTATCAAGTTCCATGGAAGAGGTGGAGGATAGGGAATCCCACTCATATTCATTTCAGTCAGGGGAGTCACAGTAGTGTTGGTCAGATAGTTTGTGAGATGTCTCAATATCATTTGAAGACCTTACTTCCTTGATTAAGGGTGATGTGGTACTAGGAACGCCAATCTGAATCAGTTGAAACCCAAGCCCTAAGCCTTTTGGCCACTGAGAAACTAAGATTGGTTCAATACTCCCATTTTCATTTAAGCCTAAACCACTCTATCCATTATATCCCTTGGTTTGCATGATTGTGAAACCTTTGTCATATAGATATGTAGGAATGTGAGCAAGTGAGAGAGGTTCTTCATTATCTTCCCTATACATCCAAGAGGTGACATCTTCTATATTTACGGCTTCTTTGCTTAATTCACCCCATTTAGTGAAAGTTGTTGTGGGAGGAATGTGTATAGTGACTATAGATTGTCTCCTATTTGGTGTAGGTAAACCGTATGACTTAGGAGGAATCAAATGGCTAACATAATAAGATGTCTTCATGTAATATTCTCCACAACCCTTGTCTTGGATCTAAACCCTAGGATTAGTAGGAAATGAAGGTGAAATAGATGTTCAAGTGAGAGTGGATGGATCAACATAGTGAGATGAATTGGATGATGAAGCATCTTGGTTTACTAGCACTTGGAATTTGGGTATCTCTTTTAGATTGGTGCAATATTGGAATGGATCTGGGTCACCATCTATAGTTATTTTAGTGCCATTGTAAGGAAATTTGAGACATTGATGTTATGTGGAAGGGACTACCTTCATGGCATGAATCCATGGTCTACCTTGCAGAAGGCTGTATGGAAGGGTGAGATCCAAGACTTGGAATTTTGTCTCCATTAGACCAATTCTGATATGAAGTGTTAACACCCTCTTTGATTTTCATTCCTCATCATCATAAGCTTTAATTACAATACTTTTGGTTGTCTATGCATGCTTATGAGAAACCTAATGCCTTAATCAGTTTAAAAGTGCACAGATTTAACCCTGCTCCTCTGTCTACCAAAACCTGTCTAACTTTGGTGTCATCAACAAGGACTTCAAGATGTAAAGGGTCATTATGATTTGTATTTTCAGTTGTGTATTCTTGTTTAGAAAATGTGGCATGATGATTATTGGTCAAGTAGCCCACCATTTCCTAGAAATGATTAACATCGAGATCATTTGGGATAGTGGTGTTTTGTAAAGCTTTATCTAAAATGGATCGATGCTTAGGGGAGATATGCAACAGTTCCAAGATTGAGATTTGGGCTAGGGTGTTCCCCAACTGGTCAAGTAGGTTATATTGTGACTTGGAAGCCTGCGGTGTTTGCTGTGATGGAGGACCTTGGATAGTGATCTTAGTATGATGATAGTTGACAACACACTCGGGAGTTGTATTTATGGTAAAGGTATTGATATTCTCATCGGCGGCGCGAAGGTGACTAATGGTTTTGCCACTATTATAATCATGCTTGATATTTGCATAGTTGGCTGACATATTGGTATTGTTACTTGAACTAGAGACATTTCCTTTCCCATGGTTATGTAGTGGATCAAAAAAGACTTGATGAATAGTGTTTGATGACTTTTCTTTTTGTCCACTAACTTCAATAATTCTCTTCTCAACAAGGTCCTGTATGATATTTTCAGTTGGAAAAAATTGTGTAAGTTATGTCCCTTAGTTCTATGATAATCACAAAAGCCATTGTCATTCCACCAAACTAGTTTATATTATCCTAGATCGTATTGTCTTGGCTCTTGAAGTTGTATAATATTATGTTGTAACAGTTGTTTAAATACATACTCGATGGGTTCCCCTAAGGGAGTGAACTCATGTTTTTGAAACTTGCTCTGTTGTTGTGGACATTGAATATTTTGGACCATGTTGGGAGGTTGATTGAAAACATTAAGCATGTTGGCTGAAGGGTTAGGTCCTCGTAATGTGATGATCAGTCCTGCTTGTACAATTTTAGCATCAACTACACCATCATTGGTGATGTTTTTGTTCCAAGACCAAAATTTGTTTTTGTCAGTGGGGGAATTTTGCACTATTGAATTTCTATTGGATGTCGATGTCTTAAGTTCTACTTTTTCAATGAGATCCTTTTCTATTATAACTCCTTTTTCCACTAGTTTTGAAAAAGATTTGAAACAATGTACCCTTAAGTTACTCCTTAGTTTTGCATGAAGGTTTTCCTAGAACATAGTCACTTTTTGTTTTCCAGGTATCTCTACAGGACATCGGCTGGCTATAGTCCTCCATCTCTAGAAGAAAGAGATGAAATTTTATCCTTCGTCTTGTGTTGTGTGACACAAGGCTGCTATATTTATCTCGTGGTCTATGTTGAAGGAGAATTGCTCAACAAATTTCTCCGCCAGTTCACCCCATGATTTAATGCCATAGTCTAAACCTGAAAAGCACTCGAGTGCAATTCCTACAAGACTTCTTGGAAATAGTCTAATAAGATATGTGAGGTCATATGTGACATCTATGCACATGGTAGAAAAATATCCTTATATGTTTGATCAGATTTCGTTTGCCATTATACTTAGGGAGATTCAGTATGACATACCTGTGAGGAAAAGGTGTCATGTACAATGATTTATCAAAGGGAAATGGGCATATGTCCTTTGTTGAAAAATATTTCTCAGTTCAAACTGCCATGTTATCCATTTGTGTTTGCAAGATGTCAACCTGGGTTAATGATGTGTTTGGCGGATTACTCGGATCTATGTATGTATTCTGAAATCCAAGGTTTCGTGATGGGTGTTGATTGAATGTTGGTATTTGATATGGATTTGGATTCAAATATCTGGTGAATGTGTTCTGATTCAAAATCTATGTGAATGGGTTTTGATTGCCAATCTAGGAGAATGGATTCTTATTTGAAATTTGTGTGACTGGATTTTGACTACCAATTTGATAGAATGGATTCTGACTACCAACTTGGGAGAATGGATTCTGATTCCCATATTGGAAAGAGGGAATCACTCCTTTCTGTGTCATCTACGGTATAGTACTAGAGACATGAACACTAGGTATGGTTGTTGACTATGGTATGGTACCGATGACACTAACATTCTGTGTAGCAGCTGACATTTTAGATCTTTTATTCCAAACAAGAGGACCAAAGGGAGTGGACGATGATGTCCCTATAGTGAAATTAAATCCTGATGTCATGCCAGATGTACCAAATGGAGACGTATGGAATGTCGTACTCTGTGTAGGTATGCTAGATGGTATGGCTATATTAACCTAAGGTATAGAGGTACTAGCAGTCGTTGCGGTTGTCCCTTGTGTTGGTTGAGTTTGTAAGGTGCTAATATCAAATCATGTAGGTAAGGTAGCACCTTCAACTAACAATTTGGCTAAGTAGCGTTGATGATCATTTGCTAGATACTCATCTAAAAAAGAGGAAACCTTAGGGTCTTGTGCAATAGCCTCTATGTCTTCCGATCTAATGTGTCCTTGATGGTCTCTAGTAGTGAATTTTTCTAATAAATTCCTATGAGGTCTTGATGATAATGGATTGATGAATTCATTTGGGTTTGACATCTTTTCTCTCTCTTTTCTCTTAGACCTAGTTTCAACCATGTAAGATAAGCTCAATATGCGAGGAATGCAAAACTACATCTATGGACTGTATGACTCTAGTCTATGTTTTTGGGATTTTCTAAATGCAATATTAGGAATGTTCTAAGATGACACTAGTCTAAAATGAAAATATCTAAAGATGCAAAATCTGAGCAATCTTCTAAGGTAACCAATTGTGTAAACTTGAGACCAGGGTACCAACTACCTAAAGTCTAACCAAGGTGTCAATTTAGTTATGTCAAGGAACCAATGTAAGACTAGGATCAAAGATAAGTTAAGTTTCCTAACTAGATTGATGAGCTAGGAGGACTCTCTATAGCACAAAGGATATGATGACCAGGACTAGGTTCAATGATAGATTTCATTGACACTATGATTTTTCTAGAGTGTAGAAAGTGGACATATTCTAAAGTTTGTAAAAGTGACCCTCTAAAAAGTTTGATCTAAAGACAATATGTAGTATAAGATGAAAAACTCAAAATTAGGATGACTATAGTAATGACTAATTTATACCTAAAGGATGCAAAATTGAGTAAATCATTTTAGGTTTCTGTCCAAGGACTACTGTGAAAAGATAGATCAAAGATTGGTATGACTGTGTCGACTGGACTGTGACTGTAAATTTTGGTTTTCTAATACTCAGGAAAATGTGTCACAAAATTTCATAGATGCGGTTATGTTTCACAATTGCGGTTTTCTGGTAATCAGTTGCACATTTTTGGTAAAATTCAATATCTGGTATCAGACGGATGTGGTGTAGTTTCTCACAAATGCGACTCATGATGGCAATTGTGACATAGACTGTAACAGATACAGTTTTCTAAGCTAGTTCTGTGATAGTGGAAAATACATCGTTGAAGACTACAGTTGCAGCTCACCTTTGTAGATGTGTTACAGAATGTTACAAATGTAGTCTCTTAAAACATATGTGATTTTTGATAGAGAAAATGCGAGCTAATCCAGTAGATGTGACTCTAGGCTAAACAAATGTGACTCAAAAGAACAATTGCAACTCTCTGGTGAACAATTGCGACTCTGATGTGTTTTCAATGAATGAAGATATAAAACTGATGTTGTTTTCTGTGATCAAGTTCTGGTAAACAAATCCAATCATAAGACAAAGTGTTTTCAATTTGATTTATGACTCAAAGAATGTTTAATTTGTTAATAGGAAAGCACATCCTAGGCTGTGTAAGACAGTATTTACTAAGTTCTCACTTGGGTTTCCCCAGCTATGCTTATTCAAGGTGGATGATTAGTAGCTTGACCCCTCTGGCTCCCCTCCATAGCTCATTAAAGTCATTTGGGGCAGCCAAGCTACAGTACCCATGAACATCCCATGGGATACTTTCATCTCTACACATGAACCGTAAGAATATGAGACAACTTCATAGGTTCGACCTGTTGCACCAGTAAATAAAAGGATTCTAGACACTACAAACAAAGGTGTTTAATTCAAGCATTTCCTTCATAGGGCATGATCCATGCAGTGAGATTCCCCTTTCGAATCCATCCCATTGGAACCATACACGTGATTCTTGGGCTTTCCCCAAAAATCCATTTTTATATACCGGCTGGAAGTCCCTCAGGTTCAGGGTGCTACCGGACTGAGTCGTCTTGGGGTGAGTACTTTTTCCCACCAAAACAGGCCCAAGTTCTAGAGTCAGTAACTATTTCTCTTACACCCAGGATCACATGGATGCGCAAGGAGAGAGTATAGTTTGATATACCAAATTGTAAAGGGTAATAACACAATTGTGCTTTTGTACCAAACAAAGTAGACACTTGTTAATTTTAATCCAAATGAAAGATTTGCTACACTACTAAACAATCTATTTCAAAAATTTAACTAGGGTCTTTGTCATGCATTTTGTAGAAAGATTCATTAGTAGTTTTGATATTGGTCCTCAACTATCGATCTGCAAAAACTTCGTTAACTCCTCAAGACACGCTAAAAAACAAAAGATTAGTGAAAATAAAAACGTGAAAGGAAACTACAAATTGAAAGTCTAAACCTAAATATTTTCCAGTCGGATGCGTCATTTTCTCTATCAGATGCGTCACGGGATTTTACTAGTCAGTTGCAACTCATAAAATGACAGATGCATGATTATTTTTCAGATGCATCGTTTGGATCTCAGATGCGGTGAATAAATGCAATTGCATCATTTCTGATCTCATATGTAGTTTAGTGTTTGAGTTGCATCTTTTCATCAAGCAGATGCGTCTCTGAATGTCAATTGTGGCGTTTCACCAAAAAAATGCCTTGTTCCATACAAAAACCTACAAAAATTGATTAAAAGTCTATGGATACGTGAAGATGGTGTCTTCACATCGGGTTCACCAAATGTAACGTCTAGAAAATGCAAAAGAAAGGTTAAAAGCACACACTCATGTGATCTAAGCTCTAAATGGAATCTAAGTTAAACAATAGAGAACAAAGGAAAGCTAAAACATAAATAAACTGAACAATCTCACCCAATATCTACATAATTCCATGTATAACCTCAATTTCCCTTCTCCATTTTTCCATTGTAGTATAATTTCCCTCATATTTCTCTTATGCAAGTATAGCCTATGATAGTTTTCTAACAAAACAATGAAGATTCAAGATAATTGCTCCAAAGTTCATATGATTTTTAGAGAGATTGGATTGATGAAAGATAGATCAATTTATAGAAAATTGATCCTTCAAATGGTAGGCTAGGATTGAAAGATCAATGAACGGTTGAGATCGACAGATTAGACATGCATTATGATAACTGTTAGTAGTGACATGAGTGATGAAAACTAGAAATAGAAATAAAGATTAAATAAATGATTTAATCTTCGAATTTGGTATTCAAAAACAAAAGAATAGTCTTTGCATGACAAAGATAAAGATGGATTAAAGCAACTCTTTGTTCGAATGCACACACAAGATTTAATTAATTAAATATGAATATTTAATTAATATGTATGTACATGCAATTGAGTTAGAACTAGATGACTGAATGATATGACAAAGATATTACTTGTGAAATTCATTCAGACACTAAATCCAGAGTTAACTAACCGATTAAAATAGATGTCCAGTAAGAGTGAATACTTAGATAATTTGCACAATTATCTAAATATAGAAGAATGCGTTAAAATAGAATTTATGAATTAAATAATTCATTTAATTCAAGATTTGATATTTGAAGAATAATTAAATAAATAAGATTTATTTAATTAAGTGTTGAAGGGGTTAAATGAATAATTAAATAAATAAAGAATTTATTTAATTATAGTTGACATATGATAAAGGGTAAATTAAATAAGAATTTATTTAATTTGACAAGAAAGATAAGGTTAATTAGTAACATAATTAAATAAAAAGCATTTATTTAATTAATCAGATAGAATAAAGAAAATGTGAATCAATTAAATAATTAAGATTATTTAATTAATCAAAGAATTAATGTTAATGTAAATTAATTAACTAAATAGATTTATTTAATTAATAAAGAAATGAAGACTTTAGAGAATAATTAAATAATTGACATTATTTAATCATGACCATAGAAATATGAATTATGAAGAATATTGAAGTCACAGGCTTAGACCAGATTTCAGTGTCTACACCAAATACCTGCAAAACACAATAAAGGAACACATTAGAAGATCATATGCAAGTAAGAACAAGGATTCCCCATAGAATCCATTATCAAAGCTCCAAATAGGAAAGAAAAGAAGAATAAAATGAAAGAACAAGAAAGTAAGCTAAATCCTATTGAAAGCAATGCAAACTCTTGATCCCATGGGGGAATTGGTGCCAATTTCATGTGAAAATTGGCCCTTTCCCAACTCCAATGATGTGATGAAGATGATTGATGAAGGATGAATACTTGTGGTGATGACTTCAATGGAGCTCCATGTTGAAAATCTACAAAATTCCTGACGATGCTTGGATGAAATTGATGATAAATTGCTATGGATTTGAGTATAGTAACTTTGCTCAAATTGTGGATGATCAAATGAGGAATAAGACCTCTTATTTATAGAATGTTGAGATGGGGCAATGCCCAAAATGAAGCAATGTGAGACTAACATTCAGCCAATGGATAGATGCACTTGTCAAGAGATGAATGGATGAAGGATGTGCACATTTTGAAGAATGTGTCAATAAATGCAATTAGGTGGAATTTGAAATTGTTGAAATGACATGTAAGACGGAAAGAAAATGCATTGAATGCCACTTGGCTCAAGGAAAAAGGACTTATTAGGTGGATTAAATGCCTTGTTGGTGATGCAAACCCAGGT
The DNA here is from genome assembly GCA_007258455.2 of Sequoia sempervirens. NCBI lineage: Eukaryota > Viridiplantae > Streptophyta > Pinopsida > Cupressales > Cupressaceae > Sequoia > Sequoia sempervirens. The sequence continues at coordinate 60,896,591 of VDFB02109042.1, forward strand.
TGAAGACCAACTTATAAGTGGAAAATACAAGATTATCAACCCAACCTTAAAAAAATTTCATGAGAACTCCACAAATTCCACCTGTCAAGCATGCACCTCCTACTAACAGTGTCAACCCAATTCAAGGGTCTTCTCACCCAATTTTTCCAAATGACTTTCCAATTAAAATATGGTTTTAGATACTCTTTAAGGGTTCACATAACATACTTCAAGATCAACTGAGACTCTTTTGGACCAATATTGACTTTCAATACACTCAACATGGAAAGACCTAGTGAAATAGGTTTATTTTACAAAGGAAGTGTCCTCTAGACTGCTCCAAACTTCCTAAAACCTTGGGGAAGAAAATTAAATGCTCTAAAACCAAAGAATCCATAGTCAGATTCCCCTTGTACGGACAGATTCCTTCCAAACTTAGAAACCCTCCTTTTTTATGCAAATAAGGGTTTGATAGAAAACAACACTAAGGACTTATCCAGTCGATCTAAGGCTTCAAACACATTTCTTCAGGTCTACCTAGACTCCCCAAACTCTTACTTTCCCAATCCCAATGATATTTCATAGAAAACCTTCATGAAGCCATCATTTTCACAAGGAAACAAACCCTGTCAACCATAGAGCATCAATACTATACCACTTAAATGGTTCTCCCTGACCTCAAATGATAATAAACATCTACCCTAATATAATGTGCACCAATCCACTGAGCAATAGAGACAAGTACAGTAGGTGGATTGGTTAATTTTTCATATTTTTTCCCTCAAGTTCCTTAACACAGAAAAAATAGGGGTAGTCACTATTCTTATTGATTCTCACTCAAAACAAAGAATTAAGACTTCAAATCAAATGGAATTGCAAGTAAACAGGTGTACCCACAAACATTGATGATCTCAAGCCATCACAAGCCTGTACGGGTCTGTACAACACCAATAATCTTTAGAAAATAATGAAAACAACAGAAAATCACATAATAAGCATGGTATTTCTCATGTATGATATGTTATAGACTTCACCAACCATTATTCGAGCCTTGGAAGGCCTTTTTAAAGAATTTCAACACAAAACTACCTTCAACCAACACCTTCAACTAATCATTGCACCTAATTGACTCTTAATTGCAAACTTTTGCATTATTTCCACTAATGGACTTTTAGGACCTAAAACACCTCTAAACAGATATAATATGGTCTTTTAGACCTTATTTAAGACCTCTTGCATGAAAACACTAAGAAATAATGCCTTTTCCACCTTGACATGAGATGGCAACTTTGATAACATTCTTGTTTTTACATATTTTGCAACTTCCTCATTGCATTTTAATCAAAAGACCTTCGAAACAACATATTGTCCCTACAAGACTCATTTACTTTTACCATTAGGTGTGGGTGCCCCTGCACCAATTGGAAGGACAAAGTCCACTTGGATTTTGAATTCAAATTTGAGGAATATTCCTTTATTATGCCTTTTGAGAGAAAATAGAGATTTAATATATGAATTAAATCTATTTTCATGTGCAAGTTGCAAAAGCTAGAGGATGGGACATGGATTAGGATTAAATTAATTAAGGGTTAATTAATTTAATGAGGAATAAAATGATGTGACATATTGATTTAGATTTATGGGTTTATTTAAATCAAATATGAGAAGAAAATGATTGAGAGATAGTTAAATAAATATTTTTTATTTATTTAACTAGAGAAGGTGAAAGTTAGATTAAATTAAATAAATATTAATTTATTTTTAAGTTAATAGGATGACTTTAGAGATTTAATAAAATAAAATGAATTATTTAATTAAATAGAAATAATTAGATCAGGTTGATTGATTTAATTAATGGAATGGAATGACTTAATCAAATAAGATGATTTATTTAATTAAGAGAGGCTGATTTGATGAATTTAATCACATAAGGTAATTTGATTAAATGTTTAGACCGAGGGATGATTTAGGATGAAATGGTGCTAGTAGTCAGGATCAGATGTGTAGTGTTAATTAGTACATTTTCCATGTTTACATTTTTCCCCTCTTTGAAGCAGTGCACTCATTGCATTGTTTCAAAGAATAAACTGTCTCAAGAAAAATCCAAAAAAAAATTGATTTCAAAATTTTCCCTCACTGTTGCCCCTACAAGGGAAGACATGCTAGCATATTGCCACCTCAAGAGATCGGACTAAAATTCTTATTTTTGGGTGATCTTGCAAAAAAAGAGGACGAGGTGGCCAACAAGTCCAAAAAGGGTCTAGGAGGTCAAAAAATGAGGTAAAATGCCAAAAAATGGTGTAAAATGACCTTCAGACAGATGAAAATGGGTTCGGGGGACCTAGACCTCTCCCAGATGGCTAAACAGGGTAAAAAATGGGCTTAAATAGGCCTCAAGAGGCCACTTTCAATTCATTTGCACACATAGCCTTTAGAATTCCTTGCTATTTGAGCTCTGACACCCTGGAAAGATGGGGCAACAACAACTCCCGATGCACTTTTTTGACCAAGTCCAGACATACTAGTGACATCCTGGCACTGGGGCATCGGTAAGTCATCCTTACTTGAGCTTTGTTTTTTACTTTTCGTGCACATTTAATGATTTCAAACTTAGTTTTCTAGGCATTGTGCTATATAGCACCACTCCAAATTTCAAACAGCACCGCTCGGTGCTTTAAATGAACCACCATCGCAAGATGGATCACCGCGATGGAGTTTGGAGTTTGGGAACAAACTTCAAACTCTGACGCATATGTGAAATTTAGCACTGGATTTCAAACTTCGACACTGTGGCAGACTTTAGAATTAAGGTTTTGGGAAAACTGCGCCACTTAGGCAAAGTGCACTACAATGGTGTGGTTTGGGACTTTGATGGTGCCAACATCACAATTTGCAAATTTCAAATTGCAATGCCTTCACAAGTTGCGACGTTGGGTTGGATTTTTGAATGCTGAGATTAGCTTGGGATATTTTTTTCTTTATGATTTTAACATGGTGAGATTTCTTGATGCAAGAGGCGGTGAGGGAGCTTTATTCTCATGAACACAAATCATGGGAGATATTCAGTTACTTACAAGATTTGACCGACAAGGAGAAAGAGCAGCTATGAGACATGGGGCTATGGTATATCGCCTATCCAACACCTATGCAAACCCATCTTAGGATGATGTCTGCGCTTGCCAAGAGATGGCACAGTGACACCTTGTCTTTCCATCTTCCTACTAGTGAGGCCACCGTCACCTTGGAGGATGTGTGGCGCATCCTTAGATTTCTGATTCATGGGTGGCGAGTGATATTTGATACGGATGTCAAATAGGATGGCTATTGTGCAGTCCTAGCTACAAAGGACATTATATATTATGAGGGCCAAATAGAGCTAGAGTGTCATAGGGCCCTGACCTCACCCTTTTGACTAGTGATTGTAGTGATTATTTCAGGTCTTGTCACCCCGGATTGATGAGGCTAGTACTTCAGTCCTGGCTAGGGGATCTGCTAGGAGAGGATGGTTAGTGGCAGGCTAGTCTATTTTGCATGGGGTCCTATTATTTTAGTCTCCCTCTACAGGGTTTTACATGAGTACGTATATTTGGATGGCAGAGCTCTTGGAGTAGGTGTCAAGCTCCTTCATGTGTGGGCGTGAGAGAATATCTTCGTTCTTCAGCCATGAGGTGTTTTAGTGCTGATAGGGCCTGATGATCCAACAGTGTGGTGTTATAGGGGTGGTTTGTCTTTCAAACACACAGGTGAGCACGAGATTCCTCACTAGAGGAGGGTCCTTGATGATGTGACAGTGTTCACATGGTGCCAATACCTTGGTCGGCCCAAATGGGCTGATGATGTATACTAGCTATTCTTTGTCTACTAGGACTGGCTTATGCAGGGGTAGGAGCATACTATGATCGAGAGGTATCTACCAGGATGAGCTCAGCATTAGTTTGGTGAGGTTTAGGAAAATTCAGATGATGACTATGTGGCCATTTTTGCTCGCATAGTATCGTAGGGTTCCTAGGGGCAATACATTCCTTCCTTCGAGGCAATCGACAGTTTTAGGTAGCTGGTGGCCCAATCATGGGCGTATGATTAGGGGGCTATAGATCCAGGAGTTACACAGGCTTACAGAGATTAGTTTCAGCCACCCCAATGGTTGAAAGTTCCAGGTGTATCCCCTACTCGATGAAGAGCTAGGAGGAGGGGGTAGATTGAGGATGAGGAGGTGGCGGTCCTCCAGCAAGTTAGCTGACACAGGACCAACTAGCACAAGATCAACCAGCACAGGATCAACTAGTCAAGGATCAGGTTGATCAGCCTCAGGAAGATGTCCATATGCAGGACCAAGACCATGGGTAGGACAGGCATCAGGATCAGGTTGCCACACCACCATGAGATGGGGGTGAGGATCAACCTCATGTGCAACCTCTGCCAGTATAGCAAGTGGGTTAGCCGAATCTAAGAGATGACCAAATATTACAATTTTAGACCCAGGTTCAGGCCTTGACAACAGAGAGGGATCAGGCCTAGGTTGAGAGAGACTAGATGATCATGCAGAGGTAGGTCGTAGAGCTACAGGAAGCCACAGACAACAACTAGAAAGTGTAATCAAGGATTTCTTTTAGGTTTGATTCAAGTTGTTAGCAACAAATCAATAAAGACAATGAAACCCAAAGATCTTACAAAACACAATGGAAGTAAATGAAAGAACAATTATACCTGATCGCTGAGACCTCCATGATTTAATTTTGTAATACCTTCTTGCTTGCTAGATAATGTTGCCCTCAGATTCGTCGTGCGAGCAAATCTGCAAATGCCTAAGTCCTACACCAAGCTTTGAAGGATTTATGCTATGTCTAAATGCTAATGCCTATCACTATAATTGTCAATGTTTATGCCTAAACAAATGCCAAGATTAGATCAAATGACTATAATAAATGCTATGATAAATCTGAGAATGCAAGTAAATGCCTAGAATGTCTACGTAAAATGTCAGCATGTGCGTGTGTAATCGAAAAGTGAGAGGAAAATTCCATTTTATAGAAAATGTCATTTTGAGTGGATAGACGAGATTAATTGATGATGAGAACCTAAAATGAGAGGTCCAGATTAAATATGAGAATCCCTAATTAGGGTTAGGGAAAAATCCTTAATCAAATGGTAAAAATAATATCTCAGATAATCGGATCGACGGTGGAGAATAAATGAGGAAATTAATTAAAGAAATAAAGATTTTTGAAAAATCAAGAAGATAAGATTGCTTGATTCATGAGATTCGAAAAATCAAGAAGATAAGATTTAGACTGAAGATCAGATTTGGAAAATCAAGAATCTGCCCGATTACTTGATTTTTGGAAGATTAGTTACCAATTTGAATTAAATTAATTCAACTTATGGATTTTGTGAGATAATAAATAATCTTTTTCAGATTATTTATCAAAATGGACTGGCAGTTAAGATTGAGATGACATTTTAAATAATTTAATTTATTTAAAATGAGAAGAATATTAATTGGCAATTAAATAATTAAGTTCAATTATTTAATTTAGCAGATAAGATTAATTAATTAAATAAATTAATCAATTTATTTAATTAAGAGGATTAGTGACATATTAAATAAATAAATGTAATTCATTTATTTAATAATCAGGAAGAATTAAATGCAGAAAGGGAAATTAAATAAATTAAGAGATTTATTTAATTAAGGGAAGACTTAGACAATTAATGACGTATTTAATAAATAAATAAAATTTATTTATTTAATAATCATGAAGAATAAATGACATGAATTAATTAAATAATTATGAATTATTTAATCAATAGTCGAATGTGGCCCAATGACATAATTAAATATATTAATTATGCTAGGACAAAAGTGGTAAAAATGAAGCTTGCAGGCCTAGGTCATTTTTAGGTGTCTACGTTTTGCCCCTCTTTGTCATAATGTTGCTTGTCACATTGTGACAAAGAAAATAAGTCAAGAATATGCCCCAGCGAAGGTACGGAGTATCATTGCCCCCTCGGAAAATTTTTCAAATTTTGGGCTGGTGATGGAAAAATTTGTAAAGGGTCCCGATAAATCAATTTAATGACCAGAAAAAAAATGGCGCAGTCGGTTTCAGATTCTGACATGTTTAAAGCAACTAACAAGGAAGTCAAAGGTGGTCAAATGAGCCTCCAGTAGTAACCCACATGAGAAAAATGTCATTTTGACCTTATAAATAAGTTGACAAAGGGGTAAAAGTCAATTCATTTCCACTTTCAACTTTGCAAATTTCAAGAGCCCAGAGCAAAAAGGAGTGCAGCGACGATGGTTATTCCAATAGTAGAGCACCATGGTGAGATCGTCTGGACTTTCAGACGGCCAAAGGGCTCAAAGCCAGCGGTAAGTACTCTTGCCTTGCTTTGTCATTTTTTCGTTTTGCGTGTCAAATGCTAGTTTCTAGGGCAAACAACGAATGCGCTGTGACGCATATGCGTTTGCGTAAGCCACAATCGCTTTCGTGTTCGACGCATTTGATGCGTCACGACACAAGTGCAACAATAAAAAACATGGACCGGCGGTTTGCACCGCATTTGACTATTCGTGTGACGCATGTGACTTATCGAGTCGCATTTGACTGTTGGAATGCCGCAATCGCCATTTTGAGACGCAGTCGCTGTTTTGAGAGACGCAACTGCCAAGTTGTGTCGCATTCGCCATGTTGCGATGCAATTGCAAAATTTCATGACGCAAGTGTGATAATGGGACACAATTGACCTATTGAGACACATTTGATGTTTGGAATGACGCAGTTGAATTTTTGCGACGCAATTCCCTGTGTCCTGAATAGAGCTTGTTTTGATGTTTGCGTGACCTTAGATGCTTTTGATAGTATTAACAATTTGTTCAATGTGTTATGATGACTTGATTTGGTTTTTGCAGAGGGAGCTTGCCCCTATTTATATGAGAGAGAGCAGACCGACCACCTTTCAGTTCGCTGATCAGTTGGGCCCGCGAGAGCGGCGACGATTGATGCGACTGGGTTTATTCTATGTTGCATTCATGCCCACCATTCGGGCGAATAGGGGTTTGCTGATGGCATTGTGTGAGCGGTGGCACTCAGAGACCTACTCCTTCCACCTGTCGATGGGTGAGGCTACCATCACCTTAGAGGATGTCTACCGTATTTTGCGAGTGCCGATTCATGGGGAGCGGATCGTCTACGACCCTCGGCACGGCGACCAGACTTTTCATGCCTACTATCGAGATCAGGGTACAGGACTGGGGATTCAGGGCTATGAGATCCTATGGGAGTTCATGGCGGAGCACTACGGGCGCTTCGATGCATTCTTGGCGACTATGATTGCAGGTATTTTGATTCCCGACCGGTGGGGACACGAGTTCCCTATTGGCTGGGGAGACGTCCTGGTAGGCATGAGGTGAGACAGGACTATTTATGCTTGGGGTCCTTGTTTACTAGGGACACTTTATCACCAGCTACATAATGTTATGTACAGGAGAGGAGAGAGCATCTCCTGTGGGACGACCCTGATGATGATCTGGGCTTGGGAGCACATTGCGATATTTCGACCTCCCATTGAGAGACTGTAGTTGGCCAATGGTATGCCCTATGCGTACTATTATGCAGGTGCATTATAGCAGACCCATATGGGTGAGACAGGGTGGTGGCAGCATCGTATCGACATGATGATATCCTTTATCTGGAGGTCGTACCAAGATTGTGGTCAGTGGGATGACGAGGATGAGCACTTGAGTCTGTGCAGGTAGTTCAGGTACCTGATTGGCCAGACAGTGCAGACATCCCTGATTATTGAGATGTACTTGCCGCAGCGTGTTTTGAGACAGTTTGGAGAGCAGCAGGATGTGCCCGCACGGACAGCAGAGTATGCTCGATCATCCAGGGAGTACGCGTGGGGGCCAACTATCCCCGTAGCATTCGCAGAGCAGCAAATAGACGGGCTAGTAGCCTAGGCCTGGGGTTGGAGGGTAGGAGCAGTGGATCCTAGTATGACTACAGCTTATGATTTATGGTGGCAGACACACAGGCCAGTGCCTTTGATGGATTCGGATGGGCCAGCACTAGTGGATAGACAGTCAGTTATTCTGCAGGTGCCACGAGCCAGGCGAGGTAGCAGAGGT
>VDFB02109042.1:60904831-60925292 GCA_007258455.2 Sequoia sempervirens
GGCAGTGCCACCAGAGCGACGGGATCCTACCTTGTCCCGATCATAGATGAGGACAGGTAGCGGACACAGATCAGGCAGTGGCAGTGGCAGCAGGAGTCACACCAGTGTCGGAGGGTCTACCTCGACAGGTCATACGTCCGGGCACAGGTCACATCACTCCCGCAGGCACACCTCGAGTCATAGCTGTGGGTCAGCTGATTCAGCGCAGAGGTCAGTATAGGGTCACCCACCAGTTGGTGATCCATCTACTGCTCAGAGTCAGGCAGCAGTGACATCACAGATGTCCTTTACAGTTGAGATGGCACCGTCCTTTGTAGCTCCATCAATGGCATAGGCAGAGGTTGTGACAGGTCCTATTTTTTTAGTACCAGTGATAGAGTTTCCGCCGCCACATTCTTCACCACGAGGGGATGATGAGAGTCTACCGTAGGGGAATTTTGTTATTATGACACACTATGTATATTATTTGAGCTTGCGAGCTCCATTTTTGGGATATCCCATGACTTTATCCTGTGACATTGTACATTTTTGAGATGATACTATATGATGATGCAGTTTTGATGTGACCTACATGTATTATGTGATGTTCTTTGATTTAATGCTTTATGATATGTATGATGTATGATGTTAGTTTATGATGCCATGTATGTCCTATGATGCTTATGTTGTGATATTGATGTCATGATAATGCAATGCTTATTTATATGTGATGATGATGATAATGATGTGCATAATGTATTTTAGTAAAAGATGCAATGTTGATGATTATGTTAATGCAATGTTTGTGATTATGTATATGATTTAATGTTGTGGATGTTGTATGTATGGTCCTAATGCAGTGTTTATATGATCATGTATGCAGTTATGTTTTTGGATGTCATAGGATATCATCATGAGATGGACGAGAGAAGACGACGAGACTGATGAGAGAAGATGACTAGATCGAAGAAGAGAAGATGACCAGACTAATGAAAATGCATGTTAATTCCTAGACCAAATCCTTCAAAACTTTACCATAGGACATTAGTATTTATTGCTCTTAATCATCATTGTGCAGACTATTGTAATGGCCAAGAAACACCATGATATGACATAGATCAAGGTGTGCAAGGTCGTACCATTATGTAAGACAGACAGTCACAGAAAAGGATGATCATGACTCATACTAGGAGCGTGCTTGCCCTAGTCTTTTTGCCACAATCAACCACATGCAGAAAAAAGAAAAGGACAAATCATGAAACGTCGCTGCTTCTCTAAATCCTGTTTCTGGGACATCCTTGAGAAACTAGTAGCATGATTGTCGAAAATAAAAAAACAAATAAAGCCCTTACCATGATATGTCATTTTTCTAAATCCCTGAAATCAGGACCTCGCTGAGAAACTAGTAGTCATGCGTGTCAATTGACATGATACGTCGCTGCTTCTCTAAATCCTGCTTAGTGAGATCTCACTGAAAAACTAATATCATGATAAAAACTAAAAGACAATTGTCAAGTGTTTTCCAAGTGCGTCTGGATATCCATTGTTCTGATGCCAAGATGCCATGTTTGATAATGTCGAGGTGTCAAAATGTTTAAAGTTTTGATGACCTTGGAAAATGTCGAGAATTGGTGAATTCAGGAAGGACACATCCTGAATAACGCTGATGACAAGAGGATTTGATCCCTAATGGTCATAAGGGGTCCCTCGAAATAATGACGATGCCTAGGAAGGACACATCCTAAGGCATAAATGATAGAGTTGGTTCTTCAGAAGGACACATCTAAAGAATACTGATGTCATGAAGAGTGATCTTTAGATGTCACGAGGATCACTCAAAATGTCGAATGACGATGACGACACCTAGGAAGGACACATCCTAAGGCGTAAATGACAGAGGTTATCATTCAGAAGGACCCATCTGAAGACTAACTGAAATTTGATAGTTTGACTAGTTTATGATGATTTGACTTGCTTTGACTGAGTTTGACTTGTGTTTGACCATATGCTGATATTTCCTTGATGATATGAGTGATGTGCTGATGAGATTGCCATGCTGAATAAATGATTGTTTTACTTTGTTTTAGGAGTTTTCCCATGTGGAAATTGATTGAAGATTTTTGACATGTGTGCCAGTGTAGTGCCATGAACCCTAATGGATTGACCTAGTGCGGCCTCGGGGGCTCATCAACAGATGGCCTTGCCTACGTCATACACTTAGAGACCTCATAGTTCGACGTGACCAATGACTTTGTCTTGATGAGCAAGGATTGCGTCATGATTTTATTTTGACAAACCTAAAAGGACTGACCTAATGTCTTAGGGACTCAAAATGTGAGTCTTTCCTACGTAGCAAGTGCGCAGAGACAACGTAGTTCGACAATGACAAAGACTGATTGATATGACTGACTTTGACAAGAGATGACAATGTGTTTGCACTTTTCAAGCAGTCTGATGTTTTTGTTTGTGGTTTTCTTCAGGACGTTTTATGATTTTTAGGTCTTTCTTCCAGACTTTTTACAATGTTTTTGGTCATTTTTTAAGGACTTTTTGCGATGTTTTTTGTCTTTTTTCAGGACTTTTTGCGATGTTTTTTGTCTTTTTTTAGGACTTTTGCGATGTTTTTTGTCTTTTTTTTTTTTCTTTTTTCACTTTTTGCTTTTTTCAAGACTTTTTGCCAATGTTTTTGTCTTTTTTCAGGACTTTTTGCCAATGTTTTTGTCTTTTTTCAGGACTTTTTGCCAATGTTTTTGTCTTTTTTCAGAACTTTTTGCCAATTGCCAAGATCATCTGCGACATCCACTGCAGTTTCATGATAAATGTTTTGCCCCCAGTCAGGTCCAAGACTTAGCCTTTTGCAGGGAATATGTACAGGATGCTATTGGTTTACCAGATGGACAGTCGTCAAGACTTGATGTCAATCATTTATCTACTACGATAGGTAAGGTAGGATGTGGTGGCGATTTGTGGAATAATGGTGAAAATACCTTTCATCCTAGGCCAAGTTAGACAAAGTGACAGTAGATGGCAGAGAAATGATTGATTACGCATGGCGCCTGTTTGCCAGGTTTTCGCCATGGTACTTGTCCAAAGCGCCTGTTTGCCAGGTTTTCACTATTGAACGAATCATTTTTCTCTTTACTATTTTTTCTTGATTTTTTGAATTTTTTTTGGTGTCACCAAGACGCTTGTTTGCCAGGTTTTCATCAGGGTGACGATTTTTTAATTTGTCAATTTTTATTTTATTTTATGGTTTGCAGCTCCATCCTCTGATGCTATGCGTAGAACCTTCAGAGATGTAAACTGTTGATGGGCTGTCAATTGTTCTCCATCTGGAGTTGCCAGTTGATAAGCTCCAGAACCAAAAGAAGATATGATAATGTATGGACCTAGCCAGTTTGGTTCAAATTTTCCTGGCTTTTCTCTGTCTGCTTGGTTCTTGGGGTTCTGCATGAGAACTAGGTCGCCAATGTCAAACTTTCTGACCATAACCTTTTTATTGTAGCTACGACAAAGACGGTTCTGATATGCTTGGAGATGGTTTAGTGAATTTTGTCTTCTTTCTTCCAGCATTTCCAGCTCATGCAAGCGTGATTGTCGGTACTCCTCTTCATTAGTTAGACCCTTCAGGGAGACTCGTAGCGAAGGAATTTTGACCTCAATGGGTAAGATGGCCTTAGTGCCAAAGACTAGGGCAAATGGGGTGGCCCCTATAGGCGTACAAATGCTAGTTCGGGAAGCCCACAAAGCAGGGTTGAGTTATATGTGCCAGTCACGGCCAGCGTCATTAACAGTCTTTTTGAGAATTTTGACAATGGTTTTATTGGACGCCTCAGCTTGGCGGTTTCCTTGTGGGTAGTATGGAGATGAAAAGTGGTGTTGGATATGGAATCACTCACATAACTCACGTACGTCTTGGTTTTTAAACGGACGTCCATTGTCAGTGATGATGGATTGTGGAAGGCCATACCGACAAATGATGTAGTTAAGGATGAACTTCGATATTTGTTTGCCGGTAATATATGTCAATGGGATGGCTTCAATCCACTTTGTGAAATACTCAGTGGCAGTGATAATGAATTTATGGCCGTTGGAGGAGGTTGGATGAATCTTACCCACGAGATCGAGTCCCCATTGAGAAAAGGGCCAAGGAGAAGTGATCAGCCAAAGTTCTTGTGCTGGAGCATGGACCAACTCACTTTGAATTTGACATTTGTGACAAGTCCTGACATATTCAATTGCCTCTTTTTCCATTGTCGGCCAATAATACTCGAGTCTCATTACCTTCTTAGCCAGAGTAGGACCACTCAAATGAGATCCGCATATACCGTCGTGCACTTCTCGTAAGGTCGTACATGCTTCGTCGGTGTCAAGACATCTAAGGAGGGTATTGTTGAAACTACGATGGTAAAGGGTGTCACTGACAATGACATACCTTGCAGATTTCCTAATGAAGGACTTCCTTTGGTTATTGGACAGGTTCAGTGGAAGGGTTTGAGACTTTAGGTAGTCGTAAATGTCCTGATACTAGGGAGAGTTGGGACCAACAAGTTCGCAAACCATTTCTGATTCTGGGATATCATATGCCGGTATCAAGAGCTGTTCTACTAAGAACTCAAATTGTGACACATTTTTAGGGATGTCCAAGAGAGAACTAATAGTAGCCATTGCATCAGCTACCTTATTCTGTGCCCTGGGGATTTGTTCAAAAGAAATCAATTGGAAGTATGTCAGGAAACTGTCCACCATCCTCTTGTAGGGAAGCAACTTCTCATCTTTTGTTTCATAGTCATCATTCACTTGGTTGATCACGAGCTAGGAATCCTCGAATATAAGCAACGTCTGAATTTTCCATTTGATTGCCAACTTGAGACCTGTGACTAGTGCTTCATATTTGGCAATGTTATTTGTACAAGGGAAAGCGATCCTGAATGACTTAGGAATTAAATCCCCCTGTGGTGTGATAAACAAGATTCCAGTGCCTAAGCCATGACCAGTATGAGACCCATCAAAATATAGCTTCTATGGTGCCGCCGGTTTCGCATGAAAAATGGACTCATCAGAAAAATCAGTCACTAATGGATGAGTGACTTGGATTGGTGCATCTGCCAGTTGATCTGCTATTACCTACCCTTTTATTGCCTTACGCTCGACATATTGTATGCCATACTCGCTTAGTATCATGACCCATTTTTCCAGCCGACCTGTTAATGCTGCCCGACTTAAGAGATATTTCAGTGGATCAATCTTGGCGACCAGTTGTGTCTGATGACTGAGCATATAGTGTCATAGTTTTTGGGATGCGAAGACAACAGTGAGGCATGCACGTTCAATGTATGTGTAGTTCAACTCATACCCTATCAGTGTGCGACTGATGTAATAGATTGCTCTTTCTTTTCCTTCATGATCATTTTGTGCCAACAATTCCCCTAGTGCTGAACTAGTAGTCGAGATGTATAGAATTAATGGCTTTCCATGAATAGGAGGCATGAGGATTGGTGTTGACAGTAGGTAATATTTGATTTGCTAGAAGGCCTCTTGACATTTATCTGTCCATACAAAGGGGATACCCTTGCGCAATAGATACTGAAATGGATGACACTTATCTGCCAATTGGGCTATGAAACGCCGAATAGATTGTACTCTGCCTTGTAAAGTTCTTAGTTCACTGATTCCTTTGGGTGGAGGCATGTCTATGATTTCTTTGACCTTTGTCGGATCGACCTCTATGCCTCTTCGGGAAACTCTGTACCCCAAGAGTTTACCTGATGTGGCCCCAAAAACACACTTCTTAGGGTTTAATCAAAATTTGTACTCTTCAAGTCTCTTGAAAATTGTGTCGAGTACCTTCAAATGATCTTTCCTTGTTGCTGATTTGGCCAAGAGGTCATCTACATAATCCTCCATTATTTTGTGCATCATGTCATGGAAGATCGTGGTCATAGCCCTTTGATATGTGGCACCTACATTTTTGAGACCAAAGGGCATGACGTTCCAACAGTATGTACCCCATGGGCAAGTAAATGTTGTTTTGTGTTGATCTTCAGGAGCAATGCGAATTTGATTATAGCCAGAGAAACCATCCATAAGGGATAGCATCTCATATCCTACAGTTAGGTCAACTATGATGTCAATGTTGGGCAAAGGAAAGTCATCCTTTGGACATGCTTTATTTAGATCCCGAAATTCTGTACATACACGAATCAGCCCATTTGGCTTTGTCACCGGCACTAGGTTGGAAATCCATTTAGCATAATCTATAGACCTTATGAATCCGGCATCCAGTAATTTCTTTAACTCGACCTTGACCAATAGAGAAACTTGAGGGTGCATTTTGTGCAACTTCTGCTTGACTAGTTTAGCATTAGGTAATAGTGGCAGATGATGTAGAACTAGTTCGGGGTCCAATCCTGGCATGTCAGCATAGGACCATGCGAAGTTGATTTTCCGTTCTGCAAAGAATTTATGAAATTCTGGTTTCTCTTCATCAGTCAGTTAGTCCTCTAGTCGCATATTTCTCCTATTGAACCGGTAACGGGGGTAGTGTGACAGTATCCTTATAGATCCATCCTATGATGTCAGCAAGGTCTTCCTCACTCATGTCTCCCCACTTGATAAAAACTATATTCGGTGGAACTTTGAAGGTTTCTTGAGGTTCCATTTTGAAACATGGCCGACCATAGTCCTTTGGAGATCTAGGCATTGTTGTTATGTTGTATGCTGTGTGCAGTTTGAATTCTCTGCAGCTAAGGTCCTGGATTTTGATAGTGGATTTAGTCTTAGGGCTAGTGGAAGGTGGTGGTATGGCGGAAGACGTGGATGGAGCGGATGTGGAAGATGACGTGAGTGTGGAAGGGTCGATATACTTGGATGATGAGGAGCCAGGTGCTTCTCAGTTAATAGGTACTCGATTTTCGGAGATACCCCTTAAGTTTGTACAATATTGGAAAGGGTCAGGGTCTCCGTATATGGTTACTTCTGTGCCATCAAATGGAAACTTGAGGCATTGGTGGTATGTGGACAGGACGACTTTTAAGGCGTGAATCCATGGATGGCCTAGCAATATGTTATACGGTAGTTCCAAATCTAGGACCTAGCAAGTCGTGTCCACGATGACCGGTCCCACTCTGATTGGGAGAGAGATAACGCCACGTGAAGAGCATTCCTCGTCATCGTATGCTTTGATCACTATACTTTTTATTGGGTCTACGCATGCATCAGAGAACCCTAGAGCTTTAACCAATTTGAGGGAGCATATGTTCAATCCTGCTCCGCCATCTACTAAAACCCGTCTAACTTTGTGCTCGTGGATAAAAGTTTCTATGTGTAATGCGTCATTGTGGTTGGTTTTATGTGATGAGTAATCTTGATCCGAGAAGGTGACGTGGTGCGGTATAGTGAGATATCCCACCATAGTTTCAAATTGATTGACATTGATGTCCTTGGGGACCGACGACTCTAGAAGAGTTTTATCTAGGATTTCTTTGTGCACGGGAGAGATACGAAGCAACTCAAGGATAGATATTTGCGCAGGAGTTTTTCCTAGCTGGTCGATAAGGTTGAATTGACTTTTGGGTTTCCATTGCTATGTGGTTGGGATAGGTTTTGGTTGTTTAGCGGATGGAGCAGGTTGTGATTGTGTAGCAGATGGGCCTGGTATAATGATTTTGGCTTGTCTAGCGGGAGGTGGACCAGCTATAGTGACCTTGCCACTTCGAGTGGTAGCATTACATTGAGGTGCTCTCTTGACCGTAATGGTATTGATGCACTCATTGTCAGTTCAGACATTATTTATAATTGGTCCACTAGAATAATCGTACTTGGCTCGGGTGAAGTTAGCTTGATTCTGTGGTCCTGAAGTGGAAGCATTATGAGAACCATGGTCCTGCAGTGGATTCTTGTTGATAGTATGATCTGAATTGGAGGCGAATTGTGATCCACCTACTTCGATGGTGCGAATTTCGATAAGATCTTGTATTATGTTTTTCAATTGTCGACAGTTAGAGGTTGTATGCCCTTTTGCTCGATGGTATTCGCAAAGTGCATTGTCATTCCACCATGCTGGTTTGAATTGTCCTGGGTCATACGGTTTTGGTTCTGGAAGTATGATGACCCCATGCTGGAGGCATTTCCTAAGGACTTCTTCAATGGGTTCACCCAAATGGGTGTATGTGCGACCCCTAGGAAATTGTCTCATCTGACGGTATTGTCCCTGATTGTTTTGACCGCTTTGGTTGTTTGAAGAAGTATTGGAAGGAGGTGTCAATGTCGTTGTTGGTCTGTTTTGTTGTTGAACCCCTTTCAGGGCCAATACAGGACCTATAGTGTTTGCAGTCTTGGCATCGACAACACTGTCATTTGTAACATGCTTATTTTTAACCCAATATTTGTTTTTGTCAGCGGGTGGATTAACGTTTGTGCTTTTGGAACCATATCTCAGTTCTCCCTTTGCGATAAGGGCTTTCTCAATCTGGACCCCTTTTTCAACTAATTCTGTGAAGTTTGTGCAACAATGTATTTGCAATGCAAATTTTAGGGGGCCTAGAAGTGTTTGGACAAACATGTCGACTTTTTCCCTTTCGGGGATGTCAATGTGACATTGACTAGCGAGGCTTCTCCATTTTTGAAAGAAAGGGATAAATGTCTCACCAACATCCTCTTGCGTGAGATTGCACAAACTAGTGATAGAGGTATCCATGTCGATGTTGTACGCGTAATTTCTTATGAATTTTTGTTTAAGCTCATCCCATGTCTGGATATCCTTTTGAGTTGAAAACCATTCAAGGGCTTGACCCGCCAGACTTTTAGAAAAAAGTCTCATCAAGTATGTTTGTTCATAGGCAATGTCCATACAATTGGTTGCAAATTCGCGAACATGCTCAATGGGATTTGTCTTGCCTCTATATTTTGTGAAGTTGGGTGACACGTATCCTGGTGGAAATGGAGGCATGTATAAGCTCATGTCGAATGGGTATACATTTAGGTCATATGATATTTCTGATTTCTTGCTTGAAATGTACATGTTTTGGATAGTTTTCTCCATATCCCTCATTCTTGTTTTGAGGGCATCCACATCAGGGTCGTTTATGTTTCCGTACATTGGATTTCCTAGTACACCATGTGTTCCTGTTTGTTGTGCGTGAATATTGGTGTATTGTGGCGGTATGGATAGTTGTGGTATGTATGACGTATGCGGATTGACATGTTGATATTCGAAGTTATGATTGGGTGCATGTTGATGAGTATGAATGTTAGATGAGTAGGTTGGGATGTGTCCCCCAACCATGTATGTCGTTATTTGGGGGATGTTATGACCATGGATGTTATGGTGTGTTAATGATGTCATGTGTTGTGTTATTTGGCCACCTTGTGTAAATTGTTGATTTTGTACAAGGGGAACGTTTGTGTTTGTACCTTGGGAGGCAATGACATTTGACTGTGTTGTCGTGTTAACGTTTTGTTGTTGTCCTTGGATAAATATACATCTTGTGCCTCCTCCCGAAGGGTTTTGTGAAATACCACTGGACGGATATGACAAAGTTGTGTTCATGGTAGTAGATGGAGCTGTCAAGGGGGGATTGTTGTGACTTGATGATGCCCCCATGGCATTTACTGTCGTGGCATTGACTGTCATGATATTTGTGGTGTTGGGGATGTTGGGGGTGTTTGGGACGTTGGGAGTGGTATACACTGTCGTTGTGGTCCCAAAGGAAGTATTGCTCGTAGTATTTGGAAGTTGACCACTATGTGACATGTTATGTGCGTTGTTGGAATTAGGGTCAGGAGGTGTCAAATTTAGCGTGCTAACGTCAAATCCTTGTGGTAACTTAGCTCCTTCACTCAAAAGTATAGCTAAGAATCTGTCTCTGTCTTGACGGACCATTGTTTCAACAAGTTGACAGGCCTCTGGGTCTTGTGCCAATGCCTCTAAGTTTTCCTGAAGTAGTTGGCCATTTTCATCTTTTTGCAAGAATTGTTCGAATGGACTATTTGATAAGGATTGCATTGTCATTGGAGGTTGATTGTCTAAAAATGGATGGTAAAAGGTCCAGTTTGGGTCATGTGGAGGATTGTTGATAGTAAACATGTGGTCTTGTCGAAATTTTTCCATTTGTCTCTTTTGTTTTTGAATTCTAGTTTCGACCATAAATGAGATTGCTCAAATGGGAATGACAACTAAATGCAAGTATGACACTATGTGAAGTCTAAGTTCAAAATGACGACTAGAATGACTAATGTTTTTGGATTTTCGTGAATAGGATATGCAATGTGTAGCAATGTAAGACAAGGTTATCTAAGCACTTCTAAGCTCAAACTTTGTTTTCGATTTTGATTGCTAAAGGAATTTGTTGAAAATGACAAGGGGACAAGGTCTAAATGACTAGTGAGTTTTCCTAACTAGACTTTTGAGTTGGAAGAAATCTCACAAAAGAGGACAATGACTAAAAAAAGGGGTTTGATAACTTAGTCCAAGAGGGCCTAATTTCGAAACAATGACTTTGCAAAGTTTGCTTAAGATTTGCCTAATCCTAAGTATGTAAAATGTGAACCTAGGGATACTCTAATGCCAAATGTATGCAACAAAAAAGAATGAAGTATGAAACCTATGGTGACGAATGCAAACTAATGGTCAAGACTTTGAGCAATTTCAAGTTTGGTTTCTAACAGAATCTCCCTGGAAACAATGGTTGACAAATGGTTGACAATTTGAAGATCTCAGGTGTTGAATGTGGAGTTTTAAATTTTGACACGCAAATGCATCATTTGAAGCTGCGAATGCGTCACAGTTTAGCAAATGCGGTTCATTTTTTCAATTGCAGCTTTTGGACTGTCATATGTGACTTGATTTAGCATATGCAGCTTTTTAGTGTTCAAATGCGTCGCGACACCTACAGATGCAGCGTTATAAGTGTCAAATGCAGTTTAACAGAGCAGTTGTGTTGCAGAAAATCAGTTGCAGTTCGACAGATGCGACTTAGTTTAATTTCAAAATGATTTTTCTTATCGTTTTGATGGAAATTTTGATCTTGTTTAGAGAATGTTTTGTTTCGAACTGTGATAGAACCAGAAGACACTTGACAAACACAACATTTTAAATGTAACCAAACACACATCAGATAAGCACAATCCTAGGTTAGGCCGTGACAATATTCACTAGATTCCACGTGGGTTTCCCCAACCGCATATTTGTAGCGTGTGAATTCAGAAGCTTGGCTGCACGGGCTCCCCCTTACAGTGCACTCTCTTCTCAGGCCAACCAAGCTTCCAACCCCCATGAAACTCCCATGGCGAGCTGATCACCTCTACTACAAACTGCGAAAGTGTGGATGCCTTCACACCGACAGTGTTGCTAGCAAATAGAAGGATTTTGGCTTTCTATACAAGAGTTTTTAGTTAGGGACCCCCATTCGAGTGGCCATACATGGGGCAAGAGATTAATCACCATTAAGGTGGCACTCTAGCCTGAAGAGGTTAAGCTCAACAGGGTTTAAGGGAGTACAACTCCGTCCGTATGACACATCCGCACAGCAACCTTAGGTTTTCCCTTAAGGTTTACATTTATATACCGGTCGGGGGTAGCTTGGCTTTAGCTCCGTTGCCGGTTTGAGTCATGTTGGGGTGATGAAATCCCCAGGCAGGCCCAATTTCTAGAGTTGGTAACCATTTCTCTTACACCTAAGATCGCCCGAAAGCGAGGGGAGAGGATACTCCGATATACCAAGTCAGGGTAATAACAAATAAAGATGGGTCTGGTTTTCTGATCATGAGGTTTTCACCAAGTGAGAGCATACTCACCTACCATCTTGCAAACACAATCAATCAAAGAAGACATGAATGTTCTTTTTAGGTACACCAAAGTTAAATGTTTGCTATTCTATGAAAAAAACAAGCACAATGTTTGTTTTATTATGTCTTTGACATTCGAATCTGCAAACAAATTATTAGTAGTCTCTTTATGCAATGATCTTTGACACCCGAATAGTAACCGCCACACACTACAAACAAAGATTAGTAACACAAAAATCTAAGCTAGCCAACATGCAGGAATGAAAAACCAGGAAATCAGAAGACCAGAAAACCAGAAAAGAAACCAGAAACCAGAAAACCCTAAAATTCAAAAATTAGAATGTCAACAATGAAAGAAAATATTTACCAGTCAGATGCGGCGCGACAGAGCAGATGCGTCGTTATGGACTTCAAATGCGGCACGACTGATCAGATGCATCGTTCTAGATATCGATTGCGGCTTATCAGGGCGATTGCGGCTCTTCTGTCGGTAGATGCGTCGCGACACATCAAATGCGTCATGATGTTTTTAAAAAATAGTTGCGTCGATCCGTACCTGTACCTGCAAAACAGCATAAAACACCAAAAAAATGTATGAAAAACCAGAAAAATAGAGTCGGGTTCACCAATGTAATCAAGGGATTTCTTTTAGGTCTGATTAGGAGTGTTAGCAACAAATCAATAAAGACAATGAAACCCAAAGATCTTACAAAACACAATGGAAGTAAACAAAAGAACGATTATACCTGATCATCGAGACCTCCATGATTTACTTTTGTAATACCTTCTTGCTTGCTGGATAATGTTTCCCTTAGATTCGTCGTGCAAGCAAATCTGCAAATGCCTAAGTCCTACACCAAGCTTTGAAGGATTTATGCTATGTCTAAATGCCAATGCCTATTACTATAATTGTCAATGTTTATGCCTAAATAAATGCCAAGATTAGATCAAATGACTATAATAAATGCTATGATAAATCTAAGAATGCAAGTAAATGCCTAGAATGTCTATGTAAAATGTCAGCATGTGCGTGTGTAATCGAAAAGTGAGGAAAATGCCATTTTATAGAAAATGTCATTTTGAGTGGACAGACGAGATTAATTGATGATGAGAACCTAAAATGAGAGGCCCAGATTAAATCTGAGAATCCCTAATTAGGGTTAGGGAAAAATCCTTAATCGAATGGTCAAAATAATATCTCAGATAATCGGATCGACGGTGGAGAATAAATGAGGAAATTAATTAAAGAAATAAAGATTTTCAAAAAATCAAGAAGATAAGATTACCTGATTCATGAGATTCGAAAAATCAAGAAGATAAGATTTAGATTGAAGATCAAATTTGGAAAATCAAGAATCTGCTCAATTACTTGATTTTTGGAAGATTAGTTACCAATTTGAATTAAATTAATTCAACCTATGGATTTTGTGAGATAATAAATAATCTTTTTCAAATTATTTATCAAAATGGACCGACAGTTAAGATTGAGATGACATTTTAAATAATTAAATTTATTTAAAATGAGAAGAATATTAATTGGCAATTAAATAATTAAGTTTAATTATTTAATTTAGTAGATAAGATTAATTAATTAAATAAATTAATCAATTTATTTAATTAAGGGAAGACTTAGACAATTAATGACGTATTTAATAAATAAATAAAATTTATTTATTTAATAATCATGAAGAATAAATGACATGAATTAATTAAATAATTATGAATTATTTAATCAATAGTCGAATGTGGCCCAAGGACATAATTAAATGTATTAATTATGCTAGGACGAAAGTGGTAAAAATGAAGCTTGCAGGCCTAGGTCATTTTTAGGCGTCTACAAAAAGTATGGTGGCTTCCTCCTCCTAGAACACAGTGTCACTTCGCTCATATGGGGAGGTTATCTAGGAGGTGGATTGTTATCGGTTGCTCTATCATCAGGAAGTACCTAGAGCAGCTTAGGCCCCAAATTTTTCATAGTAGACCAACCACAAACTGACAGAGGGTCATGGTGACAGAGGCGAGGGCAGCAAGCAGGAGGGTTAGGCTACCTTCTTGATCGAGATATTATTCCTTTGCACCATATGGGCTCATGTTTGATAGCCCGTTGGGCCTTTTGTACTCATACACACATGTACAATGATCTTGATTATTATTTTGTACTATGGCAATACTTTTGATGATATATATGAGATGATGATGTTGATGTGATATGTCGTGTACCATGTTTATTTTTTTATGCATTTGTGGATGGTTCTATTTCTATATGTGATGCAATGATGTTATGGTACTACGATGTATGCGATGGATATACTATGTATGGATGCATTTCTTTTTGATGATGTATGTGTTATGTGATGGTTATGTGACTAAGAGATCTATATTATGTCTCTAATGAATGATGACATATGATATGCATTTGTGCTATGGATGATAATATGTATGTTTGTGAGGGTGTATGATGCACATGTGATGATTTATGCTATGCGATGATTTCTTTTCCAATACCCTTTTCTATTATGATGGTGGTGATGATGTGAATGCAATGGTCATGATATGCGACTAACGGATCTATATTATGCAATGATGGATGATAGGATGTATGTGATTTTCCATGTATGATATGCACTTACAATGATGTTATAATGTGATGTGATGTTATATATGAAATGATATGCAAAATGGTATGGAATTGTGATTTATGATATTATGCAAAATGATATGTGAGTAATGACCTTATGATGTATATGTGATGGCATAATGAATGCTTTTATGAGATGTTCTATATGATCATGGATGATATGTATGCACATAATGCAATGGATTGTTTATAATGCTCATGTACCCGTTATGCTTCGTTTGATTATGCACTAGATGCTAATAATACTATGGGATGATTTATGAAATGTTTATGCAAAATGAATGTAATGTGATGATTTATGAGATGCTTAGAATAACAAATCTATATTATATGATGATGGAGATGCGATGCATATGAGATGATCCATATTTCCTATATGATATGATATGCATTATGCTAATGATTTGTGGATGCAAGATTAATGATGATGATGATTAACTATCATAGTACCTTGTTAGCATGAAAAGAGAGAAGGGATGAAAGAAAGAAGATATCCTAACAAGACATGAGATGATGATGATAATGAATACCTGTCATGGAGTTGGGATTTTCAAAGGGCCAATTATCTTTTTTTTTTTGATAACACACATAAATATGATGCATCAAGGTATTAAGAACCAAGATGGCATGGTATCTAGTGCAATGGACTTTGACTCAACAATCAGATAGGAGTATCCTTGTTCACACCTGACATATGGAAACCTTACTAGGATACACTTTAGGTATTTAACACATCTCGAACCAAAACATAGGAAGGAAATCCTTCCTATGTGGTCAACAAGATATCCAAAACACCCTCCATACATACCTAATAAAGCAAGTATTCACTAAGTTATATTACAAGAACATCCAACAAGCGCAGATAAAAAGATAATGAATGATGCCCCATTCCTATCTCTCTAAATCCTTTTGTTTGGAAATCATCGAGAGGTTATTGGAATGAGCGCAAAGAGACAAGTCAAAAGAAAAAGATAAAGTAAGCAAACAAGCTAATGCTCTTCAATATCGCTAACCAAAAGGAAATGTGTTTTTAAGGATAAGAACTGAAACTATTGCCAAAAGATGATGCCCATTGTAGGAAGGATACATCCTAAGACATGTTAGTGGATGGCGTCACATCATTTTGTTTATCCAAAGTGTTCCTGATGATAAAAAAATCCCATTGTAGGAAGGATACATCCTAGGACATGATGTTATCAAATGATTGATGTGGGACTGATTGGATGATAGGTTATCGACACAAAGAGTTGACTAACTTGTTTACATATTTCCCTAAACTTGAGACCTTGACGTTTTGAGTTTTCACTTTTCACTTGCTAGACTTGTTTATGATTGTTTTACCAAAGGTTGAGGATGACGATCATTTATAATGAGTGATGTTTATTTTGGGTGAAAGTGAGACGAGACAGATGGATTTTTTCAAATATTTGGATGTTTTTGGAGTTTTGAAAAAAAAATTGAGGCTGTTTTTGGTATTTTTGAGATTTTACAAATGTTTTGATTTTTTGATTTTCAAATGTTTTGGGGTTTTCTAAGATTTTGACCAAGAGAATAACCTAAGGACCTATCCTAGGGGGCTCTAGGCTTGATGATCAACAAATTAACCTTTCCTATGTTATATACGTAGAGACCATGTAGTTCGACTGGCGACTTGACCGATTTATAGATGATGATATACATGATGAAATGTCAGTTTATTATGATGGAATCCTAAAGGACTAACCTAATTGTCTCGAGGGATGATCAAAGACCAACCTTGCCTACATTCAAGGATCAAAGACCCATAGTTCAACAATATGATTCCTTTTTTGACTGAATTTTGACCTATTTTTTGGATTTTGATGTTTTATGAATGTTTTTGGGTTTTCTGATTTTCTGATGTTTTTGGATTTTTGGATTTTTTGATGTTTTTGTATTTTTTTTATTTAAGGACTTCAAGAATATACACAAATCTGATCCACTAAGAACATTCCCCTAGTGTGGTGCAATAGACTACTCTGATAAAGGTAGGAAAAACTAACCTTGAGAATGGGCTGAGTAGTACTGGGAGGGATCATGATACAAACACAAGACTAAGCTAGGATGTAGATGTCAAATGGATGGGTGATGGATGGAGATATGGAAAGTGATGGGTGATAGAAGCATAATGGATGGATGATGTTGAAAAAGTCATGAAGATTCTCGTGGATGGAAAGTGCTTATTTACACAAGGTGCCTGTTTGCCAGGTTTTCACCAAGGTACTTTCCCCAAAGTGCCACCGAAGTGGTTTTCACTAGAGGACAGTTTTTTCTCTTTACTATTTTTTAATCCTTTTTCTAATTTTTTTGGATTTTTTGCTTTTTTGATTTTTTTTCTGGTCACCAAGATGCCTATTTTCCAGGTTTTTGCCAAGGCAACCATTTTTCAGGAGATTTTTTGATTTTTTGATTTTTTGGGTTCTATGCCTTGCAAGATTAGGCATAAAAATTTTTGAGATGGGAGTTTTTCATGGGCTCCTATAGAGGTTCCCCTTTAGGTGTTGATAAATTTTATGCCCCTGACTATTGCTCGCTGTGATCACAAATGGGCCTAACCAATTAGGCTCAAACTTTCCTTTACTGTCTGGATTAGGGATGTTCTTTTAATTTTATTTTAGCACCAATTCTCTGACTTGGAATGTTCTGCTTCTGATTTTCTTGTTGTAACTCTTCTTAAGTCAGTTTTGATATACTTGTAGGTGATTCAGTGCCTCTATCTATAGCTCTTCCAGTAACTCTAGCTCATTTAGTCTTGATACTCGGTATTCCTCATCTAATATGAGGTTTTGTAATGATATTCTTAATGAAGGGAGCTCGATCTCAATGGGGAGTACTACTTCTGATCCGTAGATTAGAGAGAAGGGGGTGGCACTGGTGGGTGTGCGGATGCTAGTTCGGTAGGCCCAAAGGGCAGGATTGAGCTACAAATGTCAATCACAACCTGCACCATTGACTATTTTCTTGAGGATCT
The DNA here is from genome assembly GCA_007258455.2 of Sequoia sempervirens. Lineage (NCBI taxonomy): Eukaryota > Viridiplantae > Streptophyta > Pinopsida > Cupressales > Cupressaceae > Sequoia > Sequoia sempervirens. Next base: position 60,922,225 of record VDFB02109042.1, read on the forward strand.
TTAGGATGGTTTTATTGGTGTATTTTTCTTGGCCATTGCCTTGGGGATAGTATGGGGTGGAGAAGCGATGTTGGATTTGGAATTTTTCACACAAGTTGCGAACATCTGGATTCTTAAATGGTGTCCCATTATTTGAGATAATAGCTTGTGGGACACCGTAGTAGAAAATGAGATAGTTCAGGATGAAATTTGATAACTGCTTCTCAGTTATATATGTCATGGGTATGGCTTCCACCCACTTGGTAAAGTATTCGGTGGCGGTTATGATGAACTTGTGGCCATTAGATGAAGTGGGAGTTATTTTCCCAATGAGATTGTGCCTCCACTATGAGAAGGGTCATGGCATAACAATAGGATGGAGCTCTTGAGCTGGAGCATGGATGAGGTCCCCATTCTACTGACATTGTAGGAACCTTTTGACATAGTCATGTGACTCCCTTTCCATTGTAGGACAATAATACCCCATCCTCAGTAGTTTCTTGGCTAGGGTCATTCCACTCAAGTGTGAACCATAGATGCCATTATGCACCCCAGTTAAGGAAGTCAATGCCTCCTCAACATTTAGGCAACATAATAAGGTTCCTTCTATGCTCCTATGATACAGGGTATCTCCTAGGATGACAAAGTGGGATGCCTTTTTGACAAAGGTTTGTTTTAAGGTTGAAGGTAGATCGACGAGGAGGACTCCTACTCGTAGGTAGGTGTAAATATCATGGTACCAAGGATCACTAGGACCAACAATTTCAAACATGAATTCTGACTCTGGAACTTCAAATGCCGGTATGAGAAGTTGCTCTACCAAGAATTCATGTTGATCAAATGTGATGTCGATGAATGATTATTTGAGCGTTTCTACCAACTTCTTATATGGGGTCAACTTATCATATTTTGTCTAATATTCATCATTCACTTGGTTTATTATAAGTTGGGAGTCTTCGTAAACCTTGAGGGCCATGATATGCCACTACATTGCTATTCTGAGACCTATGGTTAAGGCCTCATATTTAGAAATGTTGTTAGTGCAGGGGAATGCTAGTTTGTAAGATCTCGGTATATAGTCTCCTTGTGGAGTGATGAAGAAGATGCAAGCTCTGGATCCATGCTATGTGTATGAGCCATCAAAATAGAGTTTCCAATGGTCAGCTATGTTGAGGTTGAAATTTGATTCATCTAGAAACTTTGATATTAGTGGATTCTTTGAGTAGATCGGTGCTTACGCAAGCTGATCTATGATGACTTGACCTTTGATTGCTTTTTTCTCCACATATTCGATGTCATACTCTGATAGTATCATTACCCATTTATCCATTCTTCTCGTGAGCATTTCTTTTGACAACAGATACTTGAGAGGGTCTATTTTGGTGATGAGTTTTATTTTGTGAGTCAACATGTAGTGTCTTAATTTTTGAGATGCAAACACTATTGTGAGACAAGATTTTTCAATAAATGAGTAATTTAACTCATGCCCGACCATTGTGTGGCTGATGTAGTAAATGGCCCTTTATGTGGTGTTTTCATCATGTTGAGCCAAAAGAGACCCTAGATCTGTTGTCGTTGTTGATATATAAGGGATGAGAGGTTTTTCCTGGGATCGGTGGCATGAGAACTGGTGGTGTTAGTAGATATTCCTTGATTTTGTTGAATGCTTCCTCACATTTATCATCCCATTTGTATGCTACCCCCTTATGGAGTAGGTGGGAGTATGGGTTCTACTTATTTACTAGTTGTGCAATGAACCGACAAATGGATTGAAGTCTACCTTGGAGACCTCTGAGCTGTTTCAATGTTCTAGGTGCCTCCATTTCAAGGATTTCCTTTACTTTTGTTGGATCTATTTCTATGCCTCTCATTGATACTATGTAACCTAGTAGCTTCCCTAATTGTACGCTAAAGATGCACTTCTTTGGGTTTAGGCGGACTTTGTACTCCTCTAGCCTATCGAAGATAACACCTAGGGTTGCTATGTGATCCCTCCTTTTCCTAGTTTTGGCTAGTATGTCATCGACATAATCTTTGATGGTTTTATGGATCATGTAATGGAAGATTAACATCATGGCTCTTTGGTATGTTTCTCTTGTGTTCTTCAAGCTGAATGGCATCATATTCCAGCAGTAGGTCCCCCATGGACAAGTGAATGTCATTTTGTGTTGGTATTCTTTAACAATCATTATCTGGTTGTATCTTGAGAAACAATCCATAAAAGAAATCATTTCATGCCTTGCTGTCATGTCCACTATCATGTCGATATTAGGTAGTGGGAAATCATCCTTTGGGCATGCCTTGTTTAGGTCCCTGAAGTCTGTGCATATTTGAATGCCCCCATTGGGCTTTGCGACAAGTACCAAATTAGAGACCCATTCTGGATAGTCAATTGGCCGAATGAATCCTACATCAAGTAGTTTCTTTAGTTCTAGTTTGACCAATAAAGCAATTTGTGGATGCATTTTCTTGAGTTTTTGTCTCATAGGTTTTGCTTCAAGATATACTGCTAGGTGATGTACCATAATTTCCAAATCAAGCCCGAGCATATCTGCATAGCTCCATGCAAAGTTAACTTTTTCGTTCTCTTAGAAAGGTAGCTAGGAGCTCTTGTTCTTCTGTCAACAATGATTCTGCATAGAAGGTGATGTTTGGGGTCTTCTCTATTCCTAGATTAACTGGATTGCATTTTTCTACCAGGACTGCAAATTTTTCTTGGAGTGCTCTAAGTGGAAGATTGAATCCCCCATCCTTAGGTGCCTCAGAGAGGTTTTCACCATTAGATGTGTCCTTTATTTTTACTTTTTTCGGGTTGGAGAGTGCCACAGTGTGGTTTTCACTCAAGGACCTAGCTATTATTCTTAATTTCTCACTTTTGTGATTGAGGGATTCAATTGTTTCCCCATAATAGGCCTATATATCTAGCTTGATGATGAATCCTGCTTTGTGATCCCCACATGGAATATTGTCTCAGAGTCCCATGAATTCTAAGAGTGCTTCATCATTCTTGAATGTGTCAAGAATCGGTGGTCCTCATTGGTCATGGTCGATGAGTTGGGGATATACTAAGCGAATTTCATGATTTTGAC